>CM052702.1:84355584-84360584 GCA_028551405.1 Uromys caudimaculatus
ACCTTGACATTCCCCTTTACTGGGGCCTCTCCTCCCCCTTGGTGTCCAAGGCCCTTCTCTGCCATATATGTGGTCCGAACCATGGGTACCTCCATGTGTATTCTTTGGTTGGTGGTCCAGCCTCCAGGAGGACTGGGGGGGGGGGGGGTTCAGGCCAGTTGACACTGTTGCTCCCTCCATGGGGCTGCAGACTCCCTCAGTTCCTTCAGTCCCTTCTCCAACTCCTCCATCTGGGACCTCACTCTCAGTTCAGCTGTTACTGTAAAGTGAAACTTGGGTATTCTAAATGTTTCAGCAAATATCCACTTATCAGTGAGTATACACCATGTTCGTTCTTTTGTGACTGAGTTACCTCGCTCAAACAAAGTTAAGTCAGGATCAGATAAACCATCTAAACAGTCCCTCTCCCATTTCATCTAAGGTTCCTTCTTTTGAGTCTTGAGATTCTCTCACCTCCCAGGTCTCTGGTATACTCTAGAGCCCCCCCCACCCCCACCTTCCGCAGTTGTATATTTCCATTTATTATGCTGGCCCTTGGGGCTTCACTCCTGGTCCCCACCCCCCAATACCTGATCATGTTCCCCCTTTCCCCCTGCACTTCCCCCTCCCCTCTCCCACCTAGGTACCTCCCTTCCTCTGCCCTCTGCTTTCTTTTCCCTCCGAAGTGGGATTGAAGCATCCTCACAGGCTCTTCTGCTTGTTAACCTTCTGGAGTTCTGTGGATTGTATCCTGCGTATTCTGTACATTTTTGGCTAATATCCACTTATGAGTGAGTAAATAGCATGCATGTCCTTTTGGGTCTGAGATACCTCACTGAGGATGAAATGTTCCCTCCATTTGCCTGAAGAACTCATGATGTCCTCATTCTTAATAGCTGAATAGTATTCCATTGTGTAAATGAACCACATTTTCTGTATTCATTTCTTCTGTTGTGGGACATCTGGATTTTTTCCAGTTTCTGGCTATCACAAATAAGACTGTTGTAAACATAGTGGAGCATGTGCCCTTGTGGCATGGTGGAGCATCTTTTGGGTATATGCCCAAGAGTAGTATAGCTGGGTCTTCAGGTAGATTTATTTCCAGTTCTAATACTGTGCTAGGAATATCACAGGTTAACACCTTCATACTGTTGTTACCATTTTAACTTCTGTGTGATGGTGCTGACACAGACATCTAAGTCTAGGAAGCTATCATGGCTTTGGCTAGGTCAGTGATCTTTAAATTAAGTACTAATTGGGCAGGAATAAGAGAATAGTCATGTCAACTGAATACTAGATAAAATGAATTCTGAATGAAATATTTGGTTCTATTTTAACACACGAACCTACTTAGCATGTAGTCCTGTGACTAACTTTTGTCAAGACATGAAAATATAATGTTTCTCTACTATATTTTGATTTGAAAGTTTTGTGTTCACTATTTCTTGACATTCTCTATATCTTTGGGTATGTAATAAACAAAGAAAGAAAGAAAGATGAAAGACTTTTTGTTTCTTCTCAGATATCGAATTTTTCATGAATTAGTCAAAGTGCTATAAGTTTAAAAATAACATTAAAATGAAAAGGGTAGCTTATATTCTATTAATCAAAACCATACTATTTCCATCTAGTGTATAATAAGGTAGACGGGCATCACTGTACTCATTTTATATCTGGCAGAGGTGTGACATCTTCACTGCAGATGATCTGGGATCTGGAGGCAGACCCTGAAGCAAGATGGATGAATGTCAAGGACAGCTGGGTATTGCCAGTCACTTTTTAAAATTTTTATTTAATTATAACGTTTCTCCTTTCTCTTTCCTCTGTCCTAGCCCTCCCATATATCTCCCAAAGCTCTTATTTAAATTCATGGCCTCCTTTTCCACTGATTGTGATGCATACATGTATGTATTCATATATACATGTACATTTCTAAATATAACCTGTTCAGTACATCTAATGGTACATGTGTGTGTGCTCTCGGGGCTGACCATTTATTTCACACTGGACAACCAGTTGGTGTGCTCTTCCCTGGGAAGGGCCACCTCGCCTGCTCCCAGCTTTCCTCAATTTGGACAGTCTTTTCAAGTTCCAAGTGGCTTTTGAGCACAGAGTTGTTTGAAATATTTTTAAGTTGTTTGCTTGTATCCTTCCCCTATAAGAAAAAGGAAACATGGCAAATCAATTTGTTTCAAGGAGACCTATATCTTGATCTGGATAGATCTGCACAAATATTTTGATCCCATGTAAACTACATCAAACAAACTTTTCAGTTGTTTATTTTCTGAGTTAGGCTGCTTTCAGGGATAAGGATTGTAAAACCTGGCATTGTTGACATTTATTTTGCTTTAATATTTGTTTTTGGAGAAACCAGAACCTTCCAGTCTTGTTGCATTGCAGAAGTATTTACTGACTTGTCTTCACAGAAGATTATTGCTACATCCACTATGCATTTAAGGTGCCATGACTCTCTAAGAAGGCATTATTACTATTATTATTAATTATTATTGTTATTACTAATTATCTTTTATTTCAGTTAACAATTGAGGTTGAACGTCTAGGTGGCTTACTGGTGGCTGTACAGCCGAGAGTTTGGACAATTGGACTGCAGTCTGGCCTGATTGGCTCTGGAGCCTGTGTTTGAAACTACAGCAATACAACAGTCTGCTCCAGCACCACGCTTGTAGGAAGATGACCACTCCAGGCTTACTCAATGGCTTTAGCCTCCAGAGTTATCATTGGTGAGACTATACCAGAGAGTTTATTTTTTGAGCAGTATCCTTTTGTGGCAGACACCTCTAATCCAATCCTTTTAAAGTCCCTAGGCCCAGATAATATTACTATCCCCCTTAATTTGCATATGGGAAGCCAGGACCTTGGGGCCTATTGAGTGACAGGGAAGCCAGCACTGCTGTTTTGTGGATTCACTGCCCTTTCGTTTTCTCTTGCTGTGATGAAACACTATGTCTGCAAGCAACTTGGGGAGGAGTTGAATTCAGTTTACAACTGGTACTATACAGCCCAGGGAATTTGAGGCAGGAATTGATGCAGAGGCCATGGTGGAGTGCTGCTTACTGACTTGCTTACTCTACTCTCTTAGAGTACCAGGATATCAGTCCATTCCCTCCCACCCCCAACCCCATACACCCTGGACCCAGAGATTGTACCAGCCACAGTGAGCTCCTATACCAATCTCAAACAAGAAAATACACAGGTCAGTCTGGTGGAGTACCTTCTTAACTGAGGTCCCCTCCTTCCCAGGGACTCCAGCCAGTGTCAAGATGATATAAAAACTAGCCAGTACAATGCTTGATGCAGATCTGTAACTCCACACATTAGATCCTGGCTATTTAAAGACATACGACAGGCAGTATGTCTATTTCATAATTTCTTTCCTTTATGGTTCTCTCAAGAAGTCTAAAAATTTACAGATGGTAGCAGTTTCGACGATGAAAGCATTTTGCTATTAGTGTTAGATTATTATTATTTTGAGGAGTCACATGTATAGCAAACAGGATGCAACTGGACATGTCAGGCAAGCTGTTGCTAAGCTGAGAACTTTTATAGTTTATGGATTAGATTCTCATTATTCCTCACAATTAGACCCAAATATCTTCATGTGTTCAGTGTCTCAATTATTTTTTTTTTTTTCAGTTCGGCAGGAAGTCTTAAAGAACCCAACAGCATGCCCTTCCGTCCCTGGCATATTCATAAGCTATTTGGGGATGAGTCATCGGAATTCTGTGGTTTGCATATCCTGAAGTGAAAGAGAAGACACTGTATGGTTAACATTTATTTGAAATAGCAACTTGGAAAGAAATTCTTTGATAAAAGTTCAGCATTAGGTAAGAAACGCCTGTGGCTCTTTCCGTTTTTATAAAGATTTTGCCTGTGTGTACATCTCTGACAATATTGTAACTCTTTGCCAGCTTTATGTACTGCCCACTGAAGTCTGAGCAGGTGTTTAGTAGAGTTAATTCACAAGCAATAAACAAATGGCTATTTTGCCATTGGAGTTTGTGCTGTAGATGAAGATCCAGAGGCCAAGTCATTTCTCTGAGACTACAGGATAACACCACTGATACTGTCATTGTACAATATGATGAAGTCTACTCTGTCATCTATAACAACAAGTATTGGTCAAGAACTATAAGAATTTTCTTTAGCGTCAAAGTAGATGGTGAGGACGTTTTGTAATTAAAGCAAAAAAAAAAAATCTCATTTGGAAAAAACAACTGATTGTAATGGGGAAAAGAAATAAGTGCAATTTACTTAGTGTCTACAGATGCTACCTCCTAAACACAGAGTGGTTGAGTGAATGTGCCGTGGTGATTGACAGGCAGATTTGCTGTACTCTCCAGAGAGATACGGAGATGCAGCAACTGTCCATCATTCTTTTGTAAGTGTCTCACAGTGCCCTCGCCTCCTAGCTCTCTTTGCTCTAATTATACAACACTGAGTCAACCTCCAACCACTGATCAGTTGCAAGTGTATCCTGACTCTAACAGGGTGCTGCCTCAGTTCAGAATCAGCGATGTTTAATTCTGGGTTGTATCTCACAACAGGAAGCACGGGCTAGGTTCGTGCCAGTAACAAACGACTTAAATACCTGAGTGGCTTAGCCTAACAACCTTTCTTCCTTTCTCACACATCTGTTCCTCAAAGGTTGGCATGGGCTGTGCTTATTGTAACCATTCCAAACTGTTTTCAGGATAGTGCAGCACAGGATGTGACAGATTACATGCCTGCTGCCTAGACTCTGCCTGCCTACACTTTGTTCTTATTCACACACTGGTTTCTCTTCCTCCTCCTTGTCTTCCTCCTTCCTCCCCTCCCCCACCATCTCTCTCCTCTGCTGCCCTTCTGCTCTGTTCCTCTCTTCTCTTTCCTCCCTTCCTTCCTTCCCTTTGATGGAGCAGAGACCACGTGTCCAGTGTGAATATGAAGGGAAATGCAAGCCTACAGTTTCTCAGGAAAGTGAAGAGAAAGATTTCCATATTTGATGGAGTAGACTAGTAATT
>CM052702.1:84365584-84371294 GCA_028551405.1 Uromys caudimaculatus
AGAGCCAATTTTCTGCTAGTCAGTTGGCGTTTCACACAGTCTCTCTGGGATTTATACATGACCACTCCAGTTTCTAGACGTTCAGTATCTACCCTTGGCCTCCCTGGCACTGGCATGAGGAGTTCCAGGTCAGTTTAGCCTAGGAAATGCCTTTAAATCCTTGAGTCTCTGCTCTCTAGCATTGTGCTTTAGGAAGACCAAGAAATGGAATATACTGGAACAGAACAAGTATAATTTTCTGAAATAGAAAGAAGGAATTAAACAAAGGAAGGAAGAGAGAGAGAGAGAGAGAGAGAGAGAGAGAGAGAGAGAGAGAGAAGGGGTAATCAACAAGCCAGTTTCCTTTATTTGGATAGAGATTGGTAATTTTAAACTTCAAAATTATTTTCAAGAGTTTAATTTCCAGTTTTGAATTTGAATTATGGTTGGGGGAAGAACTCAGTCATAAAGTTCTCCCTTTGCCAGCATCAGGACTTGCATTAAATCCCAGAGCCCACTTAAAAATAAACTTGGGAATGGGGGTTGGAGGTAGCACTGGAAAGCCCAGGTAGACTCAGTTCCAGACCCGTGAGAGATTTTGTTTATGTTTTAAAAAGGTGGAAAACATGAGTGGTACCTGAGAGATGTATCTCAGACACATGACCTGAGGGTGTCCTCTAGCCTCCACACAGAAGCAGACAAATACATTAGTCACCTGTGTAGAAGCGCACACACACACACACACACACACACACACACACATACACACACACACACACACACACACACACACACACACACACACACACACACAAGTTCTCCTTTTGTTTTTATTTAAAAAAAAAAAAAATCACAGATCTTCCAGGCTCTCTGGCATGCTCAGAGCCCTGTTCAACTTATAACAGAAGAAATTTATTTACTTTTTAAAAGAAAAATTTACACCTCCATGGTCATTAGTTTTATAATTATAATTATATGCACCTTATGAGCTTGTTGAAAATATTAAATTAACTAATGCTTATAGAACTCTTAGAAGGGATTAAATGTATTTTAAAGGCTCAATGTTAACTATTGTCTTAGAAACAAGAGTTGACCTATCTGCTTATGTATGGTTCATCTCTCTCTATAAGGCTTTATTCCTATATAAGCCTTCAGGAATATAGCTCCTTGATTATTTTCTTTACCACTTGCCTGGAAGGACACTATTTTATATGATTAACATTTATATTTTGAATCTGACTGTGAGGCCCACTGTTCTCTTGCATGGAGAAACATTAGTTAGAAAGAACCTCTCAGTTGATCTAGGGAGAGAGAGAGAAAATGGTGTGTTCCTAAAAGGCAACTTGGGGCAGTGCCGTGAGTGCAGAGGAGGGTTGGTCTGAGTAGCTGGTAAACCAAAACCTTTTGTGGCCCCAAATTAGGTTGTGTTACACTCACACGTCTCCCTCCCTGAGCAGAAGCAGGTCTCCGTCCATGGGAGGTTATTCCTGGTGTGTAATTAGCCTCTGGCTGTGAGATACAAATATGTCTGAAAGTAAGATCAAGGTCTGGGAGCCTTTGGGAGGAAAAATTGACCTCAACCCTGAAAATTCCCCTGGCTATCTGAAAAGGCCACCCTGCAAAGACTGCTGTTTTAACCAGCGTTTATCTTTACAGGTGTTTGGTAGAAGCCTAGACAGCCAGTCAGCCGGTGTGAGTCATCTGGCTGTGGTAAGATTAGAAATTCCTGAAACATGATAAAGAATCCGGAGTCTGAGGCAGGAAAGATGAGGGGAAATGCCGCCTGCAGCTCCCTCCACCGGTTCCCACCATGTGACCTTCTGTTCCACAACTTTTGGGTCGATTTGGGCAGTTACCTGCTTGCTTTCTCAGTCCCACCCCGTTCCTCCTCCTATTCATTTTTAAATATTTATTGATTTTATGTATATGTGCATGAGTGTGTGCATATGTACGAGAGCCATGGAGGACAGACGAGGTCTTTGTTCCCCTGGAACTTACAGGTAGTGGTAAGTGAGCTGCTGTGTGGATGCTGGGAACAGGACCCGGACCCCCTACTAGAGCAGTAAGCACTCAATAACTGAGCCATCTCTCTAGCAACTCTTCCTTTTCTTTCCTTTGAGTTTCCCCTTTCATTGAGTTTCCATTGAATATGAAAATATTCATATTTTAATCAGGAAAGCACGCTGTGTGTGTAAAGGTGGTATATTTAGATACCATTTAGAAGAAAACTGAAAAGAAGAAACAGAGGAGGGAGAGATGGGGAGGGGGAAGAACTGGGAAAGAGAAGAGGGGTGTCGGGATGGAGGGGAACTGGGGTGGAGTCAGGCGACTCTGCCTGAGGACTTGGTGATTACCTTCACGCGAAAACAAATGGACAGACTTAGCCGAACAATGCCTTCTTATTTGCAGATGCCATAAAGAATAAAAAAGCTGTTAAAAACCAGAGCATATTTTCTGCACATTTGAAATTGCTACAAGGTAGGGCGGCTACAAATTGGCCTCTCTTTTTCCTTTTCAGCCCTAGGATGGTCTCCACCCCACCATCCCTGCCTTCCTTCGGTACTAAAATCGGAGCACGGGGTGTGTGTGTGTGTGTGTGTGTGTGTGTGTGTGTGTGTGTGTGTGTGTGTGTGTGTGTGTGTGTGTGTGTGTGTGTGTGTGTGTGTGTGTGTGTGTTAATCTATCCCCAGGAGCGCCTGAATCCAGTGTCTGGGGGAGTTCGGCTCCGTAAAGGGAAGAAGTGAGGATTAGTTTGATTTTGAGGACACCTAGTGGCTGTTGGTTGTATTCTTCGAACCGGAAAGAAAATCGGTGAAGTTAGTAACCCGGGAGGGAACTTGTCTTTTGTTCCTCAACACCTTCGCAAAGCAACTAAAATTTGCCAGAAGCTTCAAGATAAAACGGCTTGGTGGTAGAATCAGTTAAATTATCACTCTGCTTTTTACTGCGGTTGACAGAATTCTCTTGGCTTAATTCCTTGAAGGGAGCACATTGTGCACACAAGGAAACCTCTAAGGGCTGCAGAGTAGCCACAACTGGGTCAACTCAACTGATAAGCTGAAAGCCATTTTGAGAGAGACTTAGACATAAGAATTCTATGGTAATAGTCTTTTTTTCTGCTTTATAATGATTTACTAGGCTGTACGTTGCTTTTATTGTTTTCTGGACTGTAATGCGTTAGTAATAAATGTCTTTAAAATAAATGTACAAACAATAGTTGTTCATTGCTGAAAATTCAGCTAATGGAGAACACAGTTATCATTTTTTGAGAGCTTTTCATTTCTTTTTTTCATCTTCTAATAAAAATTGATTTTCAAGAATAGGCTAAGCCCAAGATTTAGCCCCAGGCTGTAATTTTCTGACAGCTGCTGGTTTGGGTTGATAGCTCTTTATGCCAGTTCTTTCAAATAAGAGAAGATTTAGTGTAATGCAATTTATGTAAAATAAAATTTAAAGTTAATTCATTTCATTTAAAATCCACTTTACATAATCTAGAATGTAATTTTCTTAAACAATTATTTTATTCATTTATTTTTAAATCAATTTATCCTTTCACAAATGGCATCCCAACCACAGTATTTTCCCTCTCTCCTCTCCTTCCAGTCCCTCCTCACTCCCCAACTACTCCGCCTCAGTTTCCCTTCAGAAAATGGAAGGACTCTCTGGGATATCAACTAACCCGTGGCATATCAAGTTTCAGCAAGGCTAGGTACCTCTCCTTCTATTTAAGTTTGGACAAGGCAAACCAGTCGGAGGACAAGGGTCTCAAAAGCCAGCAAGAGTGTCAGAAACAGCCCCAACTTCCTCTGTTAGGAGTTCTACAAAAACACTAAGCCAGACAACTATAACATATACATAGAGGGCCCAGGTTAGACCCACACAGGCACCCTGACTGTCGGTTCAGTCTCAGTAAGCCCTTAGGAGTCCAAGTTTGTTGATTCTGTGGGTTTTCTTGTGGTGCTCTTGACCCTTCTGGCTCCTACAATCTTTCCTCCCCTTCTTCCATGGGATTCACTGAGTTCCATTTCATGCTTTGCTGTGGATCTCTGCATCTTTAAACCATAATTTTATTCTTTGACAATCTTATGTATGCACAGAATGCATCTTTTAAATAAGTCAGTTCTTTGACAATTTCATAATCTATACAATGCATCCTGGTTACTCCAGCTCACCTTTTATAACCGCCTCCCCCATCACCTCTTTCTTCTCTGTATGTCAGATTTCTGAGTTTTGGTTTTGTTCTGTGACCCATTTGGCTAGTCAGGGCCATCTGTGTGACCATTAGATCCGGACTATCATTGGAGCCACGTTGGGTCTTTAATGAGAACACAGATGAAGACAGGGACTCACCCATGAGGTAAGTTACCTTTAAAGCATTTTTGTGTATGTATTCCATGTGTACAGATGGGTGTGTATTTGTCACTGTGTATTAGCTTTTGCTTGCCTTAGACTGCCCTGTCATAGCACGTCTATGCCTATTCTCAATCAAGCAGTCCTTCCTGCTTGGGCTCCTGATCCACTGCTATCCAGTCCAGCTGGTGCCCTTGAACCTCAGTGCAAGACTCCTAGGGAATCTTTGACCTCCGTATTCCTTGAGTTTGAACCTTTTAGGGGAGTGTCTTACTTGTCTTCAAACTCAATGACAGTAAAGTGCTCCCACCTTAACCAAGTCCCCAGAGCAGTGAACTTTTCCACATCTGTCAATAGAGGTAACTCTAATTAGCTGGGGAGCCGACATGAACCCTGGAGATAACCTGGACAATATCCAGCAGACACTAAATTGTGGGAAGTCCATATTCTGTTCCTTTCCCCTGGAATGTGGCCTTCCCTGTGCTTGCCTTCTGGACAGAAGTGTTCACAACCTCCAACAGAACTCTGTGATTGACACACTGATCTACCCTCACTGAGCCGCATAGCTAAGATTCTCTTGCGTTTCACATCTAGCCTGGATGTTTCTAGTTCTTTATGATCAGAGTAACTCCCCCCCCCCCTCCCCTCACACACACAAATTCTGAACAGGTAGTTATAATACTCGACTTTGAAACCAGCTGTTTCACAGTAAAATCCATGGCAGCTGTAGGTTCAAAAATGGGTGTCAGGAAAGTCGGTACATTTTGGTTAAGATTCTTGCTGCATTTAACATAAAACTCAAACACTTTAACATGGCCTCGAGTACTTGGCTAAGCACCTCTCTACCAGTGTCTCCAGATTCTTCTCAAGCCACACTTGGCCTTGCTCATTAGATTCACAGCCATTTCCTTTTCAAATCCCCTGGGGCTCCACTGTGAAACCAGCGTTTGGTCACCTGTCTGCTTCCTACTCTTTCTTTCAGGATCAGTTTAATTCTTACTTCCTCGGAGAGCTATTTCCTAATCCTAATCTCAATTTGATTTCTTTCTTTGTTTTCTCTCCTTTCATTTCTCCTTCCTTACACCAGTCATCACTTCCAGCAACAAAAGTCTCTCTAGTTAACATAACAAAACAAGCCAGGAGGAGGCCATGCTTTTACTGCGAGCCTTGGAGGTGCAGGGTAGAGACAGACTCTTGAATTAGAGGTCAGTCTGGTCTACAGAGTGAGTTTCAGGACAGCTAGGGCTACACAGAGAAACCGGTTTCGAAAAACAAACAATCAAAGCAAAACAAAACAAAACACTCCAAACAAAACAAAACAAAAAATATGTATCTCCATTCACAATGTATACATCCAACAAGAGCCGAGGGAGCCTGCTTT
>CM052702.1:84371794-84433010 GCA_028551405.1 Uromys caudimaculatus
CCCTTAAGAGGACAGGGGTGGGAAAATGGATAAAGAAGAAAGGAAGAGGACCCTCTTTCTAGGGGGAGATTGCTGTGGTGAATTCCCTGAGAGCATTCACACTTCACCTTAGCAGTCCTGAGATGTCTGTCCCGACCTTCGCCGAATCCACAAGTCACACTGTCTCTGATTGTTTTGTTTGAGGGTTGATCCCAGGGACTTGAGGACACGCCCTTCCTGCACAGCCAGGGTCTGGGACAGAGAGAAGACTCATAGGAGTCTTGGTGAACTGTGCTTAGCATATGGTTGACTCCACTCTGAGTTTGTATACAGCCTTCCACTGGAGACTGGCTGCAGTGAGAGGTGATCCCAGGAGTGTGGTGCAAGTAACAGATTCTGAGGCTAGCTGTCTGTCTTAGTCAGGGTTTCTATTCCTACACAAACATCATGACCAAGATGCAAGTTGGGGAGGAAAGGGTTTATTCAGCTCACACTTCCATGCTGCTGTTCATCGCCAAAGGAAGTCAGGATTGGAACTCTAGCAGGTCAGGAAGCAGGAGCTGATGCAGAGGCCATGGAGGGATGTAACTTACTGACTTGCTTCCCCTGGCTTGTTTAGCTGGCTTTCTTATAGAACCCAAGACTACCAGCCCACAGATGGTACCACCCACAAGGGGCCCTCCCTTCTTGATCACTAATTGAGAAAATGCCTTACAGCTGGATCTCATGGAGGCATTTTCTCAACTGGAGCTCCTTTCTCTGTGATAACTCCAGCTTGTGTCAAGTTGACACACAAAACCAGCCAGTACACTGTCCATGCTTCTGTTGATGTAGCAGACGTGTACATGACTAATCCCACTTACTAAAATGTGGGATAACTTCGTTGTTGTTATTGGATATTGCTTTTATTAGAAATAATAAATCAGATTAGAAAGCCTGAGTAGGTTGGAGTATGAGGCCGGGAGTCTTAACTACAATTCAGAGGCGGTTAATTGTATAGTATATAGAACCAGGCTTTCCTTAAAACTGTAACTAATTAGAATTTCTCCTTACTGCTGCTCTCAGACCCAGGCTTGTGTGTATATGGTCTTGGTTTTAATCTATTCACAAACATTGCCTTTGGAGGCACTTTTACAAGGTTCTCTAATCAGAAATAATTTCTACTCATTCTGAAAGCTTCTTAGAGTTTTGTGGTTAAATTCTAACAGGATCCATCAGAATGGATCAGACATTTGGCTTGACTCTCATTTATGTGCTGCTTTTACGGTCTTGATTGTGGCTTCCCATTTTGTAAAAACCTGGTTACTTTTCAACTACTTTAATTAGTACATCTCTAATTCCCCCTGATCCTTGAAGATATATATTCTGTGTTCAATAAAATTAATGAATTTCAACTCATTACTTAGATGATGCTCAGATCTGTAACCTAAGAGATTATATTTAATTTACTCCTGTGCCTCACAGTGGAACATAGTGTACTTTAAAAATATTTATGCAATGCTAAGGGGAAACCCCTAAAATGTCTTTTTGTCTTTGTAAGAAAATTTCTGACTCATGTCTTTAGATGTCTAAAGTTACCTTTCTATATAAGAAACTTTAGGTTTAAAAATACCAGTGACTCAGCTTGCCAGGTGTCTGCAGACAGAATTTCTTTTGTAAATTTTAAATCAAAATAGTGACTCAGTTTCAACAAAAGTGAGAAATGAGAAAACATGTAGATTATGCACAGGATGAGTCAAGTTTGACTTAGGGATACTGGTTTTGAAAGTCCACATGTCACCCATCACTGTCTAGCTGAGATTTCTCCTGTGTGTAGCAGTACTCACCCATGGCACTGTCTTGATGTGCACTTGGCCGACAATGACAATGGCCTTATTTATGATGCACAAAGGGGGCTTTGAATTGACCACATTAAAACTTTTTATAAGCTGACCGTGCTTCCCAAGAACCCCTCTTAATACTTAGTTGATCTCCTTTTGCAGTTTTATTGCTCAGAGGCTTTTAGATCTCAAAGATTCCCATGTTGTAAACATTTATCTCCCATCCAAGTTCTAACCAGGCCTGCCCTTGCTCAGCTTCAAAGATCAGACAGAATTGTGCTGGTTTGGGGTACAATGGACATAGACTAAACATCCATACTTATGGATAGAAAAAGAAACCTCCAAAGATATACCAGAGATAGAGCGAAACACTAATTTTTTGATAAGAAAAATAATTCCTGAATTTTGACTCTTTTCTTCAAAGTATCTTGTTTGCACAGAAGTCTAGCCTCTTTGGCTGTAGAGGAAAAAGAAATCTTGCATATTTGGCAGCTGTTTCCAAGGCTTTACCCAGAGAAAAGTTTACATCCCATGCTGAAGGGGAAACTTTAAAGCAGAAGTGATACTCGATCTTCACTCAAACAAAATCACAAATGACTGGTACAGGCGAAGATTATTTTCATCACCTTGCCAAATTCATGCATTTTGAAAGAATAACTACTTAACCCCCTGGCCAATAGGGCAGGATACTAGAACATGGCTCATTCGACTGGGAAGCTGAGCCTGTTTGGCTCATCCTTCTGGGGTTCTTGGGAAGCTTGATGACTCGTGGATGAGAGTGAATCTAGTGGTAAAGCTGTAGCAGGAACAACAGCCTCCCATTTGCCAGCCCTGCAGCTTTGGGTAAGCTGTCTCAACCCTCTGAGGTTCACGTTCATATTTAACATTTCAAGCTGTGAAGAAAAAATATGGCCTCATGGGAGTATCTGCTAATAAAATGGGCTTAATAAGTAGACTGTGCTAGGACATAAGCATACAATGAGCTCATTCCATCTTTCTCCTATTTATTTCCCCCCTCCCCTTTTGTTTCTCTCCTCTTTATCCTTAATTTCCTGGTGTGTAGAAGATAAGAACATAACAAGATTTACAAGAGGCACAAACACACAGAACCACTTAGTGCCTTTTAATGACGTTTTATGCCCACCCTGCCAAACACACTCCACTGACAGAGGAGATTGTAGCAACCACAGAGTTATTCATACAGAGACTCTCAGTCCCCAGTAACCATTGCTCACCTCAGAGCAAGAGAAAGTTCTAGAAACATTTCTTTTCGAATAAGGGCTACAAGGAGGAAAATGATGACTTGTGGGTCCCCCATCATTTTCTTTAGGTAAAATAATGAATGTCTGACTGTGAGTACCACCGGGCTGGGTCCACCTGTGTGCTGGAAGCAGAGTGGCATCTCAGTTCCCATTTATGCTGCTCCAAGTGATTACATCCCAGCCCAAACAGCCAATTAGTATCGGACCCTCAGGTGGTGACAGCTACTGTCTATGTGCGTTCCATGTATTACTTTCCTCTGTTACCACAGCTACTCTATGTGAAGGATGCTGTTCTTACTCCGGTTTAACACTGATGGAAATGAGACACAGAGACTGAGATAGAAGAATGAGGACCAGGCCACTCTAGCTTCAGTAGTTACCTCTCTCCATCACATCACACAGAGCTCCCTTGTCGTGTCCAGCTCCGGGAAGATCCTCTCTCACCACCCTGAAAAGCCCCCAGGATTGCTGCCTAGTCTGCAAAGCACTCCCTTTTCTGTTATTTTCTACTTGGACAGATGCTATTATCCATAAAAGTACAATTGGGCAATAAACACCTGGCATATTCTATTGTATTAGTTATGCATTTCTCTTCACCGGAGTGTAAAGATTGGCCCACGATACGTGGTCTGGTACAACGGAGGAACGAAATAATTCTATGGCAGCGAAGAGTGGCATGTGTTGGATTTTGGGGGTGGGGTGGTAGGAATGTGTGTATATAGTTGTTATTGGGCAGCTTATGTTGCACTGAAATTCTTCACAGCTCATATTATGGAGAAGGAGCCTACATCCCCTACCTCAACCCCGTGGCAGCTTATTTTTCTAAGGAAAAGGAGAAATCAACTGAGATGTTAAATTTTTCTTGACAATACTTGTGCCATTAGTGATGGTTGCCACTAGGTGGTGCCAAGGAGCCTTCAGGGAAGCCCGGGAGAAGCTTCAACTCCGTTAACTCTCAGCTTATGCTCGAAATAATTTAAAGATTTTTTTCCTTAAGATTTGCAAATGTGCATTATTTGAGCCAGCTATTTAATTACATGTATCCCCCGGTGCATTCTTTGCTCCAACAGTTATCTTATTATTTCTGAAGTGGAAAGGCCTTATAATTTTCTTCCAGTTCTTAGTACTTAGAGACAGAGCTTTAATATTTGAGTAAAGACTTTATCTGGTTTTTGAGACTCAATATTCCAGATATTGCTCTACCCTTACTTGAATCCTCCTTCTTCTTAGTAATTTGCAATGTAGCGACAGATGCTGTAGGTTTGGCCTGCTGTAAATAAAATAAATACAACGGAAATTGAAAATCTAAACCACTAAACAGCACCTAAACAAAAGCGCCTATTTTTCATTTTAATAAAACTTTTGCTGGTTAAAACAGAATCAGCAATTGCAGTGGGAGCATTCTGACTCCACCTTTGTTGTAAAGTATGGACAATTAAAACACAAAAATGTACACAGGATGGTATGATATGTAAAATTTGGACACACATGTTCATTGTATGATGTGTAAATATATAATGTTTAAATACATTATCTTCAAGCATCTACTATTTATTCCTAGTAAGAGAATCCTAGCTTTTTGAGGCATATGGCACTTCACCATTATCCGTAGACACTTCACTATCTTGTTCTTATCTATGTCCTAGGACCTATCATCTTTCCTCACAGCTTCTCCTCACTAGCCCTCCTAGTCTCTGGTGACTTCCATTTGATCAATTCTTACCAAAAAAGGTCAACCTTTTTAGGTTTACATGTGAGTGAGATCACATGATACCCACCTTTCTGTAGTTGGCTTATTCTTTTCATTTAACACAGGATTCCTATTTCCAGTCACACTGTCTCAAATGGCTGGATGGTGTCTTAGCAGATGAACGGTGTCACCTCTGCAGTGTGTACACATTACATTGACTTTGCCTGTGCCCTGGTTGATGGGATTTAGTTTGCTTCAGTATCTTGGCTATTGCGAGTGCTGCTGAAGTGATCATGGGTACGCAGAGGTCTCTGACATACTTATTTCAATTCATTGAGATGTATTGAGTAGTGAGAGTTTAGAATCAATGGTAGCTCTATTTTAATTTGCTGAAGGGAACTTTATATCGTTTTTCAAAATGCCTGTTCTAATTTACATTTTCACCAATACTGCAGTGGTTTCATTTTGTTTTCATCTTCGGCAGCTCTGTTTCCTTTAATCTTGTTAATCATATATCCATTCATACAATGATATATATAATATATGATAGTTGTTTTGATTTCTATTTCTTTAATGATTTATTGATACAGAACATTTTTTCCTTATAAGCTCTCTCTCTTGTATGCCTTTTCTTGATAATCCTCTGGTTGAATGTATCGTCTGCTTTATACTGGGTTATTTGTTTTGCTGCTGTAGACATTCTTCATATATGTTGGATGCTAACTCCTTGTCAAATGAATAATTTGCAAGTACTTTCCCCTCTTGTTGACTCTTTCCTTTGCTGTGCTCCGCCTTTTACTTTCTTTTTGACCACAATAAGTCATTTGCTCCCTTTGAGCCTATACTTTTCATCTCTTAAGTGACAAGAACAACTGTTTACTTGTAAGATCCATTTGTATTTTATTGTCCTTTTTACAAATAATTTAAAAAGTACACAAGATAATTATGCATATCAATGATTAGTGAATATACGACACTTGGACAGTATAAGTTTACAATATATAATGACCAAATAAGGGGAAATAGCATTTCTATCTTCTTTTAAAAATATTTATTTTATTCTAAATGTATGTGGGTGTGTGTTCAAGTGTATGTGCACCACACATGTGAAGGTGTCTGTGGAGGTCACAAACGGGCATCTGATCCCTTGGAACTGGAGTTACAGGTAGCTGTGAGCTGTCTGATGTACAGGATGGGAATTGAATCTGGGTCCATCTGCTGAGCCATGTCTTCAGTTCCCATTTTCATCATCTTAATTAGTTATCATGTCTTTGTTTTGGGATGCTTCTCTCCTAGTTCTTCAATAAACACATAAATTGTATTTAGTCACCCTTTTGTAATATAGGTCCCTCCAATTTAGGTTATTCTGGTTTATTGTTTGTGATACTGATGCATTTGTGCTGATTTATTTATGAATGTGAGAGATAGCTGTAGTTTCAGCTTTGTGCCTATGACCTTCTGTTTTCTTAGCATTATCTTCTAAAAAAGTCTTTCTTTGGACAATGTGTGTTTCTAGTGCCTTTTGTCAAATATCAGTGGCTTGCAGACTCATGGATTTATTTTTTCCTTTATTTTGTTTAGTTGATCTATGTGTTTCTTCTTCAAGTGCCAAGGTGTTTGGGCCATGGTAGATTTGTGGTGTGTTTTGAGTTCAGGTGTGATTCCTACAGCTTTGACTTTGTACTCAAGGTCACATTGATTACTTGGGATCTAGGACTGTTTTTTCTATTCCTATGCAAAATACCACTGACACTTTGTTAGGGGACTGAACTGTATTTGTAAATACTTTGAGTTGCATAGACATTTTATAAATATTAACTGTACTAATCTATGAAGCTGGGAGTTCTTTCCAATTTTCTCATGTGTCATTGAAGTTTTTCACCAGAACTTGCTAATTAGTGTGTGTGTGTGTGTGTGTGTGTGTGTGTGTGTGTGTGTGTGTGTGTGTGTTCACATGTGTACCTATATATGTGGAGGCTAGGGGAAAATCTCAGATGTTGTTCTTTAGGTGGATGCCCACTTTTTGAGGCAGGGACGTTCACTGCCCTGGAATTTACCAAGTAGGCTATGCTGTCTCATTAGTGAGGCCCAGGGACACTCCTGCTTCATGCTTGTACCATGAGTACAAGCATGCCTGTAATCACCAAGCCTGAGCATTTCAAGATGGTTTCTGGGGCTTCAACGCAGGTTCTAGGGCTTGAAAGTCACTTTACTGACTCCCCAGCCCAGAATTTGTTGATGTTCTAAGTAGAGATCATTTACATCCTTGATTATACAATTTCCAACTATTTTTTTTTTGTAGCTACAGTTAAAGTAGGAATTGCTTTTATTATTCTTTTTTTTTTTTTTAGCAACTTCATTGCATTATATATAAATCTGGTGACATTCATATTGATATTTTAAATTATTTTTTATTTTATTTAATACTTTATTTACATTTCAAATGGTTTCCCCCTTCCAGGTCTCCCGTTTGGAAACCCCCTATCCCATCCTCCCTCCCCCTGCCTCTATGAGGGTATTCCCCCACCCACCAACCCACTCCTGTCTTCCCTCCCTGGCATTCCCCTATACTGGGGCATCTAACACTCTCAGACCCAAGGGCCTCTCCTCCCACTGATGGTCAACAAGGCCCTTCTCTGCCACATATGTGGCCAGCACCATGGGTCCCTCCATATGCATACTTTGGTTGGTAGTCCAGTCTCTGGGAGCATGGGGGTGGGGGCTGACCAGTTGACACAGTTGCTCCCTCCCCATGGGGCTGCAAACTCCCTCAGTTCCTTTAGTGCCTTCTTCAATTCCTCCATCTGGGACCCCATGCTCAGTCCAACAGTTGCTGTGAACTGAATCATGGGTGTTCCAAACTTTTGTGCTAATATCTGCTTATCAAGTACATACCATGTTTGCACTTTTGTGACTGAGTGACCTCATTCAGGATGATATTTTCAAGTTCCGCCATTTGCCTGCGAATTTCATAAAGTCATTGATTTTAGTAGCTGAGTAGTATCCCATTGTGTAAATGTACCACATTTTCTGTATCCATTCCTCTGTTGAGGGACATCTGGGTTGTTTCTAGCTTCTGGCTATTATAAATATGGCTGCTATGAACATAGTGGAGCATGTGTCTTTATTATATGTTGGAGCATCTTCTGGGTATGTTCCCAGGAGTGGTATAGCTGGGTCCTCAGGAAGTATTATGTGCAATTTTCTGAGGGTCTGCCAAACTGATTTCCAGAGTGGTTATACCAGCTTGCAATCCCACCAACAATGGAGGAGTGTTCCTCTTTCTCCACATCCTTGCCAGCATCTGCTGTCACCTGAGTTTTTGATCTTAGCCATTCTGACTGGTGTGAGGTGGAATCTCAGACTTGTTTTGATTTGCATTTCCCTGATGACTAAGGATGTTGAACATTTCTTTGGGTGCTTCTCAGTCATTTGAGTTTCCTCAGTTGAGAATTCTCTGTTTAGCTCTGTTCCCCATTTTTTGATAGGATTATTTGGTTCTCTGGAGTCTAACTTCTTGAGTTCTTTGTATATATTGCATATTAGCCCTCTATAGGATGTAGGATTGGTAAAGATCTTTTCCCAATCTGTTGGTTGCTGTTTTGTCCTATTGACAGTGTCCTTGGTCTTACAGAAGCTTTTCAATTTTATGAGGCCCCATTTGTGGATTTTTGATCTTAGAGCATAAGCCATTGGTGTTCTGTTCAGGAACTTTTCCCCTGTGCCCATGTGTTCGAGACTTTCCTCCACTATCTCTTCTATTAGATTCAGTGTATCTGGTTTTATGTGGAGGTCCTTGATCCACTTGGACTTGAGCTTTGTACAGGGAGATAGGAATGGATCAATTTGCATTCTTCTACATGTAGACTGCCAGTTGAGCCAGCACCTTTTGTTGAAAATGATGTCTTGTTTCCACTGGATAGTTTTAGCTCCTTTGTCAAAGATCAAGTGACTGTAGGTGTGTGGGTTCATTTCTGGTCTTCAGTTCTACTTCCATTGATCTACCTGCCTGTCACTGTACCAATACCATGAAGTTTTTATCACTACTGCTCTGTAGTACAGCTTGAGGTCAGGGATGCTGATTTTCCCAGAAGTTCTTTTATTGTTGAGAATAGCTTTTGCTATTCTGTGTTTTTTGTTATTCCAAATGAATTTGAGAATTGCTCTTTCTATGTCTATGAAGAATTGAGTTGGAATTTTGATGGGAATTGCATTAAATCTGTAGATTGCTTTCAGCAAGATGGCCATTTTTACTATTTTAATCCTGTCAATCCATGAGCATTGGAGGTCTTTCCATCTTCTGAGGTCTTCTTCAATTTCTTTCTTCAGAGACTTGAAGTTCTTGTCGTACAGATCTTTCACTTGTTTGGTTAGAATCACACCAAGATACTTTATATTGTTTGTGACTATTGTGAAGGGTGTCATTTCCCTAATTTCTTTCTCAGCCCTGTTTATCCTACAAGTATAGGAAGGCTACTGATTTGTTTGAGTTAATTTTGTATCCAGCCACTTTGCTGAAGTTGTTTATCAGCTGTAGCAGTTCTCTGGTGGAGTTTTTCGGGTCACTTAGATATACGATCATATCATCTGCAAATAGTGATAATTTGATTTCTTCCTTTCCAATTTGTATCCCTTTGATCTCCTTTTGTTGTCTAATTGCTCTACCTGAACTTCAAGTACTATATTGAATAGATAGGGAGAGAGTGGACAGCGTTGCCTAATCCCTGATTTTAGTGGGAATGCTTCATTTCTCCCCATTTAGTTTGATGTTGGCTACTGGTTTGCTGTATATTGCTTTTACTATGTTTAGGTATGGGCCTTGAATTCCTGATCGTTCCAAGACTTTTATCATGAAGGGATGTTGAATTTTGTCAAATGCTTTTTTCAGCACCTAATGAAAAAACCATGTGTTTTTTTTTTTACTTTGAGTTTGTTTATGTAGTGGATTACATTGATGGATTTCTGGGTATTGAACCATCCCTGCATCCCTGGTATGAAGCCTACTTGATCGTGGTGAATGATCGTTTTGATGTGTTCTTGGATTCGGTTTGCAAGAATTTTATTGAGTATTTCCATCGACATTCATAAGGGAAATTGGTCTGAAGTTTTCTTTCTTTGTTGAGTCTTTGTGAGGTTTTTGTATCAGTGTAACTGTGGTCTCATAGAATGAATTAGGTAGTGTTCCTTCTGATTCTATTTTGTGGAATAGATTGAAGAGTATTGATATTCGGTCTTCTTTGAAGGTCCAATAGAATTCTGCAGTGAACCCGTCTGGTCCTGGGCTTTTTTTGGTTGGGAGACTTTTAATGACTGTTTCTATTTCTTTAGGGGTTATGAGACTGTTTAGATGGTTTATCTGATCCTGACTTAACTTTGGTATTTGGTGTCTGTCTAGAAAATTGTCCATTTCATACAGATTTTCCAATTTTGTTGAGTATAGGCTTTTGTAGAAAGATCTGATGATTTTTTGAATTTCCTCAGAATCTGTTGTTATATCTCCCTTTTCATTTCTGATTTTGTTAATTTGGATACTGTCTCTGTGCCCTCTGGTTAGTCTGGCTAAGGGTTTATCTATCTTGTTGATTTTCTCAAAGAACCAGCTCCTGGTTTTGTTGATTCTTTGTATAGTCCTTTTTGTTTCTACTTGATTGATTTCAGCCCTGAGTTTGATTATTTCCTGCCTTCTACTCCTCTTGGGTGCATTACCTTCTTTTTGTTCTAGAGCTTTCAGGTGTGCTGTTAAGCTGCTAGTGTATGCTCTCTCCAGTTTCTTTTTGGAGGCACTCAAAGCTATGAGTTTTCCTCAACACTGCTTTCATTGTGTCCCATAAGTTTGGATATGTTGTACTTTCATTTTCATTAAATTCTAGGAAGTCTTTAATTTCTTTATTTCTTCCTTGACCACATTTTCATTGAGTAGAGCGTTGTTTAGCTTCCATGTGTATATGGGCTCTCTGTTGTTATTGCTGCCATTGAAGACCAGCCTTAATCTGTAGTGATCTGATAGAAGGCATGGGATTATTTCAGTCTTCTTATATCTGTTGAGATTTGTTTTGTGACCAATTATATGATCAGTTTTGGAGAAGGTACCATGAGGTGCTGAGACGAAGGTATATTCTTTTGATTTAGGATGAAATGTTCTATAGATATCTGTCAAATCCATTTGGTCCATAAATTCTGTTAGTTTCACTGTGTCTCTGTTTAGTTTGTGTTTCCAAGATCTGTCCATTGATGAGAGTTGGGTGTTGAAATCTCCAACTATTACTGTATGAGATGCAATGTGTGCTTTGAGGTTTAGTAAAGTTTCTTTTATGAATGTAGGTGACCTTGCATTTGGAGCATAGATGTTCAGAATTGAGAGTTCTTCTTGGTAGATTTTTCCTTTGATGAGAATAAAGTGTCCTTCCTTATCTTTTTTGATGACTTTTGGTTGAAAGTTGATTTTATCCAATATTAGAATGCCTACTCCTGCCTGTTTCTTGGAACCATTTGCCTGGAAAATTGTTTTCTAGCTCTTTACTCTGAGGTATTGTTTTTCTTTAAACCTGAGGTGCGTTTCTTGTATGCAGCAAAATGCTGAGTCCTGTTTATGTATCCAGTCTGGTAGTCTATGTATTTTTATTGGGGAATTGAGTCCATTGATGTTAAGAGATATTAAGGAATAGTGATTGTTGCTTTCTGTTATTTTCAATGTTATTTTTATGTTTTTGTGGCTATCTTCTTTTGGGTTTGTTGAAAGATTACTTTCTTGCTTTTTCTAGAGTGTAGTTTCCCTCCTTGAGTTGGCGTTTTCCATCTATTATCCTCTGTAATGCTGAGTTTGTGGAAAGATATTGTGTAAATTTGGTTTTGTCATGGAATATATTGGTTTCATCATCTATGGTAATTGAGAGTTTTGCTGGGTATAGCAGCCTGGGCTGGTACTTGTGTTCTCTTAGGGTCTGTAGTCGATCTGTCCAGGATCTGGTGTAATTCTGATAGGTCTGCCTTTATATGTTACTTGACCTTTTTCCCTTACTGCTCTTAATATTCTTTCCTTGTTTTGTGCATTTGGTGTTTTGATTATTATGTGACGGGAGGAATTTCTTTTCCGGTCCAATCTATTAGGAGTTCTGTAGGCTTCTTGAATGTTTATGTTCATCTCTTTCTTTAGGTTAGGGAAGTTTTCTTCTATAATTTTGTTGAAGATATTTACTGGTCTTTTAAGTTGGGAATCTTCACTCTTTTCTATACCTATTATCCTTAGGTTTGGTCTTCTCATTGTGTCCTGGATTTCATGGATGTTTGGGTTGGGAGTTTTTTGCATTTTGCATTTTCTTGACTGTTGTGTCAATGTTTTCTATGGTATCTTCTGTACCTGAGATTCTCTCTTCTATCTCTTATATTCTGTTGGTGATGCTTGCATCTAGGACTCCTGATCTCTTTCTTAGGGTTTCTATCTGCAGAGTTGTCTCCCTTTGTGATTTCTTTATTGTTTGTATTTCCATTTTTAGATCCTGGGTGGTTTTGTTCATTTCCTTTGCCTGTTTGATTGTTTTCCTGTATTTCCTCTTTAAGGGCTTCTAGCTGTTTACCTGTGTTCTCTTATATTTCTTTAAGGGAGTTATTTATTTCCTTCTTAAAGTCTTATATCATCATCATGAGAAATGATTTTAAATCTGAGTCTTGCTTTTCTGGTGTGTTGGGGTATCCAGGGCTCGCTGTGGTGGTAGAACTGGGTTCTCATGATGCCAAGTTGCCTTCGTTTCTGTTCCTTATATTCTTGTCCTTGCCTTTCGCCATCTGTTTATTTCTGATGTTAGCTGGTCTTGCTCTCTCTGACTGTGGCTTGTCCCTCCTGCAAGCTTTTTGTCAGTACTCCTTGGAGACCAGCTCTTTGTGAGAAAAATTTGGGTTTGGAGAGCTGTGGTACAGGGTCAGCTCTGGGGTGCAGACAGAAACCAAAAGGATCCTGTCCCCAGCTGTTCCTTGGTTCCTGTGTCCTGATCGCTCTGTAAGGGTCCCTCTTGATTGAGGAATTTGAACAGAAGTGGTGGTCTTCCTGTGCTTAAAGGTGTGTAGGCACTCCTGGGAGACCAACTCTCTCCTGGCACCAAGTATGGAGCCCTGTGTCTCTGGATCAGCTCCCTGGCCTCAAAAGGAAACCGGAAGGTCACTCCTCAGTCCTTGCGTCTTGAGGGTTCTGAGCAGCGGTGCTGACCTTACTCCCTGATCACAGACTTGTCCATATTCCCTGGATGCTAGCCTTCTCCCTGCGTTATTTGGTTATGGAGCTCTGTGGCACAGACGGGTCCCCGGCCGCAGAAGGAGACCGAAAGGCTGCTGTCCTAGGCTGCTTGAAGGTCCCTGTGTCCTGGAGGTTCCGGGGAGGTCCCTCTGAGCAGAGGTGCTGGCCTTACCCCCTGATCCCAGGCTTGTCCCCACTCCTGGGAGGCTAGCTCTTTCCCTGCGCTATTTGGAGCTGTGTCCTTCATGTTGATTTTTTTGTTGCAAAAATTTACTGAATCATTTTTATCATTTTTTTTTCCAGTGAGTCCTTTGGTTTCTCTATATGTGAAATGCTGTTATATGTAAGGGGAATAATTTAACTTCCTTCTTTCCCATTGGAATCCCTTTTGTTTCTCTTGCCTAATTGATGACTTAGGGTACCAGTACTGTGGGAGTGATAAAAGTGGATATTTTTATATCCTTACTCCATCTTTTAGAGGAGTAATGTGTTATTTACTATTTTCTATGTTTTGGTTGCCCATGTTTGGTTAATTGTGGGCTTTTATTGATTATTCATTATTTATTCAAAACTGTATTGTGAGAAACCCTTGCAGAGACACATTCTCCTTTCGAAGTATACTTCTTTACAGGATATGGATTTACTATCAGGCCTAATTAACCCAATTAATGGGATATAATAGAAGACATTTATGTTTCATTATAGTGCTACCCTATAGTTTGTTTTGTGAGGTAGATGATGTGGCTTCTAACTATATCATAGAATATGTGCTTCTCTTTATGTGGGTGTAGTATTTTACTCTGGTACTTTCAATCCCTATACATAAGTCTATTAAGTAGAATTGAAGCAAGACTTAACTGGGAAAGTCGACCAAAACGTACCTTCCTTTGCACTGTCTGCCTTGGGTGGGATGTTGAACCAAATGAATCTTAATAGCATTAACACATTTCAGTATTCATAGTAGTTAATAGATACTTTTAATACCATTTTTACAATGGTATAGTTAGTAGGCTAAGATATGACTTACCTGTCTTTTGCACTGTTCTCCATGTTAAGATGATTTTCTTTATATCTAGGTGAAGGGATCCTGTGGCTATCTAAATCCTCCATTCACTTTCAACTCCTGACTTCCTATTATATGTCTTTATACATGCTAATTAGCCTCTTTGAACCTCATTTCAATCACCTGTAAAATGATACATATGGCATGAAGTGGTTGTGAGGAGCAGGGATGTGAATACAGAGAAAGCATTTGGGGCACTGATGGAAAGCCTCCCTCAGGCTCAATTGCTGTGGTGAGTGCTCCTGGCATCTGCTTAGGTGGCAATGGAGATGTGATGTACTGCCAGTCCTCTAACGCCCGTAGCATTAATTTGTGAAATTCCAGCACTGCTTGGAAAGGTATTCCTGAATATCCACCCCCTAGCTGAGCTATTGGCAACTCATGGAGGCTGAAGGGTCAGAGGGAGCCAGTTTTCTTCAGGGATGAAGATACTGATAGGCTATCCGTGCTCTCCTGGGTAGCCACACAACATGCACACATGGGAAGCAGGAGGTGGATTCATCGGGTTTAAAAAGTAACCCATGATGCTGGGAGGGACAGTGTGAGGGGTCTATAGGGGGAGCTGGAGGGGAGATGGCCAAAGGCAAGCTTCATCCAAACACATTATATCCATTTATAAATTTTCAAAACAATACATTAAAAATTTTAGAATAGATCACCCGATATAGTATATAGAAGTATATAGTCTAGTGAGTAGAGGGATAGATTTATGTTCCTGAGTAGCATGAACGTCTAAGAGGAGGAAGGAGTGAAAACGTTTATCATCTCAGAAGTGGGTCCCTGCTTTTAAGTGAGGAAGGCAGTGCAGTAGTCAAAACTTGAAATTTGGGGAAGATGTGCTTGAAAAATTTCAAGGAGAGCAGGCATGTGGCTTATTGTCTTTATCTGATCACCCTAGCATGGCATTGATAGTGTGGACATGTTGGAAGCCATGTTGGAATGGGTGGAATGGTGCATACAACTGAGAGCCAAGGAACAGTGGTATGTGGCAGCACTTAAAAACTGCTTGAGTTGAAAATTAAAAGAGAGATTATGAAGTAATTGGTATCTAGGGAAGATCTTTTTTCTTCCCTTCCTCCCTTTCATCCCTTCCCATTCACCCCTCCTTCTTCCCTCCCTCCCTCTCTCCTTCCCTCTCTGCCCACCTCACTTGGTTGACTCCCAATACCAAGGAGAAAATGTGCTTTGGTCACTGAAGTGTCTGAGTGAGAACATTTTCCCAAGGCGAGAGGATCCACAGCACAGGTGGAATCTGTTTTCTCTTTTGCAATATAGGTATCTGGGTAATGTCACACTGTTTTTGTGAAAATAAAATAAAATATAATTTAAGAACAGGACTTTACTGTGGAAAAGTTCCAGTGTTGTAGTATTAATTACCGCTGTGATTTCCACAGAAGCCTGTCGTTCTGCATACAAATGATGGACTTTAAAACTATTTCCTCCTATGTTTAATCTGAAGTGTTTTTTTTTTCCTCTCAAACTCCTAGGTCTGAGTTATGACAATAATTTTCAGACCCCGTAAAGTTTCTCGTGAAAATGAAGAAGAAAATGCTCTCAACAGGAAAAGAACTGTTTTTCCTAATCCAAAATGGCTTCATTTTAAAATGGTGTACAGAAGTTGCAGTCATGCAAATGATTTTGCCAGGGAAGTACAATTAAAAAAAAATCACTATAATGCCAGTGTGTGTCAATCATAGAAATCATTTTAAAAAAATCGTTTAATCCTCCCTAAACACAGAGTGAGGGAATCTCCACAGTCATTTATTTGAGCTAACTAGCCAAAGCTCAATGGAGGGATGGCACAAGTTACGGGTCAGGTGCCATATGCAGGCAGGCTGCTTCTGTTTCGTTCAGATCTCTTCATCATCACTGGGAATTATAGAGAGAATACTTACAGGAAGAGTAGGTTTCCTAAGCCAGTTTTCCCCTGATGTAAAACAGACAGGTTTTTCAGGAGCTATGACAGGCCTCTCAGTGAAGTCTTCACTCTCATTGAGTTCAGGGTTTTTAGGTTTTCTCTGTGCCTCAGGTCCCCCCCCCCCGTGCCCCCCACCCCCAACATGACACAACCTGTATTGCCTGGGAAGAGGGAACTTTAGTTGAAGAAATGCCTCTGTCATATTGGTCCATAGGCAACTCTGTGAGGGCATTTATTTTATTGATTAATGATTGATGTGGGAGGGACAAACCACACTGTTGGATCTGTCATTTTTGGAATGGTGATACTGGTTTGTATAAGAAAGGTAGCTGAGCATGGGAAGAAATCCAGTAAACAGCGTTCCTCCATGACCTCTGCTTCAGTTCCAGCCCTGGCTTCCTTCAGGAATGGCCTGTAATTTGGAATTGTAAGTCAAATCAACCCCTTCTTCCTCAGGTTTCTTTGGTTATGGTGCCAATCACAGCAACAGGAAGCAGCCTAGGACAGTGCTGCCACTTGCAGTAGGTTACACTCGGCAGCACGTTCTTGCCACAGCCTCTTTCCTGCTGCACCTACATTGCAGATGTTGACATGGAAGTCTGGATGCTCAGTTCCCAGGGATTCTTCTAAAGGATGATTCAGCCTTTAACATTTTAATTAAAATATAATTCTATCATTTTCTCCCTTCTCCTTCTTTCCAATGCTTTCTTTGTCCCTTCCTTCTAGTCCTTACAGTGTCTTCTCCCTTCAGCCCCTCCCACGTAGCTCCTTACACCCTGTCAATTCATGGCCAGTTTTACTTTGATTATTATTGTTAAACACACACACACACACACACACACACACACACACACACACAGAGAGAGAGAGAGAGAGAGAGAGAGACAGAGACAGAGACAGAGACAGAGACAGAGACAGAGACAAAGACAGAGAAGAGAGACAGAGAGAGGGAGAGAAATACATAAAGAACCAACCGAGTCTGTTTCGTGTTGCTTATGTGAGTTTGGGCCGTGACAAGGGCAGAAATCTCTCTCCCACATTTGTTGGAGGGTGTCTGTCTGCCTGTTGAGACAATGTGATTCCACACTGACTTCTGGACACGGGAGTATAATTACTTGTATTTGTGTTTTCTACTCACTTGAGAAAAGAAACATTCTCTATGCAAAGTCAAGTTGAAAAGCCAAATTAATACAACAAAATTTGACTCTCAAAGAAGTTGGATATTAGCTTATGATGACACAAAAGGTACACAATGTGTCCTTGCTGTGTTCTGCTGGGGATGGACACCTTTGTCCTTGAACGGCCAGAAGCAGGGAAGGGAGCCTATAAGCATGTGTCTTCTTCTTCTTCAACTAGGAAACTTCATTTCTATTTTTTTCTTCAGAATGGCTCCATATCTTGAATGCAATGATTTCACTTTTTAAACCATCATGTTCCTTTCTTCATCAGCCATCATTGACATTGCACTAAGCTTGGTTCAGTGGGAATTGGGGGTGACTATAATTCCATAGTCAGCCATAAGGGGTGTGGCTTAGAACAATGAACTATTTTAAATGAAATATATGTGGGTTTGTATGAGCCAACTCCTAATGTCAGGCCAACTCACACTTTTAATTTACCAAAAAGGTTTCATAGTTTGAATAAAGCCTCAGGGTCCCTATGCCAAACTCTCAAATGAGGACCCTGAGATAGTAAGTTGATAATGAGGACCCTGAGATAGTAAGTTGATAATGGCAGGGACTGTGCCTTACACTCTTCTCCCTTTATTTGAACATCTAAGTTCTTCAATGTATTTCTTTTTAAAATCATTTCATTATTTCATACATATGTGGCAAGTTGAAAGATCACTTGAAGCATGTAATAGTTGGCAATGATATTTATCATTATAATTTAGTATCTTCCTGGCTCTATTTCTCATTTTCGTTTTGCTCATTGACTAAGCACCACTCCCTTAGATGGATTCTTGACCAGAATTAGTCTGAATTATGGTTGAGAACCAGTCTTCTCTCATGAGAAACATAGATCTTTCTGTTTTTATGATCTCTATATGAATTACTGCTCCTGTTTCGTGTCACTTTTTAGAAGAACAATTCGCCCATGACAGGTCATTTCACATTGGCTTAGCAGAAGAGGCACCTCATTTCACAGGAAGTAGGTGTGTAGATGTATAGAGCGTTAGAGTTATAACAAAAACCTTACTGCCAAGAATTCCAGAGACAACGATTCTTCTGCTTACAAATGCTGTCACTTCTATATTCCTACAGCCTAGAATGGTGCCTGGCATTGGGGTCCCTGCCTACCTGAATCATTTCAAAATGTTACATGCAGGCTCTGTGGATCAAAAACTCATTTCTTGGAAGGTGGTTTCTCTCTCACTGCCATCCTCACATTCTGTCCTGTTTGCTATGTACTAAAGCACATGTCTCCTTTGTTGTTGTTATTGTTGTTGTTTTTTGTTGTTGAATGGCTGAATTCTTCCACAGACCTGCCACTTACCACAGTATTGCTGGGCCTGCATGAGGAGGAGCAGAAACTTTACCTCTTAGGATCCTAGAAGTGTCAACCTTTGGGACTGGAGATAGCAAAGGTTTTAGGCTGGAGCATCCCTGGTATTATCAGAGGCTTCCCTTCTTGACTAGGGTGCCTTTTGGCCAGGTTACCTTGATGTGACTTCAAGGCTTCCCTGCTGTGACACAGAGACAGTCTAGAAACCCTCTTTTTCTTCTTCTAGCCCTCCAGAGGACTCTTTTGAGCCACAGTGGCCACAATATCTGGCCTAGACAACACTCTAATGAAATCCAGACAACCAGTCTTCTTGGAGACAACTCCTGCCATGATAAAGGGTGAGGGTCTCAGCCTGTTTAACAGATCTTTCAGTCACAATGTCCTCCTTTCAAGGCAGTACTTTGCTGGGACAAAGCCCTGAGACAGGGTGGGTTTACTGTAGGGCTACTGTCTTCTGTGTAGTTCTCTTTCTCCAAATCCAGGGGCAGCTGCTAGGTGGACCAGATTTTTCCTGTGTTTCTCTTCCCCTCAGCCAGCCCTCCCAAGACAGTGTTCATCTGAGGATGCTCCTGTAATGTTAGACCAACTCAGCTAGGTGGACCAGATTTCTCCTGTGTTTCTCTTCTCCTCAGCCAGCCCTCCCGAGACGGTGCTCATCTGAGGACGTTCCTGTAACGTTAGACTAGCTCAGGTTTAACTATTTGCATGGAGGTTGTGCTTTAGGGACCTTTTCTGTCTCTGGATCCTTCTTTGTCCTGTGTGAGACCATCAAGAATCAGGGATCAGGGATGAGTATGAGGTGCTTGTTGTTCAAGAAGACTCCTGGTGGTATAAACATAATTCCCAAGACCCATAGACTCAAGACCTCAACACTTGACTCAAGCCCTCTCTTGTGTGCCCACAACTTTTCTACCATTATTCAAAATCTTTTCTCGTGTTTTCCTCCTGACAAGAAAGCACCAGCTCTCTACTTAGAAAATTCACTCCTTATCTGGTTATATGGGGTAGCCTCATAGGTTCATTTGGAGTGAGATAAAACAATTTCTGAAACTTTCTTAAAACTCTAAGTCTGTCCTTACAATACGATAAGCCTAGTTCCGGATGTCTGATCATTGTACTACTAGCAATCTCACTTCATTTGTCTTCTTAAACACACTGCATGCTGATTTTAAAAACTTGTGGTTGACCCTCTCCTATTCCCGCTTTCTTACTGAATCTTTATACCCCAACCATCAGTGTGAACTTAATACTTGTTAATATAATAATAGAACCTATGTAAGTTGTGCCAATGTGGCAGTAACAGAAGGCCACTTGGGGCTCCCAACATCCCCTACTTTCTGGTCACTTAAAGTCCAGACAGAACTCAAGCCAACAGATGGAGCCCCACTATGAGCCTTAACAATGGGATTTAAAAACACTTTTTAAAAGAATCTGCCAACCACATCTTTTTGTCACTTTGGGGGCAGTCTTTGAGCGAGTCTCTTGGTCAGGACCTATTTTCTATAAAATAATGAATGAACGTATAGGAAGAAGGTAGAAAACCTCCTTAGTTATGACATAAGTCAAACCCTCTTTCTGATTCCAAACCTAGATTACTTATGCTTAAGCCCTCAGGTCTCTATTCTGGGTATAACACCTGGCCGAATTAGATTCCAAAAGTTTGTTAGTTCACAGGCAGTATATTTTGGGCCGAATCTACAAATCAAATATTGAAAAAAGTACAAAGACTATAGGTTTAGTGGAGAGCTCACTGAGACACAAACCAAAACCCTTTTATAGACCCTTCGTCTATAGGGTGTCTTAATTCCCTTAATGGGCAATCATAGTCTCCACCTTTCTGGGTTCTGTGAGAAACATGATGTATTACAACTTTTCATTTACTGCCTGCTGAAGTCCTGAAAATGGTTTAGTCATCCCGCTAGGGCCTGACTATCTCTGCCTCTTCAGGTACTCAGCAGGAGCATGGAGTGTGACATCTGTCTGTCCTGGAGCCACATTTAATCAGGACTATACACTCTTGACATGACAGACTTCTCTGGCCTAAACGAAAAGAGCAATGTCCACTTCATTGTTAATAGTCCTGGCTTCACCTTCACTGTGCGTACAGGAACAGGGGTTCTTAGGAACTGTGCCTTTTACTATTCAAAAGACTCTCTAGAACTCAGAAACCAAACAACTATGCTAGCCCAAGAACTTTCACAGACACAGGAGATGTTAAATCCACTTAGCAGCAGTTGGCCTTCAGAACTTCTGGGCTCTTGGTTTGCGGCTGCTGCTCATGGTGGACCCTGCACCATATAAAAGTAAGGAGGTTGCTTGTTTATGATAATAAATCTGGACAAATACAAAAAATCATCATAAAACCATCAAACATGCTGATGATGCTTGGGTAAAAGAATCAAAGGGAGGGTTTGAATGGCAAGACTTTAAAACAAATGAGATAATGTGGTTTCCTGTTGATCTACGTTCTGGGGGCGCTTGTAGTCATTCGTCTGCTTCTTGCATTTTGTTCCTGCATTTTAAACCTGTGTGTCAAGTTTGTTTCCTCTGTGCTTCAGCAGATCCATCTCTAAGGCTTCTATCCCTTACCTTCAGAAGTCTTACTTCCTCCAAGTCGCCTGGGCCAGGAATGCAGGCCTTCCATCAAAACCACTCCAAACTATAGTTCTTATTTTATAGCCTAGCATGGAATCCCTGCCAGAGTAACTAACACATGATACATATGGGCCAGTGTGTTCCTTCTGCTTGGATCAGAGAAGCCATTGAAGAAAAGGCCCCCAGTCAGCTCTCTTATAATTGGTTTGTTGCTCTGAAAAGATGGAATGTAGAGGCAAGGCTATGATTAAAAAAACAGAAAGAAAACAGGTCCCTAGTTCAACCCTGGTTCAGAAAATGTCCCCCAAACAGAAGACTATAGCTCTGTTCTATTGTTGGGACCAATGAAAAGGTAGAGTATCATAGGCCTGTAAACCACCAACCAAAGAGTATACATGAATTGGTCCATAGCTCCAGCTGCATATGTAGCAGAGAATGGCTTCATCTGGCATCAATGGGAGAGAAGGCCCTTGATCCAGTGGAGGCTTGTTGCCCCAGCCTAGAGGGAATGAGAGAGGGGTGAGGCAGGAGTGGGTGGGTGGGTGGGGGAGCACTGGCTTAGAGGCAAAGGGGAGGGGGGATAGAATAGGGGGTTTTTGGAGGGGAGATCTGGGAAGGGAGACATTTGAAATGTAAATAAAGAAAATAACCAATTAAAAAAAAAAAAAAAAAAAAAAAAAAAAAAAAAAAAAAAAAGGAATGGCCTGTAACCTGGATATCACAGAAAGGAGATCAGCACTGTAAACCCATTCAAGACCAGAGCACTGACCAATCAGAACTGTCCTCATTTACCCTGTGTGACTAGAATGGGGGAGACTGAATGCATAGTGGCTTCTGCTAACCAAACAGGATGACTCCTAATTAGAGAACTCTCACCATCATATCTTATAAGCCTCTGCTGGCAATTCTGATACTCCCATTATAATGTGCTTAACAAACTTGTCAATCGTTTCAAGGAAAAACAAACAAACAAACAAACAAACCTCAGACAAGCCATTTTCTAAAGTTTCTAAGCCTAACAACTGTGCAAAGCAAAAAAAGCCAAGAAAGGGAAAAGTTAAAACTAGAACCCCAAAGATACTTAAACCTAAAATCGTGCATGGCACAAAACTAGGGAAAATTTAGGGGAAAACAAAGGTAAAAGAAAGTTCACTGTACATAAATTTATTATGCACATAATTGGACGTTTCAGGACTATTAAAGCTCAAGACATTTTAAACCTCTTTTTACACGTTTATTTCTAAATATTGATGGGTCGTTTCTAGCTGAAATGTTTTTGTTACTACACACACAAACACACACACACACACACACACACACACACACACACACACACACACACGTACCCTGTAATGCTGACAGTAGGAAATGCATGGCTCTGTGGTCTTAACAGCTCAAGCAATACCTTTATTCCAATTTGATGTAGGCTAGTTCTGCACCCTTCTATATCATTAGGCACTAATTGCCCCATTACAGTGCTTTGGGACAGTCTTAAAATTGTGCCCCAGGCTTTTCAGCAAATTCAGCTTTAAAGTAAATGTCCCCAGCAGTCAGAATTATTTACTAAACACAGTACAGAATTTCTTCTAGAACGATGGCTTAAGCTCTTACACACTTGCTAAATCTTTGTGTTACAAAATACTCGGGTCCTTAGTGGGGAATTGCCATTTCTCATTCGTCCCCTTCCCACAGGCATCAAAATGAAAAGAAAAAAAAAAAAAGAGGAATATTTTGCACATAGAGTCCACAGATTCACACAGAAATCTTTAACCCATCCGTGGTTTCTTTATCTTTTATCATTTTGAAGAAGGGGAAGTGAGAGACTCTGAACAGTGCCATTATTTATAAGGAGAGTTAGGTCCTTTAAAACTGTTCTTGGTGTGAAAATGCATACAGCCATACAAGATCCAAGGGATTTTCATGCATTCTAAATCATTCCATCACGTGAAGATACTCCTTAAAAGTCTCTGGATGAAAATTCTTGTCAAATTCTGAACACTGACAACAAATAACCAATGGGGACTGACAGAGGCGTAATCTCACACAGTTTTTGATGTTTTCACAAGTTCTTAGTAACTTCTGGTCCTGAGGAAACTGAGGGTTTTCATGGATAAGTGGTTCACAGAAGAGCATGCTGCTCATGAGTGACTAGAGACTGAGCATCAAGAATGGGCTAACCTGTGAAAGCAGCAGTGCAACTTAAAGAACTTACGGGAGATACACGGCATAAAATGGTGGTCTCAGATATCAAACAGGCATAAATGATGGGGTGGAAGGTAAATGAAAATTTACAATTTGGGAGATATTTTTTTAAAAGCTAGATAAAAAAAACCCCTATGTTGAAGTATTGGAAAAAAAAAAAAAACACTCTCTAATTTACCTTTATGGTCATCTGGGTTTTCAGATCTAGAGTATGGTAAATGTGGGCTAGCCCACATCATTTGAAACTATATTCACCTGTCACTTGAAAATGGCCCATCTATACCACTGTCCTACAGTTTGCCTCTCTTGGTCTCTAACTGAAGATTAATGGAATTGATTGTACTGACAAGTAGGAATGAGACATCAAACCAAGGCAATGTGTAAATTCTTTCATTCCTTCTTTGGGTTCACGTGACTCTAGTCAAGCTGTATACACAGTCATATAGTCAGTTGCACCACAATACTACTACTAGTTTTTTAAATTAATAGTTTTGTCATTGGTATAGTTTGAAGATTTAAAGAAAATAAATTACATTTTATTTTAGAGAAAATCCAAAGATACTTATTACTCAGAAGATTCACCTTGGAGGATTTTTGTCTTTATGTATATAATTTAGACCAGTCAACCAAACCAAACCAACTAATCAGACAACCAAGAAAAAAATACTCAAAGAAAAATTTCAAGTCAAAACTTATCATAGTGTGGATGTGGGGTTCTGTCTGAGCAGTTGGCACACACAAAGTATTAGTTACATTGGACTGAAGGGGCTGTTCTCATGCTGGCACATTTCTTTGGAAGGCTCTTGTAGTGATGTATGATGATTTTGTTGTAAGGTGGATTCACTGGGAAACAGTCATGGTACAGGCACTGTGCTGAAGGCTTGCTAGGGGTTAGTCTTCCGGAAGGAGCCAGGATGGGGAAGGCCAATTCCTGAAAACAACTTCAGGATTCAGTATCCCCAGAAAAGCTTTGAAGAACGTTGGCTCTTTTGGTTTGAGTCTTGTCTTAGTCAGGATTTCTATTCCTGCAAACATCATGACCAAGAAGCAAGTTGGGGAGGAAGAGATATATTGAGTTTACATTTCCACATTGCTGTACATCACCAAAGGAAGTCAGGACTGGAACTCAAGCAGTTAGGAAGCAGGAGCTGATGCAGAGGCCATGGAAGGATTTAACTTACTGGCTTGCTTCCCCAGGCTTGCTCAGTTTGCTTTCTTACAGAATCCAAGACAACCAGCTCAGGGATGATACCACCTACAAGGGGCCCTCCCACCTTGATCACTAATTGAGAAAATGTTTACAGCTTGATCTCATGGAGGCATTTCCTCACCTGAAGCTCCTTTCTCTGTGATAACTCCAGCTTGTGTCAAGTTGATACACAAAACTAGCCAGTACAAGTCTTATTCTGCAAAGAGGGCCAGGCTTTTCAACTTGGTTTTGACCATCATTGGCTGCTCTCCTTTCTCCTTGGAAGGTAGGTTGACCAGCAAGAAGGTGGGTTATTTCTCCAGAAGGCAAATTCCATATAGAACTTACCATGAGGGTAGCAGGACTAACAGCTACTGATGGAATAGTCCTGCCTCTCTGAAGCGACTTGACAAGCTCAGCTCAGAATCTGTTTTTCTTCAGACTCTGAGACGGGAAAAAGAAACGAAGCCAAGAGGAGCAGGAAGGAATATCTTAAATATCCTGTTCTTCTCTTAAACTTTATCTTTCAATCTATAAATGATGGCCTTTTTTTTTTTTCTTTTGTTACTTTCAACTTCCAGGTACATTTGTAAGGTCTGACTTGGCTAATTATTCTGACAATTTCCTATTCATTATCTCTCATAGCAGGGAGCCTCTTTGGACCATCAAGCCTGTAAATTTACGATTGCACATTAATCAGTGAAATATAATTGCTAGCTGCATCCTCTGGGCTTCGGGCACACTGTATATGCCAGGATATATATAATTAGACTCAAGGTTTGCTTCGAAACGCTTGCCCGTCCAACAAGAAAATGAGCGTTCCAGTAATTGAGAAAATGAACACCTTGGGTCTTTCTCTGGCTGGCAGTAGTTGGAAACTCTTATCGTTGAACTGCCTGCTTTGTTTCTTATTATCTCAGAAAAGCATTTGCTAGGTGAGAAGGTATTTGGCACATGTAGGATTTCATCATGTTTGGGGTGAGGAAGGTGAACTACAAAATGAGAAAACATTACATCATACAGACTCAGGGCTCAACTTTTCTCTTTTAAATCTTTTCCCCAATAGGTGAGGTGGGGTAAAATTTCACTTGGACATTGAAAGAATTTCTTAAAAACTGTGTTTATAGTTTTGGATATCTGTAGATATCTTAATCTGTTTTCTTATCTATAACAATAATACAGAAGACAGAGGAATTTATCCAAGTAGAGGTTTGCTTGTTTCTAGAATCTGGGAAGTCCAAGAGCTTGGAGAGGACTTTCTTGCTGAGTCATTGCACAGGACAAGAGCTTGGAGAGGACTTTCTTGCTGAGTCATGGCACAGGACAAGAGCTTGGAGAGGACTTTCTTGCTGAGTCATGGTACAAGACAAGAGCTTGGAGAGAACTTTCTTGCTGAGTCATGGTACAGGACATGCTGTTCCTCTTACCAGCCACTAACATCATCCTAGCCCTTCCCTCACCATCTCATCTCAGCCGAAGGATTGCTCAAGGGCTCTATCTCCAGACATTGTTAACATATATATTTGAGAATTAAGTTTCTAATATAGGAACTTGGGGGGACACATTCAAGCCATGACAACAAATGAACATCATTCTTGTTTTTTTTTTTTTTTCTTATGATACATGGCACTTAAAATATTTTATATATATCCAAACTAGTGTGTGTGTGTGTTCTGTATGCCTCTGTGTGTCTGTCTCTGTCTCTCTCCCTTTCTCCCCTCCCCCTGTGTGTGTATTTGAACCTTTTCATTTGTTCCTCTTCCCAGTTGAATAAATCTCATGTTTCTGCATTTCAAAAATAAAAATTAAAAGGGGAATCCATTTGCTCTCTTATATTGTTATATTCATGGTACTTGTGCTTGAATCTATAACTAAGTACCTTCTGCAACCTTTCAAATGGCTGCTTCATCATAAGGCAAAGCAACTGTCTCATGTGTCTGATATCATTACTACTGTTATGTGGTTTAGGAATCCAGGCAACAACTCCTGGTCTTTGTTCTCCTATTCTGAGGTCAGCAGAATGATATGGCTAAACAGTGAAGTATTTTGTCTCCTGGAAATCTGTCATTGTGGCCTCTTTGGATTGTTTCATGGTACCACATTTAAAGATAAAATGATTCTGAGAAATAAAGAATTTACAAAGAAGCAATAGGTATTTCTCCATACTTGGATAGGATAAAACAACAATAGGCTCTTTTGGACAAATGCTTAGCTAAGTTTTGCTTTAAAGTGAGTAGATTTTGACACCCATACCTCACCAGTTCAAATGTTGACACCTTAGTCACAGGTCAGGCATCATGAAGAGCAGAGTGTATGTCCCGAAATTAATGACATATAGGCCTGTTGAGGCTAGGTAATTGTTTGACCCTGTGTAATAGCAGTGAATCATACAAATGGAAGTAAACCTAGTCACTGCAATTCAACCATTGGAAAATACACACACTGTGTGGACAAAGAAATGCAGAACAGCCCAAGTTCAACTTATTATTTTGTTTTGGATGGCATCAACACTTGTTTAATTATTTATTTACTTCTCTGGAATTTTGGACATACCCACACAGATGCTGACAGTCACAGCTGCTGAGAGATCAGGAGCACAATGCCATGTTATGCAGCAAGAAGGTATCCCTCCCACTGTAGCTATTCTTTGGCCTCTTACTTTTCTTTAGAGACATTCACTGAACCTTGGGAAGATGGGTAAGTGTAAGTGTTCTCTTTAGGGTTTGGCCTTGACTATTATCCTCAGCACTCTGGCCAGTGTGAGTCTCTGCAGCAACCACTGTCTACTGTAAAATTAAACCCCTCTGACCAAAGTGGACAGAATCACTGACTTATGGACATAAAAATGTATTCAGAAGGCAGTTGGATGGATATGCCATGTTCCTTTAGAAAGACAACAGCAGTAGCGTCCCCAATGGAGCTTTTTCCCTCCTTAGCTGTGGTCTTTCATGTTCAGTATCAAGCAGGAATTCCCTCCTGTGAGGGAGGTATAAAATCCATTGAGGAAGTGGTTGATTATAACCACCACAGGCTTGCCACTAGTGTAGCATGTCTTGCCTGAGAGCTTGGTTGTATAGCATGCAGGGTGCACAGCTAAATACCTCTGTGAATGACAATTTTGCCCCAGCAGCCTGCATAACACCTTCCAGAACCATGAGGGCTTTCCAGTAGGGAGAAAGTTTCCACCTTGATTTCTCTGCCCATGACAGAAGTGGGTGGCATCTTCAGGAATAGGGTCTTACTTTCTGATTCTAGAGGGCAGCCAGCATCAGTGGCAATAATCCCCATTAATTTGGGGACCTCAGAGGCCTTCCTGGTCAACACCGCTTAGGGAACTAGCACATATCTGGCCCTAGAGCTCTCATGTCATTGCTTCCTGGTGTGGACAGCTTTATTCACTTCTACAAGGTACCTCTGCTTAAACTCTTTAGATGGTTTTAAAATATGCATATTAGGTTTGCTTACGGCTTTTTATTTGTTCTTTGATTTGGTTGACACTCCCCATTATTCCTCTCTCTCCATGTTCCTGCCCCCACTAGAGCTAAACATTTTTTCCCTAGAATATCCATTATCACATGGGTTCAACTACACTGCTCTCTCTTCCACTACTGTCCCTCCCACCTCTTGCATGGCACCCTTTCTAATTTCTTGATTCCTAAACACAGTGATTTTCCCATAGACAAATGCACATAAAAATTGGGATCAATTTATGAGAGAAAATGTCTTGAGTCTGGGTCACTGTGGGGCAGTGGTCTGTGACAGGCAATCTGGCACCTGGTTGAGCAAAGGCTGAAAATTCTGGGAGACCCCGTGAAATTTCACGAGGGACCGAATTATATTTTTAGCCGACGCTCCCGGGAGACTCCTGTAAAATCAGCCACAGCTCTCACAACCCCTGTATAGAGGCCTGTCATGTGAGATTTGTCACGTAGAAAGCAGCCCTGACCTCTCCCATAAGCAAATATGGCACTAGAGAGCCCCCAGACCTAGCCAATAGAAAGTATCGATTGCCAATTCCCTGACTCCTCCCAACCAGTATATCAGATTGTCCAACCTGCATAGCTCTCTCTCTGCCTGCGCCGGCTCTCTGCCTGCCTGCTCTCTGCATCTCTCTGCCTGCTGCTCTCTGTGTCTCTCTGTGTCTCTCTGCCTGCGCTGCTTTCTACGCTGCTCTCTGCCCGCCCCTGCCCGCTAGTTTGCTCTGTCCCCGCTTCTGCCTGTGCCTGCTGCCCGCCATCCAGAAGGAATAAAGGTGCAAAGCTACTTTGGCATCTGAGAACTTTGTCTAAGGGCTGTAACAGTTTGGCCCATGAAGAGACCCGCTCTCCGGGCTTAGCGGTGGGGCATGCGCCGACAGCGGCTGTGGGAGAACCACCAGAAGTGGTTCCCGCACTCCGTAGGCTAGCCGGGTTTAGCCCCGGGCCGACTTAGCACGGGGCGGCAAGCACTGAGCGGGCTCGGTCCAACAGGTCACCTCTCCTCCTATAATTTTTCCTGTGAGTTATATAATTTCACTTTTTTTCACAGCTTAATAGAATCCCACCATGTATGTATGTACCACATTCTCATTTCATTATCTATCCATCCTTTGTGGTAGTCATTTGCTTTCCTTTTTACAAAAAAGATTGTGTGTGCGTGTGTGTGTGTGTGTGTGTATGTGTGTGTTTTGTCTGCTTACATGTCTATGTACCTACCACATGTGTGCCTGGTACCCAAAGAGAAGGGTGTCAGATCCCCTGAAACTGGATTTAAAGATGGATGTGAGTCACCATGTGTGTTCTGGGAATGAAACCAGGGTCCTCTGCAAGTATCTTTAAGTATCACTGAGTCATCTTCCAGCCCCAAGATTTATTTAAAGTTATTTTTAATGTGTATGTGTGTACCTGCATGAGCTTGTGTGAATCATGTGTATGCAGGTGCTGAGGAGGCTAGAACTGCATATCAGATTCCCAAGAAGTAGAGGTAGCCAGTTGTGATCTGCCATGTAGGTTCTGGGAACATAACCCGGGGCCTCTGCAAGAGCCCTTACTGTGCAGTTCACTGCTGAACCATCTCTCCAGCCCTTGTAATCACTTGTTTTCAATTAGATAGCCAATCTAATTGAAAGCTCAGGTTCTTGTCCCCAGTAAAGTAGAATTCTTGAGGAACTGCTGTACAATGATGTACTTTCAGACACTTCCAGCTCATGGCTCATAGTCAGCATGCTGTCTAACATAGCTATAAATGTGACCTAACACACAATAATAAATTTCTTAAAATACTGTGTTTTTTTCCCCCCATTTGAGTGTCATTTGATTGTGTGTTCCTGAATATAGCCTTTGTAGATAACAGTGTGGCCCGGAGAAGCCAAAAGATTGGACCCCCCTGCCAGGACCGTGTTCTAAGAACTCCCTTTTTGTTCCCATGTGTCCACACAATAAACCCATTCTTGTAAGCAACTTGTGTATCCCTTCCTTAGAGCTCTCAAATTTCCGACCTGCCGGACTAGTAAAACCTCATAGAGTGAGTTTTCCTGTCAGTGACCTTAGAGGTGCTTACTGATGCCTAAAAATTTGTAACAGGGCCCAAAGCTATTTATTCCATAAAAGGGTGAGAAGTAAGGAGGGAAGAAGTCTGCTAATGCTTGCTGTGTGTCTGCCCAAGACCTGGCATTGTGCTAGCCTGGTACTCAGAGCATCCACTTACACACTCGTTCCTAATATTTCATGAGAACATATTTTAGATGTATTAACCTCAGAAAAGAAAACTAATGCCTAGTTAATGTATACAATTTGCCCAAAGTCAATTGCTTTTTCCTTGGGAGCTTGTTCTGACTATGTTTCACTACATGTTATGGTTTGGGTGTGAAATACACGCTGCAGGCATGTGTGTTTGAATACTAGGTCCCAGTTGGTGGAACTGTGTTAAAAATAATTTTAAAATTCTAAGTCTTCCTTTCCCAGCCCCAGCTCCCAGAATGACTACTCTTAGACTAATTATTTATTAAATGCCTAGGCCATAAGCTTTGGCTCATTCCCTGGCTAGCTCGTAACTTCTTTAACCCATTCAAACTTTTCTATGTCTCCCATGCAGTAGTTAACCGTTCTTCAGTCCTGGCCCACTTCTCTCTCTCAGTGTCTTCCTGAGTTCATCTATCTGCTGGTTTATGTCTAGCTGCTCTCTACACCTCTCTTTTATCTCTTACTATTTCCCAGAATCCTCTCTCTTCCGGCCAATGTCCCACCTCCTATTTCCTGCTTCAGCTGATTGGTCATCAGCTTTTTCATTGACAGGTGATGTTTATAAGAAATTCTTTCTCAGTACTGTTTTGGGAGAATCTCCAGGATGTGGTGCCTGGCTGGGGGAAGTGGGTCACTGCCAGTACTAGCCTTCATGTTTATAGCTGTGTCACAGTTTCTTTCCTGATTATCCTTTCGGTTCCACTCAGATGTGAACAAGGAGCTTCATACTCTCGCTGCCACAGCTGAAAGTCATTCATTTTGTCATGCCCTTCATGCTGATGGACTGTACCTTTAAATCATCAGCCAAAAGAAACTCTTAGACAGTTAACTCTCTTCCTGTCAGGTATTCAGTCACAGCAATAAGAAAACAAATTAATACAGAAGATTGACAATGACAAATGCTGTGAAAAACCTGATCATGTGCTTTGCATTTCCCTGGAACTGGTTTGTAGGAAGTTGACAGAGTGTGGGACTGTGGGCTGGAGAAACCCTACAAGGCTACAAGCTGATGATTAATAGATGATTTTGGTAGGAACTCAGAATGTCATGTGCTGATAACAATGTGGACATTGAAGGCCAGGCTCCTTGGGTTTCAGAAGAGCTCTGCAGGGGCCGGATAAGATGAACATTGTGTTACATTCTTGCAAAGTATGTGGCTGGCTTCTGTTGACGTCCTGAGAACTTTCAAAGTAAGAGACTAAATTTGGTGCAGGAAAGGGTATGAGACAGGGTTAAGATTCTGGCTGAGGTATGCTTAAGGTTCCCTACATGCACCTGGATTTAGAGCAACAAGGAAATCAGAAAGAGATAGGGCATGATTCAGGTCATGGCATGCTCTTGTTAATTACCTGGATTTACTGTGAGAAATAAAGCAGGAAGGAGAGAAGAATGAGAGGGAAACTATGTAGTTTGTCAAAAAGAGGAGCATGAATTCAGTTGAAGCGGCAGACCGAAAGCATGAAAATAAGCCCGAAGTTGCTTCTGGTCAGATTTGGACATGCAATGAGAAAAGCAACAGTTAGATGACCCAGGACAAGACATTTGATGTAGTGCTTAGGACAAAATTATTTATCTCTGTCTTATAACTATATATCCTTTTGGTTACATTGGGACCAGCAGAGTAGATAGAACCTGGAGTTAGATGTGGAATAGAGGAGTTTGGTATGAGACAGCTATCCCAACTTCAAGGAAACTCCCCTAGTCTTCATTTTTGATGCTATTTGAGTCCATGCAAGGTACATCTTCTAGACTTCTTTTTCTCTTCCTTCCTTCTTTTCCTCCTTCCTCCTTTTCTTCCTTCCTTCATTTCATCATTCCTCCTTTCTCTCTTTCCTCCCTTCCTTCCTTGTTTTGTTATTCCTCCTGCCTCCATCTTTCCCAAAATGATTCTTTTTTTTTTTTTTTTTTTTTTGATCTGTCAATACTAGTCCTGGTGATACTAAATAGTGGGTGGCAGAAATGACTTGTCTACCACTTTTACCTGCCCCCATACTCTGATGGGTCAAGAGGTATTGTATGATTCTAGAAACAATAGTTGGGCATTCTGGGATTATTTGCTGAACTCCAAGAACCACTTCATCCATCTTCCTTCCTTCCTTCCTTCCTTCCTTCCTTCCTTCCTTCCTTCCTTCCTTCCTTCCTTCCTTCCTTCCTTCCTTTTCTCTTTCTTAGTTCTTTGAAAATTGTGTAAACATGTTTTGTTCATATTAGTTCTTTCACACTCCTCCCATACCTATGCCACCTTCCCTGCCACCCAACTTTGTGTCCCTGTTTTCAAGTCCAGTTTGTACTGCCCACATGTTCTTGGATGTGTGGTCTTCCACTGCTGCTTGGTCAACTAACCAGGGGCAACACTCTTAAAGAAAATTTATTTTCCTTTTCCCCAAAGTATCAGTTGTTAATAGTTATTTAGCTAGGGTGGGACTTCCTGCCAGTCTTCCCTCTCCATGCTGTGATTTGGTCTGCCATGGGCTTGTGCATGCTGCCACAACTGCTGTGAGTTCATAGGTGCTGCTGCCCTGCTTTGTCCAGAGAACACTCTGTCCTTGTAGTCAACCACAGCCTCTGGCTTTTATAGCCTATCTGCCCCCTCTTCTGAAGTCATCCTTGAGATTTTGGAGGAGGGGATGTGAGATAGATTTCCCATGTAGGCTGACTATTCCATAGTCTCATAGTCTTCACATCTTTGCTGATTGTGACTCTCTGTGTTAATTGCCACCTATTTTACATAGAAGTTTCTTAATGCGTGTTGAGAAATTCTTTAATCTATGGGAATAATGTTATGTCATAGTAGTTAGTTGAATATTATGTCCACTTAGCAAAATAATAGAAGCAGAATCAATCTTTTCAGTGCTCTCAGCTGTGGCTAAAGGTGAGCAAGGCTGTGCTCTCTTCACTAAGTCAGGGTTCTTCCAGTCCTACCTTTAGCTGCCCACCCCCACACAGGCTATCTCAGCACTTTCATTTGATTCATTTGGTTATCCTATTGGATGCCTTTTGGAGCTTGCACGATATCCTCTATTTTGGAAAGGCACCATGTCATGGATTGTTTGTTTGTTTCTTTTTCAACCAGATGCAGATGGCATGTACTTTGTGTTTTTAAGTTCAGGAGTCAATTGCAGATCAATAGACAATTAAAAGTGCCACTTGTGGAAAGAAGCAAGGTAGTTGCTAATCTGGTCCAGCAAACTGCTAGGTTCATTAGGGAATAGTTACAAGAGGCTTTTTAAATCTTTTCCACTTTGATATCTGTGTGAATGTATGAACTATGCCTAGGTGTATACATATACTTGCGTCTGTGTGTGTGCACAGGTGGAGGTTTGACATTTATATAGGGAATTGTTGTCTTCAACTGCTTTTCCATATTATTCATTGAGCCAAGGTCTCTCAGTCAAATGTAGAACTCTCAGCTATGATTAAACATGTTCTAGGGAATCCTATCTCCACTTCCCAAGACTGAAATTACAGGTGGGTTGCCATGCCACCAAGCATGGGTTCTGGGTGTCCAAACTCCAGTTTTAATATTTTCCTGGCAAGCATTTTATCCACTGAGCCACATAACCAGCTCCTAGAAGAGGCATTTATTTGACTTAGAAGCTTTTGGAAGATAATGTTGGATTCAATATTATCCATAATAAGAATATTTGTTAAGGCACAGAAACTTGAAGTTCAGGGAGCAGCCTATATATGATGGGTCTTCTAAAAATAAACAAGAAAGATCTTATGGAAGAACTAGATAACTATGTTGTAGTCTCATGTTTTTTCCCTATGTCAGGAGATAGGCAAGAATTATTTGCAATTTGATCCCTTTCATTAGAGATGCCAACGCAGACTGCTGGGTGCCCAGTCTCTCTCTCTCTCTCACATCCACAGGGTCTGAGCTGAGATTTCTCTCCTCTAACCACTTCAAATTGCCCAGTTTTCCTTTTCACTCAAATGTCAGTGAATGCTTTCAACCCTTCTCTAAAGGAACAGATTACCTATTTATTGAAATGAGTTAACTGTAGCTTGCTGACAAACAGAATTTCATTTTCAGAAGCAGCTGTCAGACTTTTAAAACATTAAAACCCCATCAAAAACACTTCAGGAAGAACAGCCAAAATCTTCTAAGTGACTTTCTAAAATCTGCTCTGTTCAGATGTGTTCAAGATAATTAATTGGCATAGTAGTGTGTTCATGTTCTGGGGGCAGTGTTTTTCAGTTAATAAATGTAGTTTAAAAGCTTAAACAAACATATCCATCTTAAATTTAGCAAATGTATACCACATATAGCAATAAAGATAAAAACTAACCATATCATGATCTGTTCAAAGGTGATATTCTGGCTTGTATTGGAGCAAGGAAGCAGCAGGTGTTGGTCTTCACATGTGTTCTTATACAGAGAGGGCTTCTGGGGCTCACCAGAAGGAAAGCTCAAGGAAAGGCCATGTGGGAGAATCAAATGCTTCCTAGAGCCTGAGACTTTTGGAATAAGAAAGGTTTGATTTATTGCTGGAACTCCATTTTTTGAACTGTGTTTTTAATGTAATCTTGAAACATGGGTACTCACTGGAAACCAAGGTTCCACAATGGAATAACTTGAGAGAATAAGACAGAGGATTACTTCGCATGGAGAAGACACTTGGAGTGCTCAAGCAGGGTGGACTTCTGTGAATACTGTACATGAACAGAAGGAGGAGGAAGAGGAGAAGAAGGAGGAGGAGGAAGAGGAGGAAGAGGAGGAAGAAGGGGAGGAGGAGGAGGAAGAGGAAGAGGAGGAGGAAGAGGAAGAGGAGGAGGAGGAGGAGGCAGGTGAATTGAAAGATTCTCCAGAGAAAGAGTAAAGCCTAGAGAGAGACAGGACACTTATCATGTTTACTTTCTCAAAAGAAAGGCATCTTACATTATGCTGCTGTTGGGAATGACAGGAAAAATGTTCATTGTGGTATAAGAAAACCCCAGGAATTTAATGTCTTACTGAATAATTTCAAGGCAGGTTTGGCTTTAGAAACTATTAATTCAGGAACTCAGTAACAGTGTGTGCCTCTGCTTCTGGCTCCATCTCTTTTTGTTCTTAAGAGTCCTGGCATTCCCTAGAAATGAGTCCTGTATGTGGCAACACACTAGATGGAAGATTCACCAGACGTTTCTAGTTTTCTGATCTAGCATAACTGAAGGAAGGGCCCTCCTCGCTGGAGCTAGGGTGGAGACCTAGCTGAATTTCCTGGATAGAGAACATTTTTCTGTCCTTTAAAATTTTATCCCAATTCTAGGATATCTTAAATTTTCTTGTATGCTTACTTGAATATCAGAAAAAGAGGAAGAGTTTGGATATTTGAAAAGATTCCCGTGATGCACTTGGTGCAATTTAGAAAGAGGTCCTTGTAGAAGCAATATTTTCTATGGCAATCTCTTTATTAGGGTCCTCCAAAGATACAGGACTAATGGGATATTTACAGGTAATGCATATACAAGGAGAGAATTATTATGGGAATTGGCTCATGAAATTATAGAGGTCAAAAAAATCTGAGGACATGTATTTGTGAGCCAGAGTATCAAGCAAACTGGTAGAATGATTCAGACTATATCCAAAGGCTTGACATGAAGGAGCTAATGACCTTAGAGGAAAGGACTGGCAGATATCCCAGCACAGGATGGAGAGAAATTTACCCTTCTGACTTTCGTTCTCCCTGGGTTCTTGGCGGAATAGATGTACATGCCCACAAAAGCGAGAGAACATCTTTTCTCAGTCTACTGATTTCAAATATCATGTTCTTCCGGAAATTCTCTCACAACCATTGGAATGGTGCCATCCCAGGTACCTGAGCATTCTGTAGCCCACTCAAGGTGACACGCAATACTAAAAATCATGAGCAGAAAAGAAAATGGAGCATCTTAGAAGAAAAATTAAGCATGCTCGCTCATTGTACATAGTACTCACACTCGTAGGAGCTTACTGAATCACGTCAGGAAGCAGCCGAAGATGGAGGGGTCAGGAGAAACCCATGGATGATACTTACTGAACCTTCGTTTTGCTTCCACTGTCTTTCTTCAGTCCAGCGTCCATTCTCTCACAGTTCTCCACCATGTAAGAGTTACATGACTAACTCTTTCACTTTACTAGTCCTTTTTTTCTTCTCCCAGATTTCCAAAGTTTCTTTCTCTGGAAGTGATCGTGTAGTTCCCAACTTCTGTGGTCTTCAAAGTCAGCATATTTCTGATGCTTCATGATGTTATGAGGTATCCACTGGAGAAGACTACTTGGAAATGAGTTCGAAACAACAGAAAAATCCTTATTAGCAGGCCAGTGGCTACACTGGGTATTCAGAATCCCAGAGTAGCCCCAAGCCTTTATCAGAGTGAGCTTTTAAGCACAAAAACCATATCCTAAATTGACATACCTCAATTAACAAGAACAGTTAGCTTGAAGCAGATCTACAGAAGCCAAAAAGCAAGGTTAATACACTTTTAAACTTTCCCAGAATTATGAACTTAGATGGATTAGGTCTTTGGTTTCTTTTTGGCTAGTGAGGCTGTCTACATACTGAGTTTTATGGCCTGACTGGAACTTCCACCATGGAGTCACCTGTGCTAAGGTCTGGGGAGTGGTTCCATTATTATTATTCATTGCAGATTATTATTATTTGTATAATAATATCATGCAAGTAATAAAACATTACTCATTTTAGATAGGGAAGGTGCTTTTGTGAGTGTGCAGTCTGAATGATGCCTCTCCTTTCATGTCAATATTTTATATGCACTGAAGTCCACTCTGCAGGTGTGTTTGTATGTATGTGTATGTATGTATGTGTATGTATGTATGTATGTATGTATGTTTGTATGATTTTGTGGGTTGATTCATAAAGTGCTTTGTAGACAGGCTCCCCTGAGCCTTGCTAACTTCCACGGTTGGCATCTCAGTGCAGACCTTGCACCTCATACTGTAAACACTGTGCGTGTCAAACTGTCCCAGTGTTTCCTGTGATGGAAAGTTCTGCATTAGTAACTTATTGAGGATGCACTCTCACAAGAAGTGTGGAAGGGAGTAAGAGAAGGCAAAAAAGGCATCTAGGTACACACTGGCCCTGCAGATTCCTCAAGGAAAGGCTGGTACATGAAACACACCATAGAGTGTGTCCACTATGAAGGGAGGGAGCTGGCTTTCCTATCTCCATATCTCAGTGGCCATGGGGGCCCTTTTGGAGAGGGCATAGCTCTCCAGGCATCCTGAGGTGAGCTTTCTCAGGCTGAGCATAATTCTCGGAAGAGAGCAGCTGCGGACTTCACTGCCAGCATTCAGAACAGCTGCATGGTATAGAACACAGGAGCTGCTGTAATTCACCCCATGAAAGGTTGTTTTTAGAACTTTACATATGTGTCCCTTGTATATCTTTAAGAAAACTGCATTGTGTTCATCCTAAGCTCCAAGCGTCTAGAACTTTACCTGGTACCTGGTTGAATCCAATAAATGTTTCTTAATACAACCAATCTTGTTTAGGACTAGTTCCATGAGGAATATGTCTAGCTCACATACTAGTAATTAAATTACTCATGGAGATTTAAATCAACTTCCACAGGCTCCAGGAACCAGGCTTTTTAGAGGAGGGTCTCCTCTAGTGTCTGCCTTTCATCTCTAAATGTGTGTAGAAAGGCATTATCTTTATGTGTCATATATACAAACAAACCAGTTCAATAGTAAGCACCTTGTCTAGCCTAACACTTGCTTAATTCACAAGTCTATAATTTGCCTTTGGAAAAAAAAATCTCATAAAATAATGACTTGAGTTTAAGAAATCTGGCACAGAACCAGAGGAAAGTAAGGACAAAATTTAGCAGCATTTCCTGTCAGAGGGAGTTAGACATAAGCATCCACTGTAGCAGACAGCCTTACCTTTAAAAAAATAGGCCGATGAGAGGAGGCAATGAATAGATGTTTCCTCAGAGAAAATATGAGTGGTCTCCTCAGAAGAAACATAATTGGGAAAAAATTAGCAAAAAGTGATTTTGGAAGATCAGGGGGAGAATATATAAGACTTGGGACCTCAGGTACATATTCAGCAAAGCTGTAGGCATAGTTCTCTTATTAGCTAATATTTAAGATATTGTTTTAAGGAAATTATGCATCTATAATGTCAGAGACAAGAGGCTCTGGAGAGGTTGTCATTAAACTTCTTTGCTAATTGAACACGTCAGCTACCACTACTTTATCAGAGCCTCACCTGATAGGATCAACACAGCTAACCTCAACTTGGGAATTAATGTATTTACTTTAAAAAACACCAAGTCTGATTCGATTACCATCCAAAGTCATAGAGACCGTAGCATTTAATGCTGTGTGTGTGTGTTTTAAAATGGTCAGTGTTTACAAAAACCTAATTAGTGATGAGGGGATATATATGTGTTTTCCTTTTGGTTCTGGAATCTGAAAACATTTTTAAAAAATGGATTCAAATTAGAAGACTCCTCTGACATAATGTATTAAGAGCTCTGAATGATGCCTTAGGATGCAGGAGAAGAGAAAAACACTTGGGTAAGTAAACAGAATTTATGAGACTTGTTTATGCCAAGAAAGCAGGATGAATATTTCTGACTAAAAGTTAATTAACTATTTTGCCTCTGCAAGCCAATTTGTCGCCTTAAACTTTGATTCATTAACTGCAAACTGAGAGGTTTTCCTGTTCCATGGTGTCCTCATAGACTGAGTTTGTGCTAAATGGTGCTGGGAGATATGGTCTGTTCTTTCCAGCTGATACTAACTGACAAGGCTATTACACCAAAGGGAAGTCTTCCTAATGGCAGTAAGTAGCTGGTGCTCTCTCAAAGCAAAGCCCAAGAAATATATGGCTTGACTGCAAAGCTGATCAACCCTTGCAACAAAACAAGAGTAAACCCTGAGTTTTTTGACTTTGCACATTTAATGGGGTATGAAGATTGCCTGTTTGGCAGTTCTTTGAAGACTTACAAACTTAAGCGTGATTTCCCTGCAGGTTTTTTTTTTTTTTCACTGTGAAGCTAAAATTTTACAAGTAAGTTGTGATAAAGAAAGAAGTTTCTATTTGTCAAGACTTTGTTGCTGCATGTGATGGGATAGTCCGTTTGTTGCGGATAGAGCTTCTGTAAACTTATGAATAGAAGAGTTAAAAAGACTTAGGGAGAGAGAGCCCCAGACACTGTTCTAGGATAATTAGATTAAGCTCACATCTTGAAAGGGTGTCAGGAAGATCAGATCGTTTTTAAAGGGGTTATTAGGACACAGTCGCATACACTCCTACGTATGTTAATCTACATCACAGAACACTTTCGGCAAACTCTTGGAGCTCATGGAAGCAGAGTCTGTAAGTACTGTGCAAATGGATGTATTATTTTCACAAGGAGAGGTTGCTTTAACTCACTATACTATATCACGTGCTCTTTCTACATGTGCTGGGTGAGTAGTTCTCAACTGAGACAGAAATTTTCGGCTTCATTAGAATTTTCCTTTTTCTGGGCAGATACCAGAACCCACCATAGTTGAGCTGGGCACGAGTCTACCAGAGGTAGGGATTTGTGGCTCATAGCTTCACCTTCATCTAGCACCTGGAGTGATGCTTACCGAGCAAGGAAGGCAGTGTTTGAACAAATGAACAAACATACCAGTGCTTTGACGATATCCCGAGGAAAGGCCTGCTGTTTTAGTGGAGTGTGTTTTCTGGAAGCAGCTGGCAAAAGCATTAAGTTTGTAGTTACGTGAATTAAGAATATTTGTTTTTCCTCACAGAGACTGAAGCAGCAAACACAGGGCCAACATGGGTCTCCTCCATGTTCTCTGTGTATATTTTTCAGCTCTTAGCTTAGTATATTTATGGGACTGTGGACTGTGAGAACAAGTAGGTATCTGACTCTTATGCCTGCTTTTGGGACTCCTTTTTTTCCCATTGGGTTGCCTTGTCTGGTATGATAGTTTCTGCTTCATCTTCTTATATTTTATTTTGTCCTGTTTGGTTGTTATCTCTTAGAAGCCTGTTCTTTTCTGATGAGAGACAGAAAATGAGTGGATCCAGATGGGAGAGGAGAGGAGGAACCAGGAGGAGTTGAGGGAGAAGAAACTACCAGGATGTATTGTATTGGAAAATAATCTATTTTCTTTTTTTAAAAGATTTATTTATTTTATGTATATGAGTACATTGTAGCTGTCTTCAGACACACACCAGAAGAGTGTCATTACAGATGGTTGTGAGTCACCATGTGGTTTCGGGGAATTGAACTCAGGACTTCTGGAAGAGCAGTCAGCACTCTTAACCGCTGAACCATCTCTCCAGCCCAGAGAATCTATTTTCAATAAGAGAATAAAAGAATCTTTGCTCTTCTATTTATCATGCAACTTAAGTCAGGATGTTTGACCTTATATATTGTCTTTTTTTTTTTTTTTTTTTTTTTGTTGTTGTTGTTTATAACCAGGGGGCAGAAATAGTAGCAGTACCCTTTCATAGGCCTGCAGTAAGGATGAAGAAGTGGTGCATGTTGAGGGCTAAGTGCCACCTACTCAGTTAGGATTTGTGAAGCTGCCATTTGCAATTAGGCCACTTATCCCAAAGTGAAATTTGTCTCAAAAGAGAGCCAAATAATCACCACTTACAGACAGAAAAGCTCAGGAGTAGAAATTCCCAGAATGACTTTTGTCACTAGAGTGAATAGCATGGGAAAAGCCATTACACAGGTGAACAAAAGTTATATGCATGGGTGGTTATGACAGAACTTTCCCAAGACTCTTGAGATGAACTTTAGGCTAAGATTATAGATGTAATACATATGGGGATGTGGGAAATCAAGTGGGGAGAAGGGCAACTGAGATGGAAGGAAAAGGGAAGAGAGAAGAAACAAAAGGGGAGGCAGAGGGGGATGAGGGAGAGAAGGAGAGAGGGAGAGCCCATGTAAAACTCTGGATTAGTCCTATTGCATAGCAGGAGCTGAGACCCTAATGGACACTGTGGCATAAAAGCAGCAGCCTGCCGTGCCATTTACAGAGTGGGTTACAGTTTACTTGTTTTCATAAGGAATAAGGACTTATTCTTACACAGGGAAAGACTTCAATCCTTGCAACTTGGCTCTAGGCTCTAGGGTCCACTGGAGTTACCTGTAAGTTCCTTTCTGTGGGACAAGGAAGAAAGCGACCATTGTCCTCTTATTTCTCCCAGCAGAGTTGTCTCCATGGGCAAATTCGCATGCCATTTTGTTGCACATGGTGAAGGCGGCGAAACAAGTTGTTACTTGAGATAGTTCAACTTATTTCTTCAACCAGAAGAACACATGTACACAGGCAGACACAGACGCACAAGGCAAAAGAAGGTCCAAATGGCTATCTTATAGTAAAAAAAAAAAAAAAAAATCACAGTGTAAAACCCATTTTCCCATTTTCTTGAGCTCTTTAAAGTGTACAGTTCAGTAGTATTAAGTGTTAAGTATGTTTATATTATAGTGCAGTAAATCTGAAACTTCATCTTGCAAAGAGGAAGCCCTGTATTCGTTTATTTGTGTAGTTGCTGTGGGTTAAACCACTGAGCTACGCCTCCAGTCAAACTCCAGACACATTAAAAACCTGCCTCCTTCCCTCTAGTCAGCCACGATTCTTCTCCGTCCACTGGAATTTGGCTACTTTAGACATTGTATAGACATGAAGTTATATAGTATTTGTGACTGTCTTATTCCACGTACCGCAATACCCTTACTATTCACCCATAGCATAGCAGATGATCTGATTTCCCTCTTCTTCATCATTTTTATGCTACCCCATCCTTTATTTATTTGTTTTCAATAAATATTGCTTTTCCATCCTGTTTGTTACAGATTATGCAGTGAATGCAGGTATGCAAGTATTTTCATAAGAGCCAAGTGGCTCTTTATTCAAAGTTCCTCGTAATCATAATCAAAGCAGAGTGGGGTGAAATAACAATAAAGAAGTCATCATTCCTTTCTGTAAACCAGAGTAGTCTTCACTCTGAAACATGTGGGACTCATGGTTCACATCCTCCTGTCACTCCTGAGTGGATGTTATTTATGAAGAATCATCCCATCTTTCCCATACTATTTATGTGGTTTTCATATATGTCAGGTCTTTTAATTGCTTTTTACATGCCTGATTTCTTGATTTGATTCTTGCCCCTTTATTTTACATGTTTTTATTTTTCTCTTAACACATACACACACACACACACACACACACACACACACACACACACACACACACACACAGTGTGTTCTCTTGTATCTTTGAGATTTCCAAATTTATTAAAGTATCTGAATTTCAGGTGTTCACTATCCTATTGTTTTTTTGCTGTTTTCTAGTCATCTGTGAGGAGTTTAGGAAGAAGAGGAATTGTAGACTGTGATTGCAGCAGGGTTTCTCATCCCCAGCAGGTAAACAAGCAATGAATGACTTACTGAACTCTTCTGCTGTGTAAATGAGAAGTTTATAGGAAGGTTGTTTCTCAGTAATAGATGCAGGAGTTGAGAGCTGTTGGCCATATGCATAGCCTGATTCCATTCAGGACAGCCTGGAGCACAAGGCTGGCAGTCAGGATTCAGACTTTCAGCCAATCCTGAGAAGATCGGAAAGGGCTCACATTCAAGGCGAGAGAAGCCAGCTTGGCAGGGAGGCTTAGCTGGGACTCTTTGTCTATCACCATGAGGGTCAGAGTACATAAGGCCAACAAAAGTGAAGGACTAAGATAAGAAGCCAGTGTGCATAGATGTCTGCCAAGACAGATCAAAACTAGATAGGATTATGGTATCAGGAATTGGTTAAAACCTGCAAGATTGGAGGCATTTGGTTATCCACAGAATAATAATCACAGTACTATTGAGAATTACGTCTCCTGAGTATTTAATCCCCTAGATATATGAAGTGATTTTCCTGCATTATGTTATTTAATCCTTACCACAACCTGTGAGGCAAGTTTTACTATTAACTTTAAAAATGAAAGCAGGAGCGGTACTCACGCAAAGGCAGCCACAAAAGAGCTGCTGTTGGACTGTTGGCTGCTCATAACAGGAGGATCTAAACTGGAGGGAAAGGAAGATAAAGGAAATGTCACTGATCTCCCCAAAATGAGCATGCAATGCATTTCTTGGTATGTAATAGGTGTCACTAGTATTTAATTAGGAACCAGCAAATCACCTTGTTGGCCTGGAGATTTCAACCTACCTTCCTGTGACTTTTTAATCTAATCAAACAAAACTTTGAATGTAGGTGTGGAAACCCCAAGGTGTGTGTGTGTGTGTGTGTGTGTGTGTGTGTGTGTGTGTGTGTGTATGTATTTTGAAAATAGATGTTTTCAAAAGTTTATCTCCATCCGTGATTTCCCATACTTACCCACACCATTTTAAATGGTGCTCAAACTTATTTCCACAGTGGAGAGAAATGTCAGCATTAACAATACATTATTTTTTATTTTTATTTTTTTATTGGATATTTTCTTTATTTACATTTCAAATGTTTTCCCCTTTTTAGGTCTCCCCCCTCGGAAACCCCGTATCCCATCCCCTCTCCCCCTGCCTCTATGAGGGTGCTCCCCCACCCACCCACCCACCCACTCCTGTCCTCCTGCCCTGGCATTCCCCTACACTGGGGCATCGAGCACCCTCAGGCCCAAGGGCCTCTCCTCCCACTGATGGCCAACAAGGTCCTCCTCTGCTACATATGTAACAGCCATACATTCTAACAGTTATAAACATGCAGTTTAAAGTAGATTAAAAAAAACCAAAAAACAGTGTGCAGTCATACATTTGGCAGGAAGATTTTGAAGAAATAGATGTCAGCTGTGTAACACTGAGCGTGGAACAAGGGCAGGGTGGGAGGGGAAGAATGTTACATATGGTGCTGGAGAGCAAACACACACACACACACACACACACACACACACACACACACACACACACACACACTCATTCCCGCTGACTCCAGATCTGGGAAGGGATGACAATGCTATGCTTTCAGAACTTAGGTGTTTCAAATGAAATGTGAGCACACACTGCGTGAATGAAAATGTGGTGAGCAATGGTGAGCTTTTGTTCTGACGGCTGACTTACTGATCTTGAGTTTCTGGGTCTGAAAAGTTAAGAAAAATCTAGAAGTGACGTCAGAACTTGAGGTGGGCCTTCCGGGACTGGCAGAGACAGAACAAGAAACCACTGCTCCAGGAGGCAAAGATTTATAAATTCGCCCACCTGGGTTTTTAGTGGTGGGAGCTTCGTGTTTCTGAAGTGACTACATAGATCCACGAGAGGGCACTCCCGCACTTCTCAGGCAGCGCCAGAGCTCGTTCCCACGCCTCATTCAAAGCAGGCAGTGAGTGGGGAGATACAGTGGAGAAACTGGCTTGTCCTTCAAGAACAGTTATTCGAGAATATGAACGACAGTTCTTTAGTACATTTGAAAGTTCCAGAAAAGAACAGGTCAAAAATCCCTGTAAACCAGTTTCTTTAAAGGAAAAGGAATGAGTACTCATCATTCTAGATCAATCGTTCTAACGGCATTCATTGCAAGTGTTCTCTTCTCAGAAAGAGCATGAGGAGGTGATACTCCAGGAGAATGTGTGTGTGCATGTGTACATGAATATGTGATAGGTTGCTGAGATGGAATAGCCTTGTGGAACAATGGCAATAGAGAAGTCCTCAGTCTTTGTGTCACTTCTTTGTGATGTGACATACTTTTTGGCTACACAAATATAATCAAAGGGGAGATATTAAATAAAAGCATGACTTCATCTACATTCAAAGGAATAACAGTCAATGGAAGACCAATTTTTGAGGAAATGTTTTTTTTCCTCTGATACTAAGTCAGTAGTGAAAGAACCACAGAGAGTGAACTCATAAGGTCGGTGTTTGCATTGCATGAAGGGCACTGAGGTCAAGTTATGTGTGGGAGTGCGAATTGTCCACTTCCCAAAGGGTCTGCACAAGCAGTCTTGGTTGCCAGTGAAAGCAGATCTCTGGCTGGCCAAATATTTCAAAGGAATCTGTCTTTCAGGAAGGGAAAAAAACCCTCACAGTATTAATTAAAAAAAAATCAGGATATATGAATGACCTATACTTTCAAATCAACAAGACCCAAGAAGTATTCCCTAATAGAAAAAGAAAAAACCTCCATAAAGTCATATTTAAGCAGAAGAGTATTTGATATTCATGAAATCAGAATAAAAGGACTGATTTGGATAGCTCAAAGATTTCTGCTTTTCTCTTTTCCCTAGCTAAGCTGTTGGAGTTCCTGACTCCAACCAGAGGAATAGCTTTTCCCACAGGATAGAAGTATTGAGCACCCACAGGCCTGTAGCCTCCTCTCTGTCTATTTGCATGGCCCCAGGGTGTGATAACAGGAGGCACAGACACTGTGCCCATGGGGTGGCCAGTTCAGCAGGGGAACAGACTTCAGACAGTGAAGTCCATGCTATGCAGAGGGTGCCATGGGATCACCTAAGAAAAGGACCTCTCTTCTAGCCTGGGGAGATACTCGTCTTTATCTATATTGCACAGGGTTAATAATGTCTATTGTCCAGTTGACAAACTTCTATCTTCCGTGTGATTTAGAATGCGAGGTCAGGATAGGATAAGCTTATTTGAATCATGCATCCTTTCCTAAACATTGTAATTCATGTTGGTGGCATTTATTGAAGCATGCTCTCCTGAAAATTGTCCGAGGTTCTCATTTCTATGAGGGCCTTTGGCTTCTGCTGGTGCAATGACAAGTGTGCTGCACGCCCTACAGTGGTTTTTTTATTGTTTGCTCGAAGTTGATAGGCATTTCTACTTGGTTAGCATTTAGCAGAGGGATCCCGCTGTTTCAGAGACTAAGGGTTTTAAAGGATTATATAGCTGATGATATCAATTGGAATTTGAGAAGAGGGGTTCACAAGGTCCCTTCTGTCCTTGAGGATAGATAAGCAGTTAATGATGTTTCCTGTACTTTCAAATCAATGAGACCGGAGAAGTATTTTATAATAGAAAAAACTTTCATAAAGTCATATTTATGTCTCTCAGAAATGGAGAAACATTTTCTTCAGAGGCGCAGCCGCCAGTAAGATGATCACGTTCCTATGAACAACTCCTCATTCATGCTTCTGTAATTAACCATAGTTAAATTAATTGGCTTACCAAAAGAAATAGATAATAAATACATGTATAAGTAAATAAAATACAGGAAATCAAAAGAAATGTTAGATTACAAAAGAAACCTTCCTCTAAGTATCATGTCAAATATGGAAGGTCAAAACTGAATTGCCCATAGATGCGTCTCTAAGCAGTGCCCCTCACAGCCTCCACCAAGGCCATCACCATCTACTCATTTGCTCTAACCAAAATCCTAAAAGAAAAGTAATTCCCTCCTCTCTTTCCATATATACTATATATGTATATATATATATGTATATTATACATATGAAAATATATAATATGGCAAGATTTCATACATATAACATAATTAGATTATTAGAATATATTAATATATCTAATAATCCATTTGGATTTACCTCCAAAATACCTACCCAGTCATGCACCTGCTGACCTCCATTGCTAAAACTACCCGGGCTCCTAGGCATGCTCACCTGCACCTCTGCTACCAGTTGGCCTCTTTTCTTCCTGTCTTAACTTTCTAACCTCTAATGCTCACAAGAGGATGCTATTCTAATCCATTCAGAGTAAACTCTAATCCTTACCTTGTCCCATCAGATAACCCGGGTGTGGATTGTGCTTTTACAACAGGTTACACCTTGGCCTCAAACTAAAAATATTTTGTGACTCATTATTATTTTTGTGTAATTGTTTTTTAAATAAATTTTAAAGTTAGCATACAAAGTAAGGTGCTTCAGTATGACGTGTGTATACATGTGGGTCATTATAGTTTCCTATTTTTCATTATCACTCCAACTATGTTCTCTTATCTCCCTGGAGTCCCTCTTACGGGTCCCCCCTTAACCATAAACAGCTTCCTCTTCTGTATTAATGTCATATATATTCCATACCCAGGCTTCCCCTCCCCCTCCCTTATGCTGTCTCCCTTCCATCTCATGGTCACCTTTAGAGTTTCACGATCTCTTCCACAAATTGAAAAGACGGTTCTGCATGTGAAATAAAACATAAAGTTCATCTTTCAGACTCCAGCTTATTTTGCTTACTATACTACTCTCTAGTTCTATCTTATTCAATATGTATCATGAACTCATTCATCTTTATGGCAAAAATACAATTCTGTTGTATATATGCATCACATTTTCTTGATTAATTTTTCTATTGGTAGATACCTAGGCTGGTTCCATTTCTTCATCATGTGAATAGAAAAGTGATGAACAGAGACATGTAGTAGAAATACCTCTGTGGTGTTTTGACTTTTAGAGTCCTTCAGGTCTATATGCAAGGATCGTAAAGCAGGGTTATATGGGAGTTTTACTTTAAAGTAACAAATTAAAAGTAATTAAAATACTGGAGGTGGTCTCTTCAGGTTCCATATCCACACTGTTGGGCATAACAGCTAAGGTCGTCCACAATGAGTCCTGGGAGTCTCTCACATCCTAGATCTCTGTGACTTTCTAGAGGTTCTCCCCCAACCCCTGGCAACTGCATATTTTCATTTGTTTTCCTGGCCTGCTGGGCCTCTCTCCTGTCTCCCTTCTACTGGATTCTGCCCCCCTAATTCCCTTCCCCTTCCCTCTCCCACGCAGGTAGGTCCCTCCCCCATCTGCCCATGACTATTTTGTTCCCTCTGCAGAGTGGGATTTAAGCATCCTCACTTGGGCCTTCCTCCTTGTTTAACTTCTTAGGGTCTGTGTGGTGTATCATGGGCATTCTGTACTTTTTGATTAATATCCACTTATCAGTCAGTATATACCATGCATGTGCTTTTTGGTTTGAGTTACCTTACTCAGGATGATATTTTCTAGTTTCATCCATTTGCCTGCAAAATTCATGATGTCCTTGTTTTTAATAGCTGAGTAATATTCCATTGTGTAAATGAACCACATTTTCTGTATCCATTCCTCTGCTGAGGGACATCTGGGTTGTTTCCAGCCTTTGGCTATTGTAAATAAGTCTGCTATGAACATAGTGGAGCATGTGTCCTTATTAAATGTTAGAGTATCTTCTGGGTATATGCCCAGGAGTGGTATAGCTGGGTCTCCAGGTAGAACTATTTCCAATTTTCTGAGGAACCAACAGATTGATTTCCAGAGTGGTCGTACCAGCTTGCAATCCCACCAGCAATGGGGGAGTGTTCCCCTTTCTCCACATCCTTGCCAGCATCTGCTGTTGCTTGAGTTTTTGATCCTAGCCATTCTGATTGGTGTGAGATGGAATCTCAGGGTCATTTTGATTTGCACTTCTCTGATGACTAAAAATGTTGAACATTAAGGTAGTCAGACAGGATCCCCAGTGGAGAGATAGGGACACCAACCCAACTACAAAACTTTTGACCCAAAATTTTTCCTGTCTAAAAGAAATGCAGGGACAAAAATAGAGCAGAGACTGAAGAAATGGCCAACTAGTGACTGGCTCAACTTGGCATCCATTCCATGGGTGGGCACCAATTCCTGACACTATTACTGATGCTATGTTATACTTGCTGACCGGAGCCTAGCATGGCTGTCCTCTGAGAGGCCTACCCAGCAGCCGACTGAGACAGATGCAGATACAGTCAAGCAATGGATGGTGGGGACCCACCCCTATGGAAGAGTTAGGGGAAGGACTGCAGGAGCTGAAGAACATGGCAACCGCATAGGAAGACCAACAGTGTCAACAAACCTGAAACCCTGGGAGCTCCCAGAGACTGAGCATACACAACCAAAGAGCATACACAGGCGGGTCCAACACCTCTCCACCCCACAGCCCATATGCAGCAGAGGGCTGCCATGTCTGACCTCAATGGGAGAGGATCCTGTAGAGACTTGATGCCTCAAGGTGGAGGGATACCCAGGAGGGGGACATCCTCTCAGAGGCAAAGTGAGGGGGATGGGGGGGGAAGAACTCTTTGAGGGAGGACCTGGAGGGAGGACAAATTTGTGATGTAAATAAATAAAAATAATTTAAAAAGTAATTAAAATATTCTGTAGTTATAAGAACAAATATTTAAAATTTAGTTAGGAATTTTGCTGTTTTTGGAGAGGTGGTTTTAAGGCTTTTCTCTAAAATTCATGACTTCACTATCCCTGGGTAGTTGGCTAGGTTTTCAGTACCAGGTATTATTTCCTTCATTTGGAATGGGTCTTCAGTCCAACTAGAGAGCTGTTGGTTACTGCCAAGGTATGCGTGCCATTCTTGTACTCTTAGGGTTGGTTATCCATGACATGCTGGCCATTGTTGTGGTTCATAAGCATCATAGCTGTGTAGAAATGTTGGTCGATTCCCTCCTTTGGAAGCTTGTATGATACTTTCTGGCACCATCAAAGCTATTCCTCAAAGAGAAGGCATTCAGATCAAGTCCAGCTCAGGAGCTTCTGTGCTTGTGTCTGAAGTGAAGCGTGTCCTCACTAAGAGAGACTTACCTTCCATCTCTGGTGGTCAACAAAGAATAACAACAGTAGCCTGTAATGGTTTGGGTTTCTCTTAGATCACATTGACCAACAACTCAAAAATAGGCCTTTGTATGTCTGGTGTTAGGGTTTTTGTTAGATTGTCTTTGGCTCTTGGAGGGAGCTTTGTCAGCCCAGATGAAAAAATTTCATCTATCTCCCTGGACAAAGCTCAAGTCCAAGTGGATCAAGGACCTCCACATAAAACCAGATACACTGAATCTAATAGAAGAGAAGGTGGGGAAAAGTCTCGAACACCTGGGTACAGGGGAAAAGTTCTTGAACAGAACACTAATGGCTTATGCTTTAAGATCAAGAATCAACAAATGGGACCTCATGAAATTGCAAAGCTTCTGTAAGGCAAAGGACATTGTCAATAGGACAAAATGGCAACCAACAGATTGGAAAAAGATCTTTACCAGTCCTATGTCTGATAGAGGGCTAATATCCAATATATACAAAGAACTCAAGAAGTTACACTCCAGAGATTCAAACAACCCTATCAAAAAATAGGGAACAGAGCTAATCAGAATTCTCAACTGAGGAAACTCGAATGGCTGAGAAGCACCTAAAGAAATGTTCAACATCCTTAGTCATCAGGGAAATGCATATCAAAACAACCCTGAGATTCTACCTCACACCAGTTAGAATGGCTAAGATCAAAAACTCAGGTGACAGCAGATGTTGGTGAGGATGTGGAGAAAGAGGAACACTTCTCCATTGTTGGTGGGATTGCAAGCTGGTACAACCACTTTGGAAATCAGTTTGGCAGACCCTCAGAAAAATGAACATAATACTATCTGAGGACTCAGCTATTCCACTCCTGGGCATATACCCAGAAGATGCTCCAACATGTAATAAAGACACATGCTCCACTATGTTCATAGCAGCCATATTTATAATAGTCAGAAGCTGGAAACAATCCAGATGTCCCTCAGCAGAGGAATGGATACAGAAAATGTGGTTCATTTACACAATGGAATACTACTTAGCTATTAAAAACAATGACTTCATGAAATTCGCAGGCAAATGGATGGAACTTGAAAATATCATCCTGAGTGAGGTAACTCAGTCACAAAAGAACGAGCACAGTATGTACTCACTAATAAGTGGATATTAATCCAAAAGTTCGGAATACCCAATATTCAATTCACAGCAATCGTTGGACTGAGTGTGGGGTCCCAGATGGAGGAGTTGGAGAATGGACTGAAAGAGCTGAGGGAGTTTGCAGCCCCATGTAGGGAGCAACAGTGTCAACTGGCCTGACCTGTAGGTGCTCCAGGAGACTGGACCACCAACCAAAGAATACACATGGAGGGACCCATGGTGCTGGCCACATATGTGGCAGAGGAGGGCCTTGTTGGCCAGCAGTGGGAGGAGAGGCCCTTGGGCCTGAGGGCGTTAGATGTCCCAGTATAGGGGAATGCCAGGGAGGGAAGACAGGAATGGGTGGGTAGGTGGGGGAATTCCCTCATAGAGGCAGGGGAGGCGGGAAGTGATAGGGAGTTTCCAAAGAGGTGACCTGGAAAGGAGAAAACATTTGAAATGTAAATAAAGTATCAAAAAATTTAAAAAAGGAAAAAATTTCATCTAAACCATATATATATACCAACTTACTACATGTATTGTATTTTTTTGTTAGGTAAATAGGTTTTCAGACATGTTTAGTGTTATTTTACCCTCATAAATAAGTATTTATGTCCCCCCACCTCAGTAATTAGAGCCATCCCCTCTTCCCATTTCCTAATCAGATCACATGTACTCTGTATTCTCCTTTCTATTGCTCCTCCCACCCACTATCCTAACAATGGTCCCTGTGCTTTTTTTGGTTTCTGCAGAGAACCTATTCTCTAGACTGTCTCTTCACTCTGATAATTGTTTACTTAGTTGCTGAGAGTATTTAATTGTATATACTTCCGTATTTAATTTATGGAATTATTTCCTGGTGCTTATGATGACTGATTATTAGTTTTGGATTAAAATGTCTTGTTTGGGACAATGAGATGGTTGAGGGGCTAGACGCGCTTGCTACCAAGTGTGATGATGTGAGTTCAATCCCTGGGCCCCACATGATAGAAGGACCCACTCGTGTAAGCTCTTCCCTGTGCTCCACATGAACACCAATGCACATGCCTCCAACCTAAATAGATAAACAGGCAAATAAAATATGAAATGGTTTTATTTTGTATTTGGGTTTTAAATGTTTTTCTTTTTTCTTTTTTATTATTTTTGATACTTTATTTACATTTCCAATATTTCCCCTTTTTTGGATCTCCTCTTTGGAAACCCCCTATCCCCTCCCCCTCCCCGCCTCTATGAGGGAATTCCACCTCCCACCCACCCGACCACCCATTCCCATATTCCCACCTTACATTCCCCTTTACTGGGGCCTCTAACACCCTCAGGCCCAAGGGCCTCTCCTCTCCCTGATGGCCAACAAGGCCCTCCTCTGCCACATATGTGGTCCGAACCATGGGTCCATAGATGTGTATTCTTTGGTTGGTGGTCCAAACTCCAGGACGACGGGGGGGGGGGGTCATGTCCGTTGACGCTGTTGCTCCCTCCATGGGGCTGCAAATTCCCTAAGCTCCTTCAGACCTTCCTCCAACTCCTCCATCTGGAATTTCACTCTCAGTCCAGCGGTTACTGTTAAGTGAAACTTGGGCATTCTGAACATTTGGGCTAATATCCGCTTATCAGTGAGTACATACCCTGTTCGTTCTTTTGTGACTGAGTTATTAAATGTTTTTCTTGATTATAATGCATTTTGGATTATCATATTTGGCCTTTTAAAAATGATACTTTGACCTCTAGTTTTCTGTTTTCTACTTTATTGATTTCTACTTTATTCTATATAATTTTTTGCTTTATTTTATTTATTTTCTTGTTCTATTTCTTTAAGCTACAATTATAATTTAAAATTATTTTATTTTGTTATTATTGTGTGCGCATGATGTTTTTCTCTCTGTCTCTCTGCCTCTGTTTCTCTTTGTCTCTTTCTCTGCCTCTGTCCCTGTGTCTCTGTCTCTGTCTCTGTCTCTCTCTCTGTATGTGCATGTATCATACGTTGCTGGTAAATGTAGACAATATAAGTCTGCTTTCTCTTTCTATCACAGAATCCAGGGATCAAAGTCAGGTCACCTAGCTTAGTTAGTTCAGTTCCTTATATAGTTTAGGTCTTAAGCCCTGTCTGAAGCATAGCTGGAAGTTCTTTTCCCATTCTTTACGCCCCATGTTTGATCAGCTGACATTTTTCTTTGCTATGTAGAAGAATTTTAACTTCATATAATCTCTTTTGTCAGTTCTTGGGATTATTTTCCGTGGAATTCTTGCTTATTTTGTTTATCTTGATGTATTTTCTTTAGTAGCTTTAATTTTTCAGGTTTTAAACTAAAACCTTCGATCCATTTGAGTTGATATTTTTATGTAGGATGTGAGATAGAAATCTGATTTCATTCTTATGAGGATGGATAGCTAGTTTGCTAGGACCGTTTGTTGGGTGAACTTTTTTCCTCCAGTGTATGATTTTGAATCTTTTAAAAATATTAGGTGGCCGTATCTCCTTGTGTTTCTGGCTCCTCTGTTTGGCTGCATAGAGAGGCATGCCCATTTTTCAAACCTGTACCAGCAACCTATTTATACCACCTGGTCTTCTCAGTGTGTTCTTAGATTTGGCTTGCTAGATTGTTGGGAATTTTTACATCTATGTTCATCAGGGAAATTGACCTGTGAGTTTTTCTGTATTCTTTTTCTTTTCTTTTCCTTCTCTTCTTTCTTTTCCTTCTCTTCTCTCCTTTCTTTCTTTCTTTCTTTCTTTCTTTCTTTCTTTCTTTCTTTCTTTCTTTCTTTCTTTCTTTCCTTCTTTCCTTCTTTCTTCTTTTTGTTCTTGTTGTCATATCTTTATCCAGTTTTGGCATCATGGGAATGGTGGTTTGTAGCATGAGTTCAACAATGCTCTTTCCTTTTATATTTCGTGAAGCAGTTTGAAAAGTGTTGGTCTTGGGTCTGCCTTGAACGTTCGACAGAGTGCAGCAGTAAATGCATCACCTAGTGCTGTTCTTTGTGGGAGAGGTCTTTGTTGCTTATCCTGTGGTGGTGATGATATACTCTGACAAAATCAACTCAGAGAAAAAGGGGTTAATTATTTTCATTCATTCTCTCAAATACAGCTTCTTGTCTTCTATCTTAGTGCCAGCTTACTCCTACATTCATGAAACACCTAGGTGAGATAAGGTCCTTGCTCTGGTGTGACTGAGCCACTTTGGGCAAGTGGGGCAGGGAAGAGATAGGAGGCAGGGCAGAGTGGGCTGTTGGGAACAGGAGCTGTGCCAGAGCATGGCAGTTGGTACGGAGGGCAAAGGAGCACTTGAGCTCCTGGCTGGGAGCCTTCCTCAGGGGTGAGAGCCTGGACTGGACGGGAAGAACTTTTCTTAATATTTATTTGTCTTTCATAGAATCTACATCTTTTTTTTTTTTTTTTTGACCAGATAGTATTTTGTAAAGGTTCCTTCTAAACTTGAAAAATGGTACACTTTTCTTTATAAGAATGTAAAATTAGACCCACATCCTTGATTTTGTTGATTTGGCCATTCAGATCTATGATGTGTGTATGATGTGTGAGTGTGGAGCATGGATGTTAATGTGTTGTGGGGCTGAGGAAACAATCTCAGGGGTTGGTATTTATGGTACACATCTTCTTTGAGACGTCATCTTTTGTTTCCAATAGGGAACACCAGGCTGGCAGGCCCAAGAGATTGGAGGGAGACTCCTGTTGCCACATCTCCCCTCAGCATAGGGGTAGTAGGTCACAGAGGTGTGTTACTGCATTAGAACCTTTACGTGTGTTCTGGGATCCCAACCTCCCAGGGAACCATCATTACCATAGCCCCATATCCACACTCTTGACCATTTGATCTCTTTCTGCAGCATATACACTACTTTGTTATTAGGGTGTTTGTACTTATATCCCTTTTCATATTTCTATTTGCCTTTTGCTTTTTAAAATGGTTGAATTGAAATTGCATGGACACAGCAAATATATATATATGTGTGTATTAGTGTATATATAAGCTTTAATATCATTATATCATATTATTAAATTTTTGTTTACTTATTTATATTTATTTTTACAAAGTTGCCTTTATTTGTGTGTTGTGTTTCTGTTTTGCTGAAGATGCTAAAGTTCAATTTAAGAACTAAATTTAGAATTATGAAGTCATATGAAAATACATATATGCACACAGTAACAATTAGTGAAAAGAGAAGCCATGAAGGAAAGCCAGGAAGGCTGTATGGGAGGGCTTGGGGGGGAAGGGAAGGAAGAAATGTAATTAAATTATAATGTCAAAAACTTAAAAAAAAAACAACTAAAGAAAACCTCTAACATATGCACAGGGAGACATTCAAAGCACAATTGGTATTGCTTTCTAAACATTATTGGTAATTGTTTATCATAAAATTTAACACACTATTAAATAAATAATAATAACACCATAATCTCCTGGAGAATCACCAGCATGATCCTAATGCTTCGGTTAATGGACTAACAGAGATCTCTCTTTTTATATTAAGTGGTTTTAGATTTTGGCTAAAAGTTTTTTCTGTTATCAATGTCATGGTCCTTTATATTTTCTTCTATTTACCTGGAGCACCTTTGCCTATCTTTTAGCTTTTCAAATGAGGTTTGCTTTAGCTGTAACTCTTGAATCTGTGTATCAGTCAGCCTTTTGTTGTTGAAGTTTATCTTCCAATCGATTCCTGAAGAACAGCTTATGGGTATAGATTTTCTTGATATATTGCATGCTAAAATTTATTTTTTCCATAGCTTGATACTGACAGGAGAGCTTGCTGGATGTGTTTTGTCCATAATGTTATTCATTGAATTTTTTGAAAATGCCTTTTTATTGTACCTTGCTTTGTATGTTGTTTTCGAGACATCTGCAGCGAGCATAATCCATGGTCCCTCTTGTAACTTATTTGATTTTTCTTTTAACATGCAAGCCTTGAGTTTTTTCCTCACATTTAGATCTAATATTCTTGCTACACTGTGTTTTAAAATATGTTATTCTATTCAATTTCCCTTGACTCCAATGTTTCCCTCTGATATCTAGAGTCAAGTACTTTTAAGGCACATTAATAAACTTAATTTTTTAGAATAGCATTGGTTTTAGAAAAATGTTGAGTGAAAAGTATTGTTGCATTTTCTCTTTCCTCTGACGCTCCTTATTTCCTTTTATTGATTGTTTATTATTCTAGTGTGATATATTTGTAACAACTGGTGAATCCATACTGGTGAATCAACATCATCAAGTAAGCTTTATAGTTTACAGCAGCAGTCACTCTCTCTGTTGACACATGCATGCCATGTACCCATTGGTTCACTGCTAGACTTTGTGCTTCATACCCTTTCCCTTCTTAACCCAGTGGCTGGCAACTGTTGCTAAACTAGCTGTGCCTATAGTTTTGCCAAAGTCATAGGTTATTTTGTTGTTGCTACAATGTACATTTACATATATAAAATGTATATTTGATATATTATTATATTCTTCAGGATTTCTAATTTTATGTGTTGTGGTTTTAATGAAAAATAGTTCCCTTTGGCTCATATATTTGAACACATGTTGCCCAGGTTTTGTCACTGTTTGGAGAAGTTATATAACCTTTAGGAGATGCAATCTTTCTGGAGGAAGTATGTCACTAAGATTTGTGGGCTCATTTCCAGTCCCCCACCTTCATCTCTCATCTCTCCAGCCCCATAATTGATTTTCATTTCATTTTTTATTTTCTTGATTGTTTTCTTCCTTTTTTCAATGTACTTAAAATATTTTCATTCTATATATTCCTCATGGGATATAATATAATTTATAACTTTATATTGTGATTTTGAAAGGTTTATTTTCTGAGTAAAATAAGCTTTGGTGGATCAATTTCTATTGTTTTCAAATTCAAATTCAAGATACCCATTTGCACCACCAATTTTATAACTGAATATATTTATTTCATTTTGGAATATTTTGTTATTTATCTCTTCACCACTTTCAGGGAGAGAAGGAGGGAATTTTGTCAATGGAATTCCCATTTTCTACCTTGTTTATAGCAATAACTTTATAGATAAGGGCTTTCTTGGTCCATTGTACTTTATGACAAGGCTGAGAGTTTGAGAAGATTACAAGAGTCCCAGTTCAAGACTTATCTCTTCTGTCTGCAGGAGAATATTATCTTCTACCTTATGAAATGACTTTTAGGAATTGGGGGTATGGAAAGGAAATCTAGTAATAGATTTCTACTTAGATATTACTATTAATAGACTATTCAAAGTTTATTGATTATTGTTTATTACTATTCTTTAGTCTCAATTTTGAGCCATTGAGATTAGTGTAGCTCTGTAGTCTTCCTATAGTTCCTTCTTGTTTGAGACATTTGCATTAGCATGTTCACCATTGTTTTATTACTTAGAATTCTATCCATTTCCTATGTTTGTCCTTTCTCCTTTGGGCTAAATAAATATATGAGATGCCTTAAAAAACATGCTTCTGCTACTAAACAAAAGCCAATCTCCTTTGAATATTATAGTTAAAAGGAAGGTTTATATTGCTAGGCCAGCTAGATCATCTGGTCTTGTTCTATTATTCAGAGATTGTTAATCTGGGAATTTCGTTCTGTTTCCACCACTATATCTTGATATTCTCAAAGGCAAGAGGCAGTTTCTTTTCCTTAGTGCTGCTCACTGAAGGCCTCATCAAACCTGGAGTTGGTATTCAGATTTTGACAGTAAAGCTAGCTAGGGGTATAACTCAATGGTATGTACCTTAGGTTCACTATTCAGTCTTAAAATCAATCATTAAATCAACCAACCAAACAAAAAGCAAATAATAGGATAAAATTCAGGCTATGTATGGGCTTTAGGTAGTTTTCTGAAGTAGGGTTAATGTTTTTTGCTCAATCGAATGCAAATGTACATATATGATTTGATTTCTAGGTTGAAGAGAACAGTTGTAAAAGATCTTCATAGTGTAGATTTGGAAATCTGAATACAATATTGTATTATTTAATACTTAGGAAATCTACTAGTTTATCTTTATAGAAGTGGAATTAGCGACTAGGATGTAGTGAGAATGTCCTAGCTTTTAAATGGCATTCACTGGAGCACATGGTAACATGGTGGTATGATAGTTCTAATTTACTTGAGGACAACTGAGCATATACAGTATATATTCTTCTGCTGACTCAACAGAATAGATGACCATTTCCATCAGGTCTCACAGTAGTATTTTTCCTACTTTCATGGTTACTTTTCTAAAGTAAACAAGTTTAAAGTTGTATAATTGCATGATTTAGGAGAGGTTGGAACAAGGGCATGGCTTTTTATACTTACCAGAATGTCTAAGATTAAAAAACAAACAAACAAACAAACAAACAAACAAACAAACAAAAAATCATGACAACTTATGCTGGCAAGGCTGTGAGAAGAAGGGCAAATTTGTTCATTGCTAGTGGGAGTACAAGCTTATATAACCACTGTGAAAATCAGTGTGGCAGTTCCTCAGAAAGCTGGGAATAGCTCTACCTGGATATCCAGCTCTACAACTCTTGGGCATATAGACAAAGGACTCTATATCCTATACAGAGACATTTGCTCACTGATGTTCATTCCTGCTCTTTCATTCATTTATTTGTTTATTTATTTTACTCTTTCATTTATTTTGGAAAATATTATATTTGGAAAATGAGAAGTCACCCAGGGCATTCCTTTACCTTAGAATATCAGTAGACACAAGGGTCTTTTAAAATAGTTTCTTGCTCAAAGATAGCAAGTAATCTGTGATAAAAGATACATAGAGTTGCTTTAAATAATAATAGTTAAGGACTCTGGGGCTTTACAAAGTTTCTATAGGGTATTTGTTGAGAAATATAGGACAGAGGTTGCAATTCTAAGTTACTGAAGCAAATTTTCAAAATGCCCTTGAGTTAACTCCCACTTGGCTCTTCTTGCACATTTCTCTTCCATTCACTAACCTTCCTTGCTTCATTTCACCCAAGATCTTACATGATTCCAGTTCTGTGTCCCTGACTGCAAGAGACAAAGAATTCTGAGTCTTAGAGTGGACCGCATCTAAAACCAATGGCTTAGGGGTACCCAAGGGCCAAAAAAAGTTTCTCCCTTGAATCTTCTATCTTATTGCTTCTTGGCTTGATTTTATAATGCTAAAGCTCCAAGAAGAGAGAGCCAAGGGCTGGACAGGACACGCTTACTAATGCATCTCATTCTTTTGGGTGGTAAAACTCCCAGTGATTATGTTGTTTTCAGTAGTTACAATACAAGCAATACAAACAAGATAGGAGGAAACAGCCTTGAGACAAGGGCTCAGTGATCTGCTGAGTGCAGTCCTTGCTGAGTGCTCTTTTGTCTTTGAAATTTGATAAGGACTGAAATTCAACATTGTTCATCTTTTCTCTGTTTTTTTTTAATGAAAGCTGAAATCCAAATGAAAGCTGTGGAGAGCGTGCTGTGGGAGGAGAGAGAGAAAAATTCACAGACTAAAAGTAGGAGGAAATGTTTTAACAGAGAAGAATGATTACTAATGGGGAAGGAAGTGTAATGGAGTAAAGGAATACTCCTGGCCAGACAGCCTTGTTTTACATATTACTTCAATAAAACTAGCAGGGGACTAATTCAGCAGAGGAGAAACTGATTAGCACACAGAAGACCATATGTTCAATTCACAGCAAGCACACACACACACACACACACACACACACACACACACACACACACACACACAGAGAGAGAGAGAGAGAGAGAGAGAGAGAGAGAGAGAGAGAGAGAGAGAGAAACTAAACCAGAAAGTCCATTGAGGGTGCTATCAAATAAATAAAGTCTCAATACTCTGCCAATCAGCCAATTATTTTTGGTCAGAAGAAAATTGATGCACATTAAAACTAAAAATGTAAAAATGTAGAAGTTAAATTTCTTTTAATTCTATCATCTCCCCAATAGGTCCTTGTTTCATGCAGAGTATCAGTGGAATTTTAGTGTATTTATATTCCCCCCAGATTGAACGTATGATGTCACTTTAGACTTGCTAGTTTTAATTTGACTTTTCTTGGCTAGCTTTTTATGTTAATATGTAGAATTATATATTTTTCAGTGTTTTTGGTCTTATTTTAATCATGTTTCTTCATGTTTCATCATTCACACACTATATAAATACATCTTCAATGTAAAAGAAAAATGTTAGAGGACTATCTGTAATTCAGGAGTTTTCTGTTTCCTCCAACTTGCATCTCATTACACTTCCTATCAAGTATCTGCTCAATTTATAATAGACAGAAATTAGAAACAGCCTAAATGTCCATCAACAGATGAATGGCACATTTACACAATGGAATATTACTTGCTGTTAAAAAATAAAATTATGCTCGAAAAACCAAAAAATAAAAAATAAAATAAAAAAATTATGAAATCTATAGGTAAATGTTTAAGCTAAAATAATCATCCCAAGTAAGGTAGATTCAAGTAGAAAATGCTGTATGCTTTCTTTTATATGTGAATTAGCATCCTTTTAAGTCTTCAATAGGCATGCTACAATCTGTGTAACCACAGAGGTTAGGTATGGAATAAGGGATAGGGCAACGGGGAAGATTTCACAAGGAAAGGGAAATAGAATATATTGTTATTAAGAGGCACAGGGGAGACTAGGAGGAATAAACAGGGAGAGAAAGAGAAGTGGGATATGTGAGGGCATATGAGAAAGAACAACTAACACTAAGGTCCAATTGAGGGGTCATATGGTAACTCACTACTCTCAAAGCATCTCTCCATACAGACCCTAAGAGAACAAAACTGCCAACCCAGGCTGCTATACCCAGCAAAACTCTCAATTACCGTAGATGGGAAAACCAAGAAATTCGATGACAAAACCAAATTTACACAATATGTTTCCACAAACCCAGCCCTACAAAGGATAATAGTTGGAAAATGCCAACACAAGGAGGGAAACTACACCCTAGAAAAAGCAAGAAAGTAATCTTTCAAAAAATCCAAAAGAAGATAGCCACAAAAACATAAAAATAACATCGAAAATAGCAGGAAGCAACAATCACTATTCCTTAATATCTCTTAACATCAATGCACTCAATACCCCAATAAAAAGACACAGACTAACAGACTGGATACATAAACAGGACTCAGCATTTTCCTGCATACACGAAACGCACCTCAGTGTTAAAGACAAACACTACCTCAGAGTAAAGGGCTGGAAAACAATTTTCCAGGCAAATGGTCACAAGAAACAGGCAGGAGTAGCCATTCTAATATTGGATAAAATCAACTTTCAACCAACAGTCATCAAAAAAGATAAGGAAGGACACTTCATACTCATCAAAGGAAAAATCTACCAAGAAGAACTCTCAATTCTGAACATCTATGCTCCAAATGCAAGGCCACCCACATTCAGAAAAGAAACTTTACTAAAGCTCAAAGCACACATTGCACCTCACACAATAATAGTAGGAGACTTTAACAACCCCCCCCAAAAA
>CM052702.1:84438892-84486729 GCA_028551405.1 Uromys caudimaculatus
ACCTCGTCCCTGTGTCTTGCGGGTTCAGGGCAGTACCTGGTGAGCTGTGGGGCGCGTCCCCGGCCCACTCCTGGCTCTTACGATCTGAGTGGGATCTTTGTCCTGGTGCTGATTAGCTGTGGAGCCCTGTGGCCCAAGCTCGATTTTGTTCTTTTTTGTTTGCTTGTTTGTTTTCTAAGAGAAAGAGAAAGTAGATATGGAGTTGAATTAGTAAGGAGGTGGGGAGGATCTGAAGAGCTTGGAGAAGGAAACAATGGTCAAAATATATTGTATAAAACATCTATTATTATTATTATTATTATTATTATTATTAATTACTACTACTACTTCTGCTGCTACTACTATTTTTTCCTCTGATACATTACATCCTCACTACAGTTTCCCTTCTCTCTGCTCTTCTCAGTCCGCTCACTCCCAGATACATTCCTCTTCCTTTTTTCATAAACAAGCAGGCCTTCTAGGGAATATCAACAGAACCTGGCATATCAAGTTGCAATCACACTAGGTACACACCTTTCTATCAAGGATGGATGAGGCAACCCCCTATGAGTAAAAGGATCCTCAGAGCAGGCAAATAAGTTAGAGACACTGCCCAGTCCCACTGTTGGGAGTCCCATAAGAACACCAAGTTACACAACCATAACATATATGCAGAGGGCCTAGTTCAGATCCATATAGGGTCTGTGATTGTTGCTTCAGTCTCTGTGAGCCCCTGTGAGTCCTGGTAACTTGATTCTGTGGGCTATGTTCTCGTGATGTCCTGGATCCCTCTAGCTCCTATAATCCTTACACCCCATCTTCGTCTTGGTTCCTGAGGTCTGTCTAGTTCTGTCTACCATCTTCAGCTCGGTTCCTGAGTTCTGTCTAGTATTTGATGTTTGGCTGCGGGTTTCAGCATCTGCTCACATCCATTATTGGATAAAGCATCTCTGATGACAATTGAACTAAGCACCAATCTGTAAGTATAGCAGAATATCATTAGAAATCATTCCATTGCCTTATTTTTGATCAGTTGTGTTTGGTTCTATCCTAGGTCTCTGGGCTATCCAGCCTCTGATTCCTGGCCATCTAAGCAGTGTCACGTATATGTTCCTTCATTTGGTGTGATCAGAATATATTGTATGGAAAATTATTTTTAAAAAAGAAGAAAAAGTGGCTTGGTTTTACATTTTAGAAAGGTATACCACCAAAGAGAAGTCTAGAAATACTGACTTTTCATATGTAGGTCTAAGATCATTGTATTTCAGTGAGGGCGCACCATAGCCCTTGTACTTGATAACAGAATTTGTATGACAGTTTTTAGCCTGTATCCCCAGGGAGGAAGTTTCCCTTAGCTTCAGACCTCTGTGTTCTCTTTACTGCCCTAGCACCCAAGAGAAACAAAAGTTGTTCCTGTGCTCACCAAGACTATCTACTGATTGTTGCCTGTGACATCGTCCAGTGTCTACACACTGACTTCAGAGTGTTCAACTAGAAAATCTAGATGAAATGGATGATTTTCTAGACAGATACCAGGTACCAAAGTTAAATCAGGATCAGATAAACTATCTAAACAGTCCCATAACTCCTAAAGAAATAGTAGCATTCATTAAAAGTCTCCCAATCAAAACAAAGCCCAGCACCAAATGGGTTTAGTGCAGAATTCTATCAGACCTTCAAAGAATACCAATACTTTTGAAACTATTCAATAAAATAGAAACAGAAGGATCATTAGATGCTAAAAAAGCCTTTGACAAATTACAACACCCCTTTATGTTCAAAGTATTGGAGAGATCCGGATTCAAGGTCCATACCTAAACATAATTAAAGCAATGTATAGTGAATCAATAGCCAACATCAAACTAAATGGAGAGATACTCGAAGCAATCCCACTAAAATCAGAGACAAGACAAGGCTGTCCACTCTTCCCCTATCTATTCAATATAGTACTAAAAGTTCTAGCCAGAGCAATTAGGCAACAAAAGGAGATCTAAGAGATACAAATTGGAAAGGAGGAAGTTCATCCCATGTTGGGAAAACAACTACATGTGTGGCAAAAGTTGCTGTGTGTTACGGGGATCAAAGGGAAAGGTGACATCCCCAAACACAAAAAATATGTATCAGTATAATGAGATTTATCATCCATGGGAAGGATTTTATGAGGCCTTTTCTTTCCACTAGTAGAGAAATTGATTATCATGATAGCCTAGAAGTACATTTGAGTGCAGCAATGAGGATATGCTCATCCTAGAGTCAATGCTATAGAATTGGGATTCATATATTTTGATCCAAGCACTATTTACTCAGTTTTTAAAAGCAGTGCTTAAGTCTCCTGATCTGAACTGTAATGGTATCATGACTGCTGCCTACACCATTTCTCACAGAACACAATCATTATTTACTTTCTTTACAGTAAGCAAATGACATATATTAACACTCTGAAGGCCTGAGGGATAAATTGATAAACTGTAAATTTAAGAATCACTTGGTTTGATGAATGTCCCCTGTGTTTACATGCTGCTAACCTACCTAGAACCTCAAAATGTTCTCATATTGGACATCTGACTTTGAAGGGATGGGGAAGTTAAATGAGGCTGTTAGAATGGGGCCCACTCCATTCAGATTGACTTTGCTATAAAAGGATGAGGATGGGAGACACACATTATGGAATGCACGGAACAAAGCCAGTGTGGAAACACTGAGAAGCTATCACTTGAGAGTCAAGAAGAAAGCCACTGGGGAATCAAACCCACAACTGCTGCCATCTCAACTTTCAGCCTCTAGAACTATGTGAAAACGAATGTCTTTTAAGTTCTCTCTGTTTAAATATGTGACCTTCTGTTATTTATCTTTAGTCAATGAATATAAATCATTTTCCCTGATTCTTGGCTAGATGTTTCACAGGTGGGCTTACTCTCTGCGTGACCAACTAAAAGTATGTTTGGACCACATTAGGACAGGTAAAACGGAATCATTCACTGCCCCAGGAAACCAATATTACTAAAGTATTTGTGTTTTTTTTTTTTTTTTTGAAGGAATGCTGATCACTTTAAAGGTAAAACAGAGAAGAGAAAACATAGTTTACATTGACTTCTTCACTGTTTGGAAAAGTCTAGTCCTGACTTTGATGTGAGGAGACCACAACATGAAGTATAATAGTCTTCCAGCTGAGTACTCGGTCTCATGAATGCAATTTGTCAAGTTGCCTCTATTTCTTGACTGTATTTTTTATGGTGATCTTTATGATGTATCACCTTGGCTAAGCTACAGTCAATAGTTATTTAATACAACATTAATCTAGGCATTGTTGCTATAAGGTGTTTCTAGGTGTGAATAAAGAAGACTATCAAATGACTTTAACTAAGGGGCTTTAGTCCAGATACTGTGGCTGGGGCTGAGCCTGATTTAAATCATTGAAAGTCTTCCAGTTCTCATATGCAGAGTCGTTTAGCTCACACTTGAAGGTTAAAGTGATAGATCTGCCCCCACCCAATGATTTAGACTTGGCCATCCAATCCCTGATGTTATATCAGGGAATTCCTTTCAATAGTTTTTTAGTAACTATTCTATAGTCGTCTTGATTTTCTGAGTGGTCTTAGGATGACACAGGAATAGAACCATAAAGATGTTTCATAAACAATTTCTGGAGATGTAAAAATATATTCTCTAATCGAATTATTGTATACTTACGACTGTTTAGAGTAGTTAAAAGGGCATTGGATGTTCATAGCATGGTATGACAAAATAGATATGCAAAATGTTGCCATTAGGTATTCTTCGTTGAATACTCAGAGAAGCTTCTGAATGATCATGTGTTTTTGGCTGCCTTACATTTCAGTTGCAATAATAAATAAATAATAAAATTTGCTGGTAAGTGGATGGAAATACAAAAGATAATAAAGAGTGTGATAGCCCAGACCTAGAAAGTCAAATGTTGCATGCCATTTGTCATCTAATTTTCCTAGCTCCAAACCTTCCATGTGAGTACATACATAAGTAACTTCAGAAACTAGGGCAAGTAAAAAGGGACCGCTGTGGGCATGTGGGACAACAAGAGCCGTGCATATCAGAGCACCAGTTATCTGAAAGGGGGATTGAAAAAATGAGGGGGTTCTAAGTAGGGAAGGGTTCTAATTAGGGAATACACACACACACACACACACACACACACACACACACACACACACACACACAGACATACACACACACTGAAATGAAATTTTCTCATCTTGCCTGACAATGTTTATTTCCAAAGTCATAGACAATCTAACAAACACACCAATACCAGGTATGAAAGCCCTCTTAACTTGTTAGTCAGTGTTGTTCAATAAACTTCCAGACTATCATAGACTATTGCTATTCCTCTTAGTTGTCCACCAGAGGTGGAAAGTAAGTTCCTATTGCTGAAGATCACATGAGTTTCAGACACACAGCAAAGAGACAGCTGAGCTATAATTGACAAAAGGCCTCCTCCCTGAGCACTAGCATTTATAGTACCAGAAGGCATCATGCAAGTTTCCAAGGGAGGGAAACAGCCAACAGTGTTACCCACTATGATGCCTGTGAAACACAACAATGACCAGCATGGCATGGATAACTCTAATGGTGCACTAGTGGCATGTGTATATTGGTATTAAACTATAACTGTTTAATTGTATCTAAGACCTACTCAACAAGAGGAAGATCATGCCTTGTGCTGGAAACCTAGTTAGCCCCCAAGGGCTAGTGGAATGTCATGAATCTTGGAGGAGAATCTACAAATACCACTTGTATCAAACTCAGAATAATCCCTAACTACATATAAATATTTGTCCTTATACCCACAGATAAGTGTAGCCTTAACCCATGCCATCACAGAAACTCACAGTCAATCAATGTGTGTAGGCAATATAGCCTAGTCCCAATGGCTATATCTACAGAAGACTTCTTCGGCTCAGGCTAAAGGACCATTGCAGAAAAGGGAGTGGAACAATTATAAAAGCCAGAGGATCAGGGAGTTTGCTGTGAGACTGCGCCTTCTAAGAATTCTAGAAACTACACCCATGAATTCTCACCAACATGGCTGCCTAAACATGACCTGAACAAGGGCAACCACAATAGACATGCTAAAGTGGATAGGAGAAAACCCGGGAGGCCTTAGCCCTACACAAAGAACTATAAGCAACTGAGGAATGCTGGGAGTGGGAGAATGAATTTTCCCCAGGGAAAATCTTACAATTTTTTATCCAATAACAGATGGCCAGCCCTGAAAGCAAATGCATACAAGTAACATTATACAAAGAAGGTTGTGTTTATGATTTTAGAAACACATACACATATGTAGCAACCAATAGACAATAATACATTATAAATTTGAAAGAGAGAAGGGTGTTACATAGGAGGGTTGGGAGGGTTTCCAAGGAAGAATGATGTCATTATACTATGAGCTCATAAAAGCACAATGGATTTCTGGTGGCTCCTATGAACTTTGGAGAAAGGGAGGACTTGAATTTCTAACTTGAGCCTCATATACATGACTGGAAAGCCTATACATTGGTCTTGAATGCAACCCTCATCTCTTGAAGCTATATAGTTGACATTTTTGAAAATAAAACTCACAATTTCATTTTTAAGTGTCTGAATTTGAACCTTAAATGTATTCCCAACTACAGTTACCTTTGTAACGAATAGTCTCCAAAACCATAGCTGCTACTCATCAAATTACATTGTGTTCTATTCTACTGTATGACATATATTTGAACTTGAGTTTCAAAATTATTCATATAAGTATTTCATACAAATGGCTATTCCTAAAGATCCCATTTTTCTTATAATCAACTGGGCTCAGAATATTTAACTAATATTTTCCTTAAAGTAGCACACACATGTTTGTATATATATATGTGTGTATAAAATGTATGTATATATTATATGCTATATATATGAAATTTACCAGTATTACCTGTGTGATGTCAATCAACATTATTACATGTAGATTATTATTGTTATTGTTATTATTCCACTGAATGAGCAGACAGAAACTTTAATATAATGCAGGGATGAGCTTATTGACATTTTCTTTAAATAGCAAGGCAGTATTTTAAGCATTGAAAGACATAAGTTTTTTAGGGCAAATATTCTTACATTGATATTGATGATTAAAAGCAACCATGCATATATTTAAATGAATAGATACAGCCATGTTCCAAAAATTTCAAAGTAGGCATGGGGTAAAAAATTATCTTATGAGTCCTTGTTGATCATTTGAGTTGTTTCCTTTTTTTGTATTTTCTTGGGACAATCAATTTACTCTATTGTCTATATATTTATAATTTCTAATGATATATATGTACATATATACACTTTTTCTTACAATTCTGATCTATATAAAGAATTATAAAATAAAATGAATCCTTCGGTAGATACATGATTTTCAAATATATTTTTTCACAAACCAAATACATAATAGACATTCCATGTATCTTGTTCCTAAATTAAAAATTTCTAATAGGTCAATTTGGAAAATTTGGACGAACACTTATTTTTCCATGCATTGTGTCATTTTTATGCAAAATTTCTGAAATGAAAATCAAATCAGTATATATAAATATTAGAATTAAAATAAATCTCATTGGTGTGTGGGTTAGCATTGAGAATAATGGAATATTGAAAATAAATAAAATATTGTAAAGCTTTTAAGTTGCTTTTGGCCTGAGACAATCTTAGTTCTCTGACTGGCACTGACTAGAGCAGAAAACTCTAGATTTAAAGGCAGGTTGGCAACAGCTAGTATGAGGAGGGGACCTAAAGTACTTCGAAATCTGACATTGCTTCATAACATTCTTGGAAAACGGAATTAATATTTACCCTGCCACATGACTTTTGTAAACATGAACTATGAGCATATTTGTGATAACTTAAAACTATGAGTTTTTTTTTTTTTTTTTTTTTTAATGTAGCAAGAGGGTCTGAGAGTGGTAAGGGTGGTTGCTGCTCTTGCAGAGGGCTGAGTTCAAGGCCTCCCACCAACATGAGGCAGATCACAACATGCCTGAAGCTCCATGAGATCCAACACCATTCTCTGGACTCATAGCATCTCCATATGTAATCCCCCTACCTCTTACATACATGGACACATGCTAAATCTTAATAAAAAATCCAGGATGAGCAAACATTGTTAAGATTCTTCATCTATCCAGGGCAAAAAAATCTTAACTGTATGACTCTCACAGTATTCATCCTGCTCAAGTGCATTCATGAAAATAATTAAAGTGATCTTAAAGTAAAAATCTGAAGGTTAAAAGTAATGGGTGTCAGTTGAGACTAAAGAACTACGTAAAACATGCAGCAAGAACTGCATCTGTAGCACGGGCAGCTCATATGTACTTTATTCTACCATAAAGTCGAACTTTTGCATTTTAAAAGCTTTTTTTCTATGCTAAGAAATTAAAAGAGTCGATTAAAAAAATTTAGTGATTAAGACTAAGGGGCTATGTCTACCTTGGTTTGAGTGTATCTTGTTCTAGGCACTAACAGCTTTTTTATGTCTTCTCTTTCTTTCCTTCTTTCTTTCTTTCTTTCTTTCCTTCTTTCTTTCTTTTGTCCTTCCTTCCTTCCTTTCTTCCTTCCTTTCTTCCTTCCTTCCTTCCTTCCTTCCTTCCTTCCTTCCTTCCTTCCTTCCTTCCTTCCTTCCTTCCTTTCTAAAAAGTATTTATTTATTTATTCCATGTATGCGAATACACTGTCACTGTCTTTAGACACACCAGAAGAGGGCATTGGATCCCCATTACAGATGGTTGTGAGCCACCTTGTGGTTGCTGGGAATTGAACTCAGGACCTCTGGAAGAGCAGTCAGTGCTCTTAACCACTGAGCCATCTCTCCAGCCCAATGTTCTCTCTTTCTATTTTACTTTTGAGATTGTAACATAATGACAACATTTTGTTTCCCCTCTTTCCCCTCACAGTCTCTCCTAGACCTCTCCCTGTCCTCCTTCCGACTCACAGTTCTCCTTCTTACCAATTGTTACTGCATTCATATACATGTATATGAAAACATATTCCTAAATATAACCTGCTCAGTCCCTATAATGTCACACATGTGTGTTCTCAGCTTTTGTTTTTGATGGCATCAATGCGTTCTGATTGGTGGTCTCTGCAGATTTCCTCTTGGATATCACAACTGCTATTGTTTGAAGTTCACATATTTACCTTCTAGCTTTGGTGAACATATGACTTCTCAATTAATATCTACATATTGCATGATAGTATCCTGTGTAATAAGGAATGATATTTTTTCTTCTAACTTTTAGTAAGTACATAGTCTATATATCTTATTTCTTTCAGAAAAACAATAACTTCTTGTCTAAGATCTAGCCTGATATGTTGACTTACCTTAGATTTTAGAGAAAACTGCTATCACAAAACTCCTTGTGAAAAATTATTATATATCTCCAAGCCTGGAAAATGTTTGCTTTTGACAATTTTGTCCCCAAGATTGTCTGTCCTTCAAATATAGTTTGCAAACTTCTAATTAAACATGGAAGGATACATTCTTTTCCCTGTTGTTACTTGAAACACACACACACACACACACACACACACACACACACACATACATACACACACACAATCTAACTTCTAATGTTTATAGTTCTCCATGTATTTCTAGAATATAAGAAAGCTTGACATTTGAGTTCTTTCTTTTCGTTTTTCTTTTTTAGTTTATTCTTGGTGAAAAAATTTTAATTTATACAAATCAAGCTATTTGCTCCCAAATATGTGAATATTGCAGTATAACTTGGTTTTAATTTGTGAGATTTTCTTTCTGCCTTTATACCTAGTGAAACTCATACTCAAGGTCAGCTCCAATTAGTTTCATTTTTAACAGGGTAACATGGAACCATCAGAGTATCAAGTATCGACTGTACAACCTGACATCTCATTAACAGTTATTTTATAATATATGGTGTTAGGATGATCTGAGTTAATGTTGATATTGGCAAGGTGGCAGAGGTGGGTATACAGAGTCAAATTTTCCTGGCGTTTGACACGCTACTTTTAGGAAAATATTAGTTACATTTTCTGAGCCCAGTTGATGATCATGAGAGAATAAGATCTTTAGGAATAGCCATTTATATGAATTACTTGAGTAAATGCTCCTGAAACTCAAGTTCAATTATGCCTCACACAATAGAGTAAGGCACAATGTAATTTGATGAATAGCGGCCAAGGTTTTTGGGGCTATTTATTACAACAGTAACTGTAGTTACACCAATGTTATTACCTGCAGTCACACATGTAGTCTTTCTAAGTATTTTTTCTGTAGTCTTTACAAAATTTCAAGTTCTTTCTTTATGACTCGAAGTTGGATACTTTGACAAATTGTCAGTTATAAATATAAAGTCGTGCATAGAACAGATGGTAGGTTTATTTAATTTGAGATAGGCCTTATTTTATAGAAAAATAAAGAAATAATAAAACATCTCCATGCTGACTATTTCAGCATAGGCCTGTATCGATTAAAATTAAACTAGTTAAAAATCTATATGTCGAAGTGCTTGTATTTATTCATATATGATTTTTCTAGTAAAGTGCTTCCCTGGACTCTAGTGCCTGAGGTGACTTGATGCTAAAATTATAAACTGTAGAGTTCTGAGGGCCCAGGGGTCATTTAATTGGACATCTTATCTTTACAGAGTTGAAAACTCAGCCTATGTGCTGAAAGTTGCAGTGTGGATAGATGGGTACAGTTCTAGTTTTCCCTGATGTTAACTTAATTGCACCTCTCCTGTATATATACATAGATATATGCATATTAAGGACCTGCATTTCCCTATGGAGGCATAGACAAGGTCTCACTTGGAATCTTTTGTTGACCCTGAACTCACTGAGGCCAATACTGCCCTGCCTCGGCCTCCGGGCTGTAGGGTTTGCAGGCATGAGCCCCCACACCTGGCTGACTGTGGGGACTGCAGACATGAGCTGTGGCTCACTCTAGTAAAGACCCTTAGTTTTTTTCTGACATTCTTAGCCCAAAATCCTTTACTTTCCAGCATTATGGAATCACTTAATTTTCTCTCTAAGATCACCATAATCCTGTCTTAAAAGTACATGGAAGACTATTGAAAATTTATCCTCTAATTTTCTGATCTCCCCTGACAGATGTATTTTTTTTTTTAATTACAGCTATTAACCTGTTTTTATATTTTGAATCTGTAGTTTACTCAAGGCTAATGCTTTGAACACTTGGTTCTCAGCTTGTAGCTCTATTTTAAGTCTGTGGAGCCTTTGAGAGGTAGAGGGAGGCTGGAGAGGTGGAACTTTGAAGGCCATATTCACACCCCTGGTCCTTACTTATTTCTTCTCAATGCAGGAACAAGCCTCAGTGACATGCTAGCTACTGTCACGTGTAGATCTACTCTGCCATGCCAGATGGACTGGAATTCCTCCAAATTTATGAATGAGAAGAAACCTTCTGTCTTTTGAATTGTTTTGGTTAGGGGTTTGATTACAGAGATGCAGCAATAATCAATAAGGAAAGTGGGTACCAAAAAAAAAAAAAAAAAAAATGGAGCCTGCTTCCTTTCTGCAGCTATGGAAACAAGACTGCCCCTCATGGTCCTGGCACCATGGGTGGGGCTACTCCTGGCATTCCTCACAAGGATAGGATAGACTGGAGCTCCCTGTACTGGCTAGTTTTGTGTGTCAACTTGACACAAGCTGGAGTTATCACAGAGAAAGGAGTTTCAGTTGAGAAAATGCCTCCATGAGATCCAACGGTAAGGCATTTTCTCAATTAGTGATCAAGGTGGGAGGGCCCCTTGTGAGTGGTACTATCTGTGGGCTGGTAGTCTTGGGCTCTATAAGAAAGCAGGCTGAGCAGGTCAGGAGAAGTAAGCAAGTAAGCCAGTAAGGAACACTCTTCCATGGCCTCTGCATCAGCTCCTGCTTCCTGACCTGCTTGAGTTCCAGTCCTGACTTTCTTTTGCAGTGAACAGCAGCATGGAAGTGTAAGCTCAATAAACCCTTTCCTCCCCAACTTGCATCTTGGTCATGATGTTTGTGCAGGAATAGAAACCCTGACTAAGACAAATTGGTACCTGTATTCTTAGATACTAATAAAATACCTGCTACATAGGAGGTCTTTGAATGAATGAACAAAGGATTAATGATGCCACCACTTGGAACAGCTGGTCAGTTGATCTTATTTAATTGTGGAGTATACAATGGTATACTTTGCTTGTCAAGACCCATGGGAAAGTATCTAAAAAATTAGACTCAACACTTGCAAACCCAAGTGTTCATTTCAATAGTTTAATGCTGGAGATATAAAGAGTAACTTTAGAGCTTCACTCTTCTCTTATTTCAGAGGCATCATTACTCTGATAAAGCTGAATTGTGTGGAATTTTAATTTAGTAACTAGTGTTTAAATTTTTCATATAATAATATTTAATCTCTACTATTTGAAAAGTACTTATTTTCAATTACATGTGTGTGTATACTTACAATACACATACATATACATACATATATACATATACATCATATACATATATACAATATAATACACATACATATACATACATATATACATCATACATATATAAATATATATACATACATATACACACACACACATACACACACACATATGTGTATATGTGCTAGTACCACATACACCAGAAATATTAGATTTCCTAGTGATGGAGTTGCTGGAGTTACAGGTGATTGTGAGCCACCTGATGTGGTTGTTGGGAACATCTCTGAAAGAGTAGTACATGCTCTTAACTACTTACTTCTTCATCCCCAATAACAAATCTCTAAGTGGCGGGGCCAATAATAGTATTGAGGAGGTGACACAGTGTTAGATGAAGGCCAAAGACTGATGATCCTTGGCCTTGTAATTCTCTCTTTCTGTTCTGTGATAAATAGTGCTGGTTTCTTTTCTCTTGCTCTATTGTGCTAATAAACACTGTTTTTTTTTTCTCTCTGGCCTAAGGACCTCTTGCTGGCCAGGCGAGAGGCTTGGAACTCATTGACTCTTCATGAACCAGGGAGAAAAGAAGGAAAAGAAAGAAAATTATTACCACAGACAATGCACACAGGCACATTTACACTCACACACAGACACTATGGTCAGGCCTGTTGAATCAACTCCTCAAGTGTTCATGCATACTTACATACACACTACACATGTACATATAGATATACATATAGATGAATATACATATATACATTTAGTAGATGGGATGAGCCCCAATGCCATACACATACATTTGGATGGATGGAGCAGAGCCCCCGAAGCCACTTTTTTCTTCTCTCTGGCCTTTTTATACCTTCTTAGACAAAATATCTTTAGAAAATATCCTCATAGATAAAATGTTATACAAAAGAGGAGTTACAGAAGAATGTTGATAGTAAGTTCCAAGCATTGTTTCACTTATAAACTCATTATAAGTTCAAAGCAACAGTTTCACAAGGTCTTGCTTTATCATAGTGAAGTCCTGTGGCTTCATCCTTGGACCTATAATGAACATTTTTACTTGATCACAAATTTGTTCCAAGCCTATTTCTTTTTGGTGTAATTGTGAAAACTCATTGTATTCCTTATTATGTAGCCTTTTTTAATATTCTCGAGGAGGGGCACATTCTATTCTTGACTTTCTATACAACTTTCTGGCAAAACAACTAAAACCATCTCCTTAAATTTTTTCATAAAATTATTTGAATCAAATCAGGAATTCTATAAAGTCATTAATTCATCTAAACAGCATTAATTCATGAAAGCTCATCTTTATGTTGATCTGTAGGGTATTTGCCCAAAGGGTGGGCTGATGTCCAGGAATCATTAGGTGATGTAATAGTGTGACAGGAAAGGCATACATATCAGTTTCAAGAAGAAATCCTGGGATGTAGTCTGTAAGGATTCTGCATTGTCAGAGTTCACTCACTGCAGGCCATGCAAAATGGTGGTCCATCTCCAGAAAACTTATTTGCATGCCTTTAGCCTTTCTGAGACAGCTTCTAACATCTAAGTTAATATTTTATATAAAAACATATGAGATGAAGCAATTTAATTTACTCTTTTCATATTCTACACCTGATATTTACTATTTTCATGATAGTAAGCAATATTTGACACATGGATCAATATTTATTTTACTTTAAAGTCTGTAAATTAGTAATGGTGACATCTGGTGGTAGTGTGAGAATTATCTGACCCTTGGGGTCTGGAAGATAGCTCAGTGTGTGCAATGCCTGCTATACAAGTGTGAGGACCTGGGTGTAGTTAGTTCCCCAGCGCATATGTACATGTATATATAAGGTCTGTTTGTAATCCCACTGCTTGAGCTGGGAACATGGGATGTGAAGCCAGGCATGTCCTGGGGGCTTTCTGGTTAGCCAGTTTGTACAGATCAGAAGAGCCTCAGGTTCAGTGAGAGACTTTGTCTCAAAAACTAAAGTGGAAGATAATAAATGTTGACTCCCAATATGACTTCTGTATGTGAATGAATGGATAAGCACACCCACAAGTCCATGTACACACACACACACACACACACACACACACACACACACACACCACATACACATAAGACTTAAATAGTCTCTTTTTCCTCATAGCTCAAACAGGAAGTTTTTTCTAAAAGCTGAAGAGGATACAAAATATTTCTACCCCTAAACCCTGTGTAGATACATAGAAAGTGTATTCTTTTTCATGTTAATTCTATGGGAGATTTGTATTTGCAAATAAAGTGGTGACATGAGAATCACAAAAATACAAAGACCACTCTCCTTCAGAAATCACATGTGGCTTGACCTTTTATGATTATTAGGACAGGAAGCCTACCCTTCCATCTCTTAGTGATGGCATGTAAGCAACGGCACTTAAGAGACTTCAGTCACTATTTATTGGTGCAGTTCAAATGACGCATCATTTAGTACATGTCGGAAATGGCAGTTATCCTGCTTCATAACTTTGCAGTTTGCAATGCTCTTTCATGCACATTTAATCCTTTGATGCCAGCTGGTAATGAAACGTTTTCTAATTATTATGCATCACTGGCCAGGGCAAACCTGAAGGCCAAAAGCAGTTAACAGGTATTAATTATAGCCATTTACAGGTATTGATTATAGCCATTTACTTTCCTCTGAACTTTAATTGACATTCCCACAGGTTAAAATCTTTAAATCACATACACATTTGATTCCTTTGGCTTCTCTTACATTGATTTATCTTTTAAGGGCACCATTGTTCTCTTGCTTTATATTTGTGGCTCAATCTAGAGAGTGTTCTATTACAAATGAGTTAAGACAAATCACTAAGATTTCCTTGTTTTCTAAGGACTATAGAATTTTTTTTTCTAGAAATAGAATAAATCAACTTCAACAATGGTTACCAAATTGGAAAACAGTTCAGATAGACTATTTCAATATAGCCTAATCACAAAAATATAGTGTAGTTGGCCGATATATTGTTTCAGAGATTACAAAATACATGGGTTGTTGTGAAATTAAAACTGAAAATCAAGAGCCATGAGGAACTTTGTGAATGCATTAGACAGAGATTAGCATCTTTCAGATGCCATTTATACCATCAGGATGTTGGGTCTTTTAATTGTAATTATAAAATTATTTTTCCACTAAGAAAAAGAATATTGCTATAGTTAATATTTAAATAAATAGTAGTATAATGACATGAAGTTGAGAAACATTATTTTATTGCAACTATTGAGGTCAAAATTGACAAATATGACTATCTTATTTGAAACTTAATAAAGGTGTTCAATGCAAGTTTCTATTACATAGTTATAAAACACATAGATATTTCACATTGTTTCAGAAGCAAAAAATGGAACTCTACAGGAAACTGTCTTTACAGATATCATGAAAATGTACTTCTTAGCTGATTCTGTATAGAATTGATGCACACATGGACTAATGTGTTATTCCCATTTCATCCCCCTCTTAATGGAACATTGCATATTGTGAAATTAAAACTGAAAACCAATAATGAAGTATGGTTTGTGCATTTAGACAGAGAAGATCCTTCCCATCTTACAGACTTTTGTTAAACCTTGATCTTTATTTCCATTTAACAATTGGTTTAGCTATATAACATAACTAGGGCAAAGAAAATGAAAAAGCTGACAGATCTGTGAGCAATTGAATATATTTATTAGTCTCTCTATCTATTTATCTATTTATATATCATCTATCATTTATTTATAATATCATCTATCATTTCTATCTATTGTGTATAATTTATCATCTATAAATCATTTATTTATCATTGACTGTATCATCTATATATCTACCTTTTATCTATCTACTTATCATCTACCTACAATCTATCATCTCTTTTATCTATTTATCTATATCTGTCATCTCCATCAGCTATCTATAATCTCTATTATCTATCATTCCCATCTCTCATCTATTTTTCTATCTAACATCTTTATCTATAAATCATTTATCATCTAGCTATCTATTATCTATCATCTTTATTATATATTTATGTATTTATATCTTTCACCTAAATATCTATATATGTATGAATCTATGTAACTAAGTATGTATATATGTATCTATCACCTCTCTATCATCTTTTTATCTAGCTATCATCTATTTATCATTATCTGTCTATCTGTCTATCTATCTATCTATCTATCTATCTAATCAATCATCTATCATCAATCACCTATCATTTCTGTCATCCATCATATCCATTTATTCTCTCTTTATTTATGTATATATATGTGTGTATATGTATGTATCTATCTGTCTATCTTCTATTTATTATCATCTTACATCTGCCTCTGTGTCCATTTTTAATGTATCTACTTTGAAAATGGTGAGTTAAAGCTTGAAATCTTTATGAATGTAGAGTCCCAACAGAGAAGCAAAAGAAACAACAGTAACTACGGACCCAGCACTTAATTCAAGTTAATTCAAGTAGGGTAGTAAGATTTGTGGAAGATCCCTGCAAGCCAAGAGATGCAAAGGGGCCGTGATGCGAAGGATCATAAGAGGGAAAATTCACTGTATATTCTACTTTTTTCTATTAAATTGTTTCATACAATATATTTGTGGAGTAGAAAACAAAGAAGGAAGGAAGGAAAGAAGGCAGAGATGATGTAGTAATCTAATAGGACATAAATATTTAAATTCCTTTATAAAATGCATTTTGAGTTTGAAACAACAAGGACTAGAGGCAATATTTAAAAATATTTCAAGTAGTTTTGATACACTTCATTGAAAAGAATCTAAGACATGCCTATTAGATCTCAGAATTAAAACACTATTATTGAGTGCCTACTATGAACAAGAATGTACTAGCGATACTGAATAGACAGTGGTCAAAAAAGACAGGATTCTTCCTATTCCAGCTTTTTAAAATATACTGATATTTATTCACATATTCATAACAAATAACAACAGAGTGAGATAAGTGACATGAAGAAAAATTGTCACATGTCACTGGATGTTATGAGGCTCTTTTAATGGACCACAGAATCAGAGGGCATTTAGAATGATATTTTGCCTAAACATAAGAGATCAAGTGGAGTTAATCCAAGTAGGGTAGTAAGATTTGTGGAAGATCACTGCAAGCCAAGAGATGCAAAGGGGCCATGATGCAAAGGATCATAAGAGGGAAAATTCATTGTATATTCTACTTTTTTCTATTAAATTGTTTCCTACAATATATTTTGATCATGTTTTCCCCTCTCTCAAGTCCTCACAAATCCTCCCTATCCACCCAACTTCCTGTTCTCCTTTCCCCTTAGGCATCTGGACCATGAACCCCTTTCCTTTGAAAGGCCCAAAACTCTGCCTTAGTCATGAACTGGATGGTTTGTTGTTGTGGCTTCATATCAAGTCCTCGTCTTTTCATTTTACCATACTGTAGCTTCTTGAGAGTATCAAGCACTATTCATGCTTCAGAAATATTCTCTAAGATACTAATGTTAAACATGCAATTTAATAAGTGATAAGTCTTAGTAGATATTTATCAGTCAAAGTGGAGGTGCGTTGTAAAATTTCAAGGTCTACTCATGGAGATCCATTTCCTCCAGTAAGATTCCACATTCGAAAGGTTCCACAACCTTCTCAAACAGTTCCAGTAGCTGGAGAACAAGTCTGCAAACACATGTGCCTATGGGAAACATTTCACATCTAACGCTGCATACATTTGCATTGTTTTAACGTTAATATATTGTGCTTTAATATTTAAAATTTCCTGTAGTCAAATATGATGGATTTTCTTATTTCAAAATACATTCTGACAACATATGTATTTTAACTTGAATATGTAGACCATTTATATCTAATGTATTATCAATTTATGGAGGTTTAATTTTTCTGTCATATTGATTTTTTCATATGTTTTCCCTTGTTCATTTTTATAAATAATAAAATTTGTACTTCTCACGTCAAAAAAGATACTTGTATCTGTCTTACCAATTTATGTAATGCAACAATGACTGTTGGGATTTGGAAAACAAAGATTGCTTTGATTTCTAACTGATCAGATAATTGCTTTTACTGTGATAGGTTGTAGGGATTCATAATGTTCTTGAACCACATTCTTATTCTCATGGAATTCAGAGTCTAGCAGGAGAGAGAGAGACCTACAAAGGAAAATATTCTGAATTCCAAAGTCAAAGTGTTCATGACCTGCAGTTATGTCTCTATTACAATGCTACATTGGAAATATTACAATGAACACTGGCCATATGTCTTCAGAAAGCCACCTTCTATTTGTCTGAAATGTTATTTTAAACCAAAAGCAAACTCTTCTGCCTTCCATGCTCAAACCTACACCTTTGTCTTTGCTTCGATGGAAGCCTTTGCAATTTCCAAAGGTAATTATGCAGTGAGTAGTGTTGAAATTAGTTGTATCATTCATAAGGGGCTAATAAGCAAAGAAACCAACCAACACATACACACACACACACACACACACACATACATGCAGGCGTGTACCCTCACACCAGAGCAAATAGAAAAATCATTTGATAATTCTGCCAATTCTCATGTCTCTTATTCCACGCATTGCATGAGCATGGTCAAAATTTACCAATGAAATAAATGAACAAACAAAAAGAATTTTATGGATTTTGATCAGAATTAAAGAAGAAAAACCTTTCTTTAAGGAATTTTATATAATGAGAAAGATGTTTTTCCATTTTTTATTTCCCAGTTATTATTGAGTTTTAGTTGAAAATATCTAAAACTTTGTAAGACTACCCTATTTGTAATGTTATTTTATAACATCAGTGTATAAGTTATGCCTACAAAAAATGTCAAATACATTGGCTAGCTTGTATATTAGATTATGGTAGGGATCTTGCCAAGTGTGAGCATAGTAGTCTTTTATAGCCAAAATAGAGGGAAAGTTTATAGCAAGAATTTTGTTATTCATGCTTCAAATTCATGTGGCCTCAAATATTCAATTAACTGGAGCCAAGTTAGAATTTTTATTCATGGAATAAGTGTTAAAATAACTGAAAGTCTTATAAAAACTTACAGGAACATTAACAACTAAGTTGCTAAAAACTATTTCTTTTAGACTAGACCAATATTTTCTTTCTTATTTAAATATTTTGCAACCTTGGTTTTGAAAGTTCAAAAAGAAAATCAATTTTACAGAGTTGAATTACCTACAAAATAAGTTGTTGTAAACAAATTTATCAGTCACCTAGATTTTATTAATGCAGTAATTTTTTATTGTAAAAACTTTATAGGAGATGAAAATGCTTATTAGACTAAGCTGAAAAAGCAAAAGAATTTTCATTAACTAATATTCAAAGGCTTATTTTAGGCCTCAGAGACACAATTTATGTACCTTAGCTAGTAATTGTTCCCAGAGGAATGATATTTAAAATTGTGTTGTATACTTTTTATAAATTATTCTCCTAATCAAATAACAAGTTCCTATACATTATTTCACTAAGATCACCGATGGCATTGATAACATTAAACAGAATGAACACTCTTTTAAGTCCTTAGCCAACTTTATTGAATTTAAAAAGAAATGCCTTAAAAAAATCCTTATTCGATGACTTTCTGGTTTTCCTTTTGTGAAATTCCTCAGACCTTCCTCCTTTCTTTCTCTTAGCCTCTCTGCCCCTCCAGTTATTCTTATGCAGATGATGGATAGGTTGCAAGTTCTGACTTCTTTCTGCTTTAGGGCTGACTATGACTATCCTCTATGTCTCTGTCATCACTTCCTGGATGCCTCACAGTTATCTGAAGATCAGCATGCTCACAATTAAGATAAAAGCTCTCTCCTAATTTTATCATCTTTCAATTTCAGTGAATGTCACCAGTGTCTTATGGCTATGTCAGCCATAGAACAAAGAGTCTAAATTATCTTGCCCACACTCTTACCCCTACATTCAAACCATTACAAAGAAGTTTGGCTTAATTTTCTAACTATCACATAAATCAAACTATTTCTCAACCATGTCAAGCTTAATTCACAGAACACCGCCATGTCTTGGTGAGAAGCAGATACTTGTACTCATCCTTGATTATGTGTTTATAGACAATTCCATACACACACTCACATGTATGTTTGGGAAATGTAGATGAGACCTTACCACAGACACGGTGAGAGAGATTATTGCTTTCTTAAAACCTTATCTTGTTGCCTCTTTAGTATCCACATATATAGACATATATCATATATACCTGTATATAGATAGAGAACATAATAAATGAGTTGGTTTCTCTAGAATTAACACTTTATGATTGGTTTATTTGCTTTTAAATAAGCATGGAACAATTTTCATCATGTGGACATTGTGTATTTATTTGTATTTTAATTCAAACTCATGCATTTAGCTTATGGGGGTAAAGTTAATGTTTGATAGATACTGATAAAAGTACCTTTTAAAATGATTTATGATTTCAAACTCTTCCCAATAGGTCAAGGAAGAAGATATTCTCCTCTGTGTTTTCCTTAAATGGATTTTTAAAATCAAACTATAAATTTTTACATGATCCTATGAGCAAAAATATAGAGTATTTAACAATTTTGTTTTAGTTTCAATTTCCTTAAATACCAGTAAGGTTTGGTGTGCCGGTTTTAGTTGTCAACTTGATTAAAAGATGCTTAGAAAATTGCTGAACTACATTTCTGAATGTCTCTCTTGGGTATTTTCCCATGGCCAATCATTATGTAGGTCAGCACAAGAAGGGGCAAGACCCACTTTGAATACAAGCAGGGATGTCCAGTTATATCAGGGTCTCAAGAGAGTCAAAGAGAGAAGAAGGGAGATGTTTGCTTGAGTCTCTTTGTTCTTTGAAAGTGTACTTACCACAGCAGTTCTCCAGGGAGCTTCCCAGCCTTCACACTTACACTGGAACTACTTTGGTCTCTCTTGTTCTGATTGGACTGAGATTGGCTTTCTTGTCTCTGAACATTGCCAGGAACAACCTAGGGATTTTCTGACCTCTGGTGGTTAAAGCTGATTAAACTTTCTCTTGCCAAGTATATATTGAATCATTAGACAAAGGGGCACCAAGGAAACCCACACACAGCTCAGACTATTGATAAGACTATTAGTTGCTCTGTACAAAATGGGCTAAAACCCTATTGTTGAAGACAACACTTACATATTGAGTCAGTGCATAACTAGAGGCTTCAACCCTACTTACTAACTTTCAAGATATTAGAAGGTACTTTGCATACTACCAGAAGAGAAAGTTAATCATTAACCCCTTCTAGAAACAAACCATGTGATCAACATCAGTGACATGCCTGTCAGATATGCTGATGCAATAGTGGCATAAATAAAGTAGGAGTAGCCAACTACTCTCCGATCAGATTTTAGGCCCACTCCATGAGATTGAATCCACCTAACACTGCTAGAGTGGTCAAGATCCAAAGACTAAATAGGCTGTGGGCCCAGAGGAAAACCAAATACTATTGTTTTTCTAAGGAACATAGCAATGAAATGACACCTAATGTCATTCTGTTATACTCATAGATCAGTGCTTTTCCCAGCCACCATCAAAAAAACTTTCTCTTGCAGCAGAAATATGCAGGAGCCAGAGGGGAGGGGTTACTTCAATGAAAAAATACCCTCCAGATACAATAGGACTTACACACATATGAACTCACAGAGACTGTGGCAGCATGCACAGGCATGGAAAGGTCAAACCAAATAGTGTTCCAATGATGAGAGGGGGAACTAGTCAGGGCTCCCACCCTTCATCAAGAATCTATCTGTAATTGACATTTGCTCACAAACAAAACAATTAGTTCTCCCCAGTAGAGTCTAACCGAGGATATAAACCATATGTAAGTAAGGCCCCATGCCCAGCAGCAGATGGCCAAAACAAAACGAATTCAGTGGTATTTTTATAGACTTTTTGTCTCAAACTGCTGTGTTAGGGTGTTTTGTTTTGTTTTGTTTTTTTTTGTCTTATTTGTCTTTCATTTTTATATTTTAGGTTCTACTTTTATATTTTTATGGGTTTATGTGTGTGTGTGTGTTTTGTTTTCTTTTTTCTTTTGAGAGAAAGAAAGGGCTTAGAGTTGATGGAGGGAGGCATTTAGGAAGAGTTTGGGCAGAGGAAAGTGTAATCAGAATATATTATGTGAAAAAATTAAGTATGTACACACACATACACACACACGCACACTGTAATGATTCTGTTTACTTTAACTCTGAGAAACACAGGTTGGCATTGTTTCAAAGGCATCTATATATTCTAAGTGTTCCTTCTTCAGCTCTTTTCTTGTTCATTTATTGATTTTTCTTAATAAGGTAGGAACTTTTTAAAAAAAGTTTTTATTTATTTGTTTGTCTGTTTTTATTTGATTTTTGTTCTCCTCCTGCCCCTCTCCCCCCACAGGAGTCTCAATGCAGCACTGCCTGCCTAGACCTTTCTATGTCAACGAGGCAGACCTAGAGTGTAGATACACACCCATCTCAGAGCACTGCTGGGACTGACAGTTCATGACACTATGCCTGGCCTAATGCCTTCCACGTCAGTGTGTGTGTCTACCTCTGACTACACAATTATACATTTCTTTTTATTTTTTTCTTAGTGTTTATGGATGCTCTGTCAGCATATATGTCCTTGCACCATGTATGTGTGCCTGGTGCCCACTGAGGTCAGAAGAGGGCATTGAATCCCCTAGAATGTTGTGACCTTCTATGTGGGTGTGCTTCCTCTGGAGCCTCAGCAGCCAGTTCTTTTAACCACAGACCTATCTCTCCAGCTCTGTAATATAGATTCTCTCTATAAAAAGAAATACTACCTTTGTCTCTTAAACTTTTTGTAAACATTTTTCAGTATTGTATTTTATTATTTTCATCATTGATGATCTTGCTAAAAAAAATTCAAGATTTGTATCCAGCCAGTCTCTTAATCATGTTCTTAAGTTTGAATTTGTGTCTATAATTAAAATCTTTTTTTGGAAAGACTTCTCCTAGTCTCTTAGCTTCAAAACGGTTATTCTATTTTAAAATTTTATTGTTTCATTATGTAATCTTTTACAATTATTTAGTGAATTGTATTCCATAGGACTGTGATTTAACCTTAATTTAAGTGAAAATTGCTCATGTTTTTTGATCATCAGGTACTTTTCTGCTAATTACAATGTTTATTTTCTCTTACATATTAATGAACACATAAACACACTTGTACACATACACACAGTGACATATTTGCCTCTTCCGTCTAGGTCCCCAATTTGTTCTAGTGATCTACATTCCTGTTTGGAAACTAATAAACAATTTATGTTTTCATAAGTTTGTCATGTTTTGATATCTAGTCTAACAAATCACCTTGTTGTCTTTCGCAAATGACCCAGTCTAGTTACATTATATTGAATTTTTAATTATTTTGTGCAGAATGGTTGTTGATTTGGTGTATTAGTCAGGGTTCTCTAGAGTCACAGAACTTATATGTAGTCTCTATATCGTAAGGGAATTTGTTAATGACTTACAGTCTGTAGTCAAATTCCCCAACAATGGTCAGCAGTAGCTGTGAATGAAAACCTGAGGATCTAGCAGTCGCTTAGTCCCACAAGGCTCACAGGTGAAGAAGATTGAATCTTCCTCCTTCCAATGTCCTTATGTAGATCTCCAACAGCAAGTGTGGCCCAGATTAGAGGTGTGCGTACCACACACCTGAAACTTGTGTCTTCTACTCTCAAGATCTAGATCGCAGGTGAGCCTTCTAATTCTGGATTATAATTCACTCCAGATATAGTCAAGTTGACAATCAGAAATAGCCACTACATTTGGTGTGGCACTTAGGGACTCCTGGTCAGTCCATCATTTTTGTATTCATAAGTTCCTGTTCACTTGTTTGTGGATAAGATTTCTATTTGGGTTGCTTCTGGATCATGTAGCAAGTATAGAATATACTTTTGTGTCTGTCATTGGCTTTCTTGTGGGTGTGGTCTCTCTGTCACAGCTATCCAGAACAATCTAGCTCATCTTGTTTTTCACAGTTTGAGCCTTAACTTGGGTACAAATACCACTGCTCCATACCTTCCTGCAAAGACTCACTTATCTTACAGCCAATGGGTAGCCATACTTTTAATGTGTCTGGTTTTGTAAGTCTTTTCTCTACAAATTTTTTTATGAGGATTTTCTCTCTTACCAATTTGGTTTTTAGTCATATCGCTGGTGAAAAAAAAAAAACTTTCATGTTTTTGGTAAATTTCAGATGAGATCAGGTACACTCAAGGTGATACAGCCATAGACTTTGGGTAAAATTTAATAGAATTTTACTTTTCTTGTCATATTACCCAAAAGTTGTTTTAAATGTTTCTGAAAGAGAGAAAATGCGAAGACCCTTGTTGAGATTCAGTGTACATATTTACAAAGCAAGGCTGATGATACATTCTTTGAGAGGACTGGTTTGGAGTTTAAATGAGATGCAAGTATATCTTAAACTTTTGTCATAATATGCAGTTATTAAACAACATTCTCTTCTATACTATTTTTCTTTGTTTCCTTCTTGGTTTTTAAGATGGAGTTTTACGTTTGTAGCCAAGACTGGCCTTGAACTCATGATCCCCCATCTCAGCCTCTAAGCAACTGTTGGGTTTACAACAGCACCAGGCCTCTTCTCTGCTTTAATCTTCACAAAAGCTATCTCAGTCCAGCGACAGGCCCAAATTGGGATCCAGCTCAAGAGGAGGCCCCAAGGCCTGACTCTATGACTGAGGCTATGGTGCTGCTATCATGACTGCCCTCTGAAATACTCAACAAGCAGCTGAAAGAATGAGATGCAGATATTTACACCCAATCAATGGTCAGAAGCTGCTGACCCCTGTGGATGAATTAGGGGAAATCTGGAAGAAGCTGAGGAGGAGGGCGACCTTGTAGGAGGACCAGAAGTGTCAACTAACCTGAATCCCTGAGATCTCTCAGACACTGGACCACCAGCCAGGCAGTGTACACCGGCTGCTATGAGGTATGGGATGTGAAACAGTCAGAGGGTGTGGCAGGAGGGGGATAAAATCTGGACTGTAAAAAAAGATTAAATAAAATTAAAAAACTTCAAAAAAAATTTTAAAAACCTCACCCAAGGGTCATTCGGGTCTTCTTGTTGTAAAGTAGATATTTTGAAAACGTCTACAGTGTCTGAAAATTCCTCAGGTAAAATCTGCTTTGAGAAACACTACTATAGAATAATAGGGAACTGAGAATGCTAAGTATTCCAGAAGAATTGGGCCCATGACTATAATGTAATAGTATCAAGAAAGCATCGTGAGGAAATGAAATTGCTGTATTCCCAGGAAGAGCTAGCTTGCACTGCCAAGCTTCTGTTCTGTCCTGTAGTCACTGGGGGAGCAATATATTACCTCAAATGACATCTTAGCAAAGGGAGGTCCCATAGCAGCAATAACAGCTTCTCCATGGAAGAGGCCAACATCATTCATTGCAGTGCAGTAGGATCATAAGGACAGCTTTTAATAACCAACAGCTGATGATTGTAATGAAAATGTAAGTTTTAAGTGGAACTCTCCCCTACGTACAATCATAATCAACACTGCACTAGCAGTTTAAACTGAAAACTTTACTACTTCTTGTAATATTTTCCTTATTTATATGTTTTAAAAACTGAAACCTCAATGAATGTCAGAAGCAGAGATTGTAGCAAGCATTAATAGGGCCAATATCAATGATAAACAGACAAGGTGACTGGTGGTCCCTGAGTATGGCAAGTCAGGATGAGAGACAGGTCAGTGATGGGCTTTTTATGCTGAAGGGCTAGCTTTGCCCTCTGCTCTGTAATGTTCCTTTCTTGTTGCACACGAAGGTCATTTGCTCTGATGCTTAGCATTCCACATTCTTCCCAGACAGATTTGGCATCTGGAAGAAAACATAAATAAATAACACAGAAAGAAGTACTGTGCATATTGGGGGTGTCTGGAGTGAAGTTGACATTTCAAAGACGACTTGGAGGTAACCATGAGTCACAGAGCAGGAGTCCTAGCAAGTCCTGATGTCATGCTTTATATGAAGGGCTTTTTATTTATAAAAATCTCAGTTGTTTTTTCGTTTTTGTATTTAACTAAACTCACCTTCCATAAACTAATGATGTGCAAATCAGATTGGATGGGGCTGAGAAGTAATTTGTAACATAGAATAAGTGTTACAGCAGCTGACGTGAGGGGTTGAAAAGACTGTTCTTTTGAAATTGCAAGGAGGGGATCCCAGCAGCTGGCTGTGGAGTCAGTTAAGCAGACTCTGTCCGGGACGCTATTTTCAGGGCAACCATGGACCAACTCTATTTGCTAACCACACATTAAAAGTTATGAAATATTTACTTTTGTCTTCCTTGGCTAGTGCAAGGTAGTGATCACATCTGTAACTAAACAAGCTTGGGAGTCCTCTGTGTTTCAGGCCTTCTGTGGAACCTTAGTCTATGCAAACAAACCCAGATTTATCCCTTTTATAAAGGAGAGGAGGAGATTACCATTTCTTATCAGGGAGCTACATAAGTGCTGAATTGCATGCAGCCAGTAATGTCAGAATTATTTTGAGCCTTAAGCTTTGTGAAACTAATGTTGTGAGGACCATCTGTTTGCCTCTTGGAGACCATGGTCTTGTCTGCTTCTGTTGAAACAGTTCTTTCTCCCTAGAAAACAGCATGCTAGTTTTCTAGGAGAAACTGCTGATATCAGCTTTTAAATTGTGTTGGGGAACTCAGTCTGTTGCAACCCATTCCATGGCCCCAGAATGTGGCATTGGAAAGATGTAACATGGTTCTCAGAGTCTATCTGGCCCTGAAGACAGATTTGTACATTTTGAATTTATACTGTTATTTTGGAAAAATTGTACTCATGATTATAGTTTTGCTTTGAACTCTGTGATCAAAGCCATACTAAGATGAATTATACTGTGATAGAATCACATTGGCATAAGTTTATTAAAAGACAAGGAAATACAGCTGAGAAGGAGAGATTATTTTAAGTGAGATGCAATTTTACTACATTCAAGCATGTTTAGTGATGGGAATCAGGCTGACAAGATTTGTCCACACATACATGCATGTGCACGCATGCGCGCATGCACACACACACACACACACACACACACACACACACACACACACACACACACACGCGTGCGCGGGCGCGCGCGCGCGTGCGTGAATGAGTAAGAGCAATTTAAAATTTCCAAAATAAAATGACATCTTTACAAAAGCTGTAATGGGACAGAAATTTGGCCTCCAATTTTCTGACTACAGACATAATAAGAAGGAAGGATTGTAGTCTTCCAGTGCTCATTTCTAATACAGGAAACATGGTTCTCTGTGTGGGTTTAACATTTGTCAGATACCATCCTGAAGGTAAAGGTTATTACATCTTCCTATGTATTTTCTGGTACAAATGGGTTGATTAATAAATTGTTTTCTTTTGTGAGTACCTGCTGAATGGTCAAACATTTCACAAAATAGTTTATGTTGTTGGCTATAGGACAAAATCCTTATCTTAAAAAAAAAAATTACTGGTACATTCTTACATAATGATTTTATGAAAACAATTTTATACATTTATATTATTTCATTAAAATTAGTAATAGGCTTTAGTCAAATGGCCTTTTGTTGCAACATAAACATTAGGACACAACATTAAATTTTAAGTCATGTGTACTTTCTTAGATAGTTGAGGCCATAGTTTCAGGACCACGCATTTAATGTGAAGCAGTGAGAACTGAACACAAGCATAACTCGAAAGTCTACTACACTGACCTTCTCTAATAGCAGATCTATGAACTTCGGTAAATTTTTCAATTGTAAAATAATTAGGCTTTATTATGTTCTTGAATTTTATGTGTAGTTGAACAAAGACTTAAAGCTGTATATTAAGGGACCAAACTTTTTATTTTCCTGTGAAACTTTGTGTTTTGAGACATAGTCTCACTATTTAACATTGGTTGTCCTGAAACTTGTTATGTAGAATTGGCTGGCCTTGAAAACATAGGAATCCATCTGACTCTGCCTCCTATGTACTTGGATAAAAGCAATGCACAACCATTCCCAGACTTCCTACAAAACTTTTGAGTCAAATCGAGGTTTTGGGGTGTGTGTGTGTGTGTGTGTGTGTGTGTGTATGTGTTTGTCAAGCCATTAAAATAATTACCATCTATTATTCTTCTTAGAACTCATAGGGATCAGAATTAAGGACTATTATTTTTTTCCAGTAATGTTGACATCATAGAAATATGTGCATGTAGCACATGGAGAGTAGATTGAGATAGCTCAAGGTCATGTTTATTGAGGGTAGGAAGCCACGGCTGTTCTGCCTTACAGCCCTGCCCGTGTCTTAATATACCATTTGGATTACAATACTCATTAGATTAGATATTGTGGTGCTGAAATAAAATCAAACTTAGAAGTTATTATAGTATAGGACTTTACCTTTAAATGTATGAAATATCCCAGTTGTGTTAGTTACTACTGTCTGAAGATGGATAAAAATCCAGTTCACAGGGAAATTCAGAAGTCTTTGGGAGACAAACACCAACACTACAAAAAGTAATGTACCAGGTTCTGGAGAAGCACAAAAGAGAATGACTGAATTTGCTTCAATGGATTAGGGAAGACTTTACGATCTTAAATAAAATGGCGTTTGAATCCTTTCTTTAACGATGAGAGGAAACCAGTCAGGCAGAAAAATGGAAAGCTACTAGTTGCTGTTTTAAGTACCTACTGCTGCATAATAAGATGCTTCAAGGGTTAGCAATTTTCCTCAGGAATTTTTACTCTGAATAGGACCTGGTGGTGGCTGCTAGTGTGGCATAAGGAGAATGGCTTTTCAAGTTGTTGGTCACTGGCTGGGAGATGAGTGAGAACTAGAGCCTTCCTTGTTTTGAAATTACTTGTGTTTTCTCACAGCATGACAAGTGAATTGCAAGAATGTGCTTTGATTCCCTCCCACTACCCACCTTTGGGTAGCTGTGCAACTAGCGGCCTCTGCAGAGACTACAGTGAGCAACTCTGTAAGGATGAGAAAGCAGGACAGGTATGGGCTGTTGGCTTGGGATACAGGAACAGTTAAAGGAGGCAAGGAATACTGTACCCAGGAGGGATAAGGCTGTTGGCTTGGGCCAGCAGTAGCAGCTGTATAGACAATGCCAGACTTTGAAGTCCTTGCTGTTTTGTAGTTCCATTGCAAAAAGTTCATCAGCCACTCAAAGTAAGTGCCTTCTGAGCTTCGCACCATATGTTCTTGTTGGCACTCATCAATGTTTTAGTTCATTTAATCTTTGGATTTATTCTGTGATAATGTTCATTGTCTTTCTCATTTTGCCTACAGGAAAAAGAACTCACTGGGGTACCTTATATTTCTCAAGACCATCATATGAAGAGAATATTTAAGAAAAATCTATTCGACTCCAGTTTTCAAGGTCCCCCCACTTTGTGACAGTGTCTGTATAAGGTCTTCCCTCCTGTACTATCATGAAGGGATCAATTAGATTTAATTAGAATATAACAAATTCAAAGTTTTAAGCACTCGGCTCAATAATTTTCAAAGTACTTCTATAAAATTGGGTCACCATCACCATATTTACTTAAGATGTTCAGTGCAAGAAAATATTTAGAAAAACTTGTATTTGCAGATGGTAATACCCAATCAAAATTTTTTTGTAACTGAAAGATAAGTGAAGAGGAAGAGATGCAAAGCCAGATTAAAATTGAGCAGATTTTGTATTTCATATATATATATGTGTGTGTGTCATCTGTCTTTCTTTCTTTCTTCCTTCCTTCTTCCTTCCTTCCTTCCTTCCTTTTTTTCTTTCTTTCTGTCTTTCTGTCTGTGGTGGGGTGTGGTATGTGAATACATATGCTTACAGAGGCCAGAAGAGGGCATTGGATTCCCTGGAGCAGGAGTTATAGCTGGTTGTGAGCCACCCAATGCAGGAACATATTTCCCTCATAATTCCTCCATAAATCTGAATTGATCTACACCTTCATTTAACTCTGAACAATGAGTTTAACAATCTTTGGAGGTATATAAAATTGAAATTGATATTTACATTTTGTTTTCTCATTTCTTGAATAATTATATTTCTGACAGTCCAAAGGTCTAAGGCAGAAGATGAATTTAACATGAATTTAGCAACTAACCAGAGCTTGAAAACAACAATTTCCAAGTTCTCACTAGATTTTCAACTACTGAAATAAAGAAATCCACTTATCTTCTCCAAGCCATAGTCTGTTTTCATACTTCAAGAAATGGGGCAACAGCTTGCCACATGGAGGCACTGGATTCTTACCTGGCTTTTCTTTGAATGTGTTTGGTCTGTTTTCTCAAGGTAAGCAGGATAATGGAAGGGAACTAGAACTTGTGTCATTTTGGGACATATTTTCCTAAGCTCCTGTCTGCACATGGAAAGTTAAGATCATTTTCAGGATTAAGATGAGATGAATCTCATGATTTAGTATCCAGTAGATGATAACTTTCTGTTACTAAGGAATGAATGGATGGATGAATCAGTTACTGGGTGAGGAAGCTAACTAGATTGGATATATCTCCCTCACCATGATAGTGAAATGAGGCAGGCAAAGCAAGATGGCCTATATAGAATTGAGTAGGTTGAGAACAAATGGAGAAGACAGAGTAGAAAATGGGTTTCCATTCTGGTTGGCTATGAAATGCAAAGACAGTTAATTTGCTTCATATCCTTGAGTCTTTGCCGTTTTAAGGTGAGACAGCATTCTGTTTATCGCAGGGTTATGGTGAAGCCAGACTTTATGAATTGGAAGCACATGCCACAGTGTTTGCCCTTGTATTCAGGATGTATGAGTTTCTTTCTTCTTGCTTCTTCTATCTTCTTTGCATGTGCTAAAATCTTTACTTCATCAGTATTTTATAACATTCAAATAATGGAACTCTTGACTGTTGAGAGGAGAATGAACCTCTCCCAGGGATGAACTCTTTTACTGGTTGTCTAATGCAGAGTGGTCAGCTTTGAAACCATGTGCAGGCAAATAGCCAAAATACCCCAGCAGGTTCTATTTATATATATTTGTGTGCATGAGCTCACACATACACATAACAAATATAATAAAAAGGAGTCTATCAACTTGAGAGTTGGGGGCATGGGTGGGATTGCAGAGAGGGTAACTAGGAGGGGCTAGATGTAGGAAGGGAGGGGAAATGATTTAATCATAGTTTAACTAAAAACATTTTAAAAACCAGACAAGTACTTCTGATTTCTGATAGAAAGGGAATTTGGCAGTTGAAGTAAGTACTACATGTTGGGAAGCAATGGAACAGGAGCACAGCTGAGGTGTAAATTCCCAATACACTGGTGGTCTTGGGTGAGCTACTGACTTCCATACACATGGTTTTATTCTTTTAAAATGAAGGCAATAATAAATTATTAGTTTTATTCTTTTAAAATAAAGAGAACAAACCCTATACCACACAGTTACTACTGCACTGAAAATCTTCTCACAGAGAATTCAAAGTCAAGCTTTCAGTGACTATTAACTATTAATGTCTACTGTACTTTCTCTAGTTGGAGTGTTAAACTTAGAATGATTTCCCAAAGTGGAAAAAGAATTGTTTGGGGGATACATTGTATTGGAACACAGATACCCAATCTGATTGGAAGTAACCAGCAAATTAAAACCAACCGTGTGTAAGATCAAGGATCCCGCTAGACCTCTTGAAAGTTAGAGTGAACTCTAACTTATGAATGCCAGGTGACTCGTTTTATTTTTTACACTGGAGACCAATGAAAGCAACCTAAACTTTTGTATTTGAATTTCCCTTTAGTTTTTAATATTCTCCAACAGCAATTAGGCTTTTAGTTTGTTTTGTTGTTCATTTGTTTGAGACGGGTGATTAGTATCTGGATCTGTGGCATTGAAAATTGCCACAGAACATTAACTTTAAATAATTTTAATTGGCAGTATTTAGAGATATTATTTTCCTTAAAGCTGTTTTACTTGACACTTGGTGCTGACTTCACATTAGTGGTTTCAAAGTTACTAAATGATGGAAAATATAAAGCAATGATGAGCACAATGTATGCTCCATGTGAAGCAGCTCTGTTTTAATCGAAGGGGAGAGGAGCCAATTGCTATAGCACATAGGGAGAGATCCTCTTCCTCCAGAGCATTTTCTGGTAGAAAACATACCAACAAACCAGCACTCTGTAGTCCAAGTTGTCCAGAAGCCCATGTATCTTATAAAGTGGGAACAAACACTACACAATTCTATTCTCTAGGCTTAATGAAATGCTAGCAGGCTGCCCTGCTGTTCTCCCATATCTTATATTTCCAGGCCTTGCCACCTGTGCAACAAAAGCAAGCAATCTATTTAGAAGGCTGTTTTTCATTCTCTTAACTCTGAAGGTCTTTATTGTCAGCATGAGATTATTGCAACAACTTAACAAGCAGTGTTTTCTTCCCCCATTTTCCTTTCTTTTCTTTTTGCACCTATGTCCTTTAAGTCCATTCAGGCCTTAGGGAAACATTTAGTACTTAAGCTTTGGTTTTTCAAGCTCAATCGTGTAGAAAATCTAACACAGAATGTGTGCACAAATGATAGCTCCACACAATAGGGACGAACAAATAGCACAAAGAGAAAGGAAGAATATGAGTGTTCAGAGAGCAAGGCTGTCCTTGAATTCAATTTTCCTACAGTGGACCTGATGCTTTCTCCCAAGATTCCCAGGTTTCAAATTGGCCATATATCCAGGGCCAGTTACCTGGACAATGGGGGTAAATCACAGTTGGTAATTATGATCTTGGTTACTAGGTTGTTAAGAGACTAATATTAATCCCCAAATTGTATGAGGAATGTGTTCATCTGGCCATAATTGTATAGTCTTCTTGAAAGCCTTTACTAACAATGCTAATTTAGCATGAATCACTCAGGGGAGTAGTTTTCAGCTGGTGGGGCTGACAATTATTTAGTTAGCTCAGGACACTTTCTCTAGGACAGGAGTAACAACAGGACACAAACATAAAGACACAGACATTTTCATGTTGTATTAGGTGAACTAGTAAGTGTGAAGATACAAGATAATTTCTATACTGGCTGGTGAGCAATGGTTATCAATATCACACAGTTATGTTCAATTAAAGGTATACTGAGATTATTAACATCAAGAGATAATTCTGTTTTCATAAAATATATTCATACATCACAATTAAGCCTTTCACAGTGAAGTGTACATATGAAGGAATCATTTGCCTTACTCAATCTCTCTTGACATCAAAGCATAGAACATAGGTGCCTGGTTTGTTTTGTTTTGTTGAAAGGAAATAAGAAAGTAGGCTCCAGCTGATTTCAACAGTTATATAGCTTCAGAAAGAAGTTATAAGATACATGAGCATTTGCTCAAGCTTCTTTTTCAGGACTGTGCTCCTTGTGTGCTGTGAGGACTAGCCCACCCCCTTTGTTCCTTTCCAATTGCCTGCTTATCTCATCATCCTTGCCTAATAGGTAACTATGGGAACAAAAGTACATTTTGTGTCTGAGCCTAGGAATTCTTGAGATTTATAGATAGTAACAGGAAACAAGGTCATTTTATTGGGGCTAACTATGGTGTATACATGATTGGTCAAATTACCACATTTTCAACAATACTTACAGTTCCCGTATCAGAATATTCCAAGCCAGAAGTTTGTTTTATGTATTGGCATGGCTATATTTAATTTGTCTCCATTATTTACAATGGCTATTAGCCTTTTTAACAGTAAGGAAACTCACATCACTGATGAAATAAATAATTTAAAACCTTTGTCTGAGGTTTTTGAGTGCTAGGATATGTAGTATATATTGTATCAAAGTTGTCAAAATAATTTCTCTACACACATAGCTCAAGAGTCATATATCACATACGTTTGAAGAGTTAGGTAATCTTTCAAATCACTTGTCCCTACTAGGGAAAGGATGGACACATGTACTTCAGAAGGTTCATTCTTTGAACAACTCTACTTTTGAACAACATGGTATTTCTAGATGACTTCATAAGGAACAGTTTGTAACCATCACTCTCTTATTTTATGACTCAGTATAGTGTTTATGACTAATTAAATCTAAATTATAACAGTCAGATATTCATCAAGGTGATGGTAGCAGCTTGGATCTAAATCTGGAAAAACTATATAGTTATCATAACAATTATGTATAATTGCAATTTCTATTCTTATTTCTAGCTTGCCCAAGTAACCATGCATGCACATTAAATTCATTGATTTATAAATGTTAGATATCTGAGAATTACATTTGTCTATTTCCTATTCCCAACCTACAGCTATGAGTTTGTCATCTTATTCTGTCCAATTCTGTCCAATATCAGTAACTTTTTTTCCTCCTCTCTTTCATAAGACCTCAGTTCAGTGTACTAACCTCTGCTATGGCTTTAACCAATATTCTGTCTTTATTGTATTAAACTTCATCCTGCAGTCCACACTGACTCTAGAACAATATTCATAAAACACAGGAATTGTTTTACTCAATATAAAATTTGGCTGACTCTGCACTGTGTGTTCAATCAGGTCTAAACTCCCAGTGAGTCCCCATGATACTGAACCAGGACCAAATTTACCTTTCATGGTCATAAGTGCTAACTTCCTCATGGACTTTGTATTTTCATTGTTTTTCTCTGAACACACTTTATGTTTTTTTGACTTTGGTCTTTGTGTTTCCCTTTTATTTTTCTGTACTAACTCTGTTTTTCCCAGGTCATTTACATGCATCCTTCCAGTCCCCACCCCCACACAGACTACCTTTCTTTATCGCTCACCCCCAGGTAGAAGGAATAATCATCTAATCTCTTCATAAGCTTTAATACCATATAAATGAATTCCTTGAGAGAATGGCTGGGTTTATATGTGTTTTTATCTCCTCCTCCATAGCCTACCAGAACATGAATGCTCAGTCAGCATTTGTTGAATGAATGGATGAGTCAAAACGAACTTCAAGGGTCATGAAGAGAGCATGGGGTACTTTCCTCCTGGACATTCCCATATGAATTTTATACTGACCTTTACTAATTGTGATATTGTCACCTGTGCTCTTTCCTGGTAGAGAAGTCAAGAGTACAGGAATTTGATTCTTCTTTCTCTAAAGTTTAACAGGACGTACATGTGATTAAAGGCAGGGCTTGGTGATTGGCATCGCTGCAGTCCCATTCTGGGTCTGTTATTCACAACGTCCCTCTGAGCTGTTGGGTGTTTTGGGGCTTTAATTTATTCATCTATGAGATATTTTGTTATAGAACTAAATATATATTATAGTAAAGGCTGGATGAGTTAAGGCATGCAAAGCAACCAGAGTTGTGTTATAATATTTCAGTATATGTTTAGCAACTTTTAGCTATTATAATTATTTGTTATACACCACAACAATCTATGACTTTGTGTCTGACTAGTGGATCTTTATATACAAAACTATTGAGGTCTTAATCATGAGGAAGAAAATGTACAGTGTTCTCTATTTCTTCATGGCAATAAATAGCTTTAGTTAGGGTTGGTAAAACTGATCAGTATTTGCTACCATGTCAGATGATCTGAGTTGGTCCATGAGACCCACATGGTAGAAGGTGTGACTAACTTCTATAAGTTGCCCTCTGATCTCCACACACGTGCCTCAAAACACACACTTCTCCCTGCCCACCCCACACATAAATACATGCAATAAAGATTCTAAGCATTTAAATGAAATTGACCAGAGAACTGGACAGGTTCATATGTTGAACTCCTTGCTAAAGCTGATAGTGTTACTTTGGGAAGTGGTGGGAACTTTAGGAAGTAAGCCTAGGGAGTGGAAATAAGTCACTGGGGCTGTGTCTTAGAAAGTCATATCTTGTCTTCAGACCCTTTCTCTAACTCTCTCAGCTTTCTTGTCAAGCTGCAGTGAGCAGCATCCTCTGCCATGCCCCGCTGTCATGATATTCTGCCTAACAATAACCACAGAATAATTGAGACAGCTGACCATGGACTAGAAGCTCTACAGCCATGAGCCCAAATAAATGTCTCCTCCTTTTAAATGGTTTCTCTCCAGTGTTTGTCACAGTAATGAAAATCTGATGAATATAGGTCTTTTTTTTTTTTTTTAAATCATGACCACAACTTCCAACTAAGATACATGCTGAAGATTCTCTCTTTGTTCATGAGCAGGTTCTAAGAGATACAAAGATAGGACAAAACAAAACTTTAAGATCCTACCAGACTTGGTGTAAACAGTTTAACTACTAAGAAAGCATTCTGAAAGGAAAGGTTAAAATAGATCCATTATTGATAAGCAAAGTCAAAGTGGAGGCATGAGAGATACAGGGAGAAGAAAGGGTCGATATAGGCTAAGAGATTGTCTGTCTATCAAAGGTATGGGTACTGATGTTACAAGTTCTCTTGAGCTCTCATTTGTTATTTCTGATACAAAAGCCTAAAACCACTATTAAGATACCATTGCCTTCACCTATCAAATGATAGTTACGGAGTGGGACTGCAATGAGTAGAAAGGTATTATGCAAAAGATGTACTTATGTTTTATTGATGGTAGACAGAGCAGGTAGGAGGAAAGGGATGTAAATTCTATTATTTATCTTCAGAGGCTCATTTTAACACTGAAATAATGACTCTTTGATAATAGAAGGGCTTTTAGTACTGTGCTTTGATATGTTTTGAGCATATAATAGTTTTACTTACTAATTCAAAAGAATCTTCAGGGATTCTTTGTTAGAACTTTTATCTTCTTCATCCTTAATGTAAGAGGACCCTGGAAATTAGACTGTATTTCTAAAGGATTATTGAGCACAGAGGTGAATGGTCCTTTGTATATATAGCCCTTGGAAGAACTTTAATCATTAGAAAAAGACCTATATCTTCATCATCATTGTAAAAGAAGAGCATTTAAAATAGAGAATCTCATTATGCATCCCAGAACGACCTCAAACTAGTTATGTACATGAAGTCTATGATCCTTCTGCCTTAGCAAGGATCATGTATATGTATATGTATATGTATATGTATATGTATATGTATGTATATATGTATATACATATATATATAATCATTATTTCCAGCTAAATATGTGATTTTAGAGCTATATTAATTAGTGAAATAATAACCTTTGATCTTGACTCCATATAGCATTCTCATTTTAATAGGTAATTTCTCTCATCAATGCAAAAATATTATGGCTGATGTAATAGCAGTGCCACATTGCATAATATTCTTTCTTTCAAATGACATTCTTGACATCATGAAATTTGCAGGGAAGTGGATAGGACTGAGTGGAGTACCCCAGGTGTAGGTTATTTTCTCACTATTTGTGAATCTTAGCTCTGAATCTTTAGACTTGAGTATATAATCTGAAAAGACTGAAGAAGCAAGGAAAATGGAAAGGGACCACAAAGGGAGCGAGGGAGAGGAGGAGCTTCGGGGAGGGAAAAAGTGGAACACAGGTACTATGAAGGGAGAGAGGGAGAAAACTTTAAGTAGACATAGGGAAGAGAGAGTATTGCACAGCGAGAGGGAAAGGATCGTTCTGAGGATGCTCAGGAAAGCCATAGGACAGCAATTTATTTGAAAAGCTTACTTAAAATTATGTAACTTGTGAGTAGTTTATATAGTAGTTAAGCAATATAGGATGATAATGTTCTCCCCAAGAACCATAGATTATTGTCTTATTCAGGGTTTTGTTGCTGCGAGGAGACACCATGACCATGACAACTCTTATAAGGAAAATCATGTAATTGGGGATGGTTTACAGTTTCATAGCTTTAGTCCATTGTTGTTATGGCAGGAAGTGCGGTGGCATACAGGCAGACACAGTGCTGGAGAAAGAGCTGGGAGTTCTTCATTTGGATTCATGGGCAGCAGGAAGAGAGACACTGGGCCTGGCGTGGGCATTCGAAATGCCAAAGACCACACCCAATGAAACACTTCCTCTCACAAGGTCTATCTACTCCAACAAGACCAGATCTCCTAATCCCTGTCATGTAGTGCCATTATATAGTCTATGGTAGTGCCCTAATGACCAAACATCTAAATATATGAGCATATGGAGGGGCATTCCTATTTAAACCACTACAACTATCTAATAAAACCCCCAAGCAGTCATGGGAAGCTTTCTCTTACATTGTTGGTGAGAGGAGTTCAGGAGAATCCCAAAACAGTGTAGACTATTGCTCTTGCCCTTGACTGAACTTGAAGGTAAGACCCCTTTGTGGCAATCACCACTCACTGACAACACAGGCTTGGAAGCATCTGGCTGGAACTGACCTACCAATCTCTTCTATGAGACCTAACCCTCATAGTGGCTAAAGGTACCAGGGAAGCTGCAAAGAAGTTAAGGAGTCAATAGTCCTGCCCCGTTGTAAAGCCTGCAAACCTTATCAATGGCCAGCCCAGTAAGATACCACCAAGGTGCAACCACGGCACTTTTACATGGGGGTAACTTAAGTCCCGCTAGCTAGGAAATTCATGCCTGGGACTTTAAACTGAATCAACTCCCTATGGCTGGAGAAATTATAGACTCTAGAGAAGAGACTTCTACTGCCATTTTCCAAAGTGAATACATTTTTCCTTATCTTATACCTACAGGTAGTTGTACATTGCTACATCTTTTAACCAGAACTTTTAAAAAATGTTATTTTATTTTAAATTCTTATTCACACACTATGTTTTGATCTTGTTTATTTCCCACCTCCAATTCTTCCCACCTCACTACCCACACAGCTTTATATTCTTTCTTCCTCTCATAAAAAAAAAAAAAAGACAAAAAATTAAAAAAGAGAGAGAGACACTGAGCCACCAACCAGGCAGTATACACTAGCTGGTCTTAACCCACTCCAGCCCCTCCCTCATATATAGCAGGGGATGGACGAAGCTGCTAATCCTTGAGAGACTTGAGGCCCCAGGGATGGGGAGACCTGAGGGTGGGGGAGCATTCTCTTGGAGACAGGGCAGAAAGAGAAATGGGATGAAGAACTGTGGGAGGGGGGACCTGGGGTGGACAACAGCTGGATTGTAAAAACATCATCATCATCATCATCATCATCATCATCATCATCATCATCATCATCACCATCATCAACAACAACAAACCTGCACAAAACCAAAACAAACAAAAAACCCAAAATAAAATCAATAGACAAATAACAGACAAACAAACAAATGCCCAAATAAAGTGAAACAAAAAGCCTACAAAACCCCCCTAAACAAAGCATGGAGTTTTGTGAGTCCTCCCGCCACTAATCAGCTGTTGGACACTGGCGCTATCAGGATACGGAGGAGCTGGGGAGCAGGGTCTCCAGTGATGAGTTAGGTGGGAACGACCCAGGAGCCTGTTTTGGAGGACAGCTCGTTATTTATTTTAAAATATTTATTTATTCACTCATTCATTCATTCATTCATTCATTCATTCATTCATTCATTCACTTTCCATCTTGATCGCAGTCCCCCTTCTCCTCGCAGTCCCCCCTTCTCCTCGCAGTCCTTCCCTTACACTGCCCTTCCCCTTTATGCCCCTCCTCTTCTCTGAGAAGGGGGATTTTCCTCTCCACTTGAGCCCCCACCCACCCTGGCACAGCAAGTCACTGCAGGACTAGGAACATTCTCGCTCACTGAGGTCAGACAAGGCAGCCCAGTCAGGGGGACAGGATGCACAGGCGGGCTGTCCCTGACTCTGTTGCTTTGAGGTTAGCCTATACAGCTGCGGTCAGGGGGAGGGGAGGAGGAGCACCGGGGAGTCAGCGCTGTAGCAGGGACAGGGACCTTCCAATCTTATCAGCTAGATTAACAGACTGCCGGTCCCGGGATTTCTGAGAAGCCCATTCTTTGCCTGGGAAACAGAAGCCTATCTGGCCTTTGTCTCTATCATGCTGAGCTCTCTGAGAGATGTTTGGGGTATGGGAAATGCTCTACTGTCCCTCATCTGTCTTGGGAATCACAGAGTTTGTTTTGTGTTGGTCAACTATTCCTGGGCACGGAGCCTGCCCTGGTATGTGGTTGATATACCCAGAGACACTCTATTGGAGAAAACTGATTTTACTGTTGCCAGCAGTTATCAATTGAAAACAAGTTCTTGGTTAGGGATGCATCCCTGTGTTTTCTTCTCCCTCTCCGTGGTAGGACCGTGTCTGGCTTGAACCCGTGCAGGTCTTGTGTGTGTGCCCTGCCACAGACTCTGAGAGTTCATATGTGCATCGGTCCTGTTGTGTCTGGAAGACTCTTCCAGGCCACTGTTGCAAGAGCTTAAGAACTGGATTCATAGAGTAAAACAATCCCTAAAACAAACGCTTCTGCCCGATGAATTCCTTGTAGAGCATTCTCTTGGTTTGAGGAAAGGTCATATGTTTTGGATGCAGATTTTGCCCATAAACATTAGCCATCTTCCCTCCAGGCGGGGTCCGAGGAAATCACTTTATTTTGAACCACTAGGAACCCTTTCACAACCCCTATCCAGCGCATGCTTCAGCACTCTGTATTTCATTTTTTAATGTCTGTTTCTTTCAATAGATGGAAAGTTCATTGAGTGAACAGTGTCGTTTCCTGAGTCCCCAATATGTGGGTGTGGCAGGCTGTAAAGCATGATTTAGTAAATATTTACGGTAGAAGTGAATGATAGAACATAGGAGTTGGGTGTACAGGTGTTGAGTTCTGGCTCTTTTGCCAGTTAATAGCAAGATAATGATCTTCTAAGCCTGCTTTGTTATCTGTGTAATGAAAATTCCAATTCTATATAATTTCAGTGAGGTTAAGAGCATAAGTATATGTAAAGGGCTTAGCCTTCTACAAAGGAACACAGCAGACATTTCTTAAATTAAATAAGAGTTGTCGCCATCAACGCCATGACAAGGAGATTCTGAGTGATAGACCATTCCTTTCCCTCTCTCTGCTGCTTAATATAAGTCTGTTTTCAAAAATAAGATTGATATAACTAAAGATTATAATAATACCTTGTCAGCCAAACATTAGGGTGAGTTGAAATTTATTTTCTTCTATTATTTCTAGCTTATTCTCACTTTCTACCTCCAAGCAATTGTATGTAAGCATGTGTGTGTATATTTATTTACCATATACAGGTACGTATTTCCTTGCTATGGGGAAACATTAAAACTATCAGTTCACTGGGCTAGAGACAAAAGCAGCTTGACCTTGAGGTAGCAAGGCAAGAACTGTCTTTGAAGAATTGGACCAATATAAGCAGCTGTCCCTAGAGAACTGGAAGTGGTTTCCAAATCTTTGTTTTCTTACCAACTGACCAAACATGAGAGATGAAACTCAGTATCTGGCAAAGGCTCCCCTTCAGGGCTCTCTCCAGCATCTTCCACGTTTCCAAGCAATTGATTCAAGAAGCATACTTTGTGCTTTTTATTAAAGACATGATCAGGGTAGGTTTTTTTTTTTCCTGTAGGAGATTTAATTTGCCAGTGAACTATAGCTTCAGGTTGGCCATCTGGAAAAATAAACTCCTCAAGAGCCATGTAATTTGTCCTTTGTCTGGTTTCAGGCTGTGGATCTGAGGGATTAGTGTCCAGCAAACAGCAAGCAGGCTCTTTCCTGACTTCTTGAAGCTCCATCCTTTCTGGCATCTCGCTAAGTTACAAGTTAACAAATGGTTCTTATTCCTGTAATGCCTTTGTCTACACTATGTATATATAAACCTGATTTTCAATCTAACCAAGCAGCTTTCCTTTTCTAGTTCGGGGGCCAGTGCCATATGGACTAAAGCCTGAGGTCAGAAAAAGAGTATTGCCTGGGATGCAGGCCGACCCACCAGCTGTGCCCTAGTGTGGAAGGAGAGGGGGTGGCTGGCAAGAGAAAACATTTCTCTCTCTCAGCTCAGAATGTGTCTGTTTCCCCCAGCCTACCAAGTTGTTAGCCTGGTTGCTTGCTAAATGTCAAAGGAGACAATTCCCATGTTTTCCTAAAACTAATTGTTATTTTCCCCCAAAGCCTACATACCAGGTCGCTTTTATTTGGGCACAGCATGAAGGAATTAGAGTTTGGCAAGCCAATCACCAAAAGCTGTGTGCTCAGATAAAACCACAGTTCCTGAGAACTGGTATACGTTTCGATTTTGAGAGAAGGTGCAGAATTGCTTTCCATTTTCTCTCATTAAGAAAGTGATAAGAAGGACCTCAATTGGGTTAGTATGTGAGCTGTGGGGCTAGATATGCCTTCTACTTTTTTAGCCAAGTCATCTTGTTCGAAGTGCATGACCCCAGTAAACCTCACTTTTTGCATCTGTACAATGGGGGCACCAGGAATAATCATGAAATCCCTTTGGGAAGATTGTGATGATTAAATGAGATCCTGCAGGCAAGATGATGCTAAAGAAGGCTCAACTGCTTTGGGGAGGTTTATCCTTCATGTTCCCATATACTGTGCAAGGTTTTTAGTATTATAATGACCATTTTAATAATTTGCAGCCGTGGCAGTAACAAGGCCAAGTACTGCATAACTACTCGAGAGGAACTGTTGAAACACAGACAGGGTAACATATTCCCAGCTTTGCTTGTATTTCCAGGATTTAAATCTCAATGCTCAGATAATTTGCTCACCAAACTCTGTTGGTTGATTATGTATTCACCAAATCAATAAATTCCAGGTTATAAGAAAAACATTATAAAATTACATCTAGCTGTCTTAGTGTTTAAGCAGTGACTTAGTAACTCATGATATTCCTCAGTCTTCCTGGGACAGTGGCTACAGAATGCGCTGGGAACTTTACTTATTTCTCTTAACACTACTGTTTACTTCTCTAGCAAGCTTTACAAAGAAGAAATCCGTTCCTTTCAAAGATATTACCACAAAGACTCACAAAGAGCTGCAACTCCATTAGTTTGCTAGGGCCGCGACCAGAAAGAGCCACAAACTTGTGGCTTAAAGAACAAATACTTCTTGTCTCCTAGTCACGGAAAGTTGAGGTATGAGATGCAGGTATGGACAAGGGCGGGCTCTTTCTGAAAACTGTGTAGGAAGTACCTTCTAACACAATCTCCTTGGCTTGAAGGTCGCCATGCTCTCCCTGGTATTCTCTGTGTGTGTTGATTTCCGTGTTTACTTACTTCTGTGCCTTTCTTGTATATAGTGCACCAGCCATATTGAATGAGGGCACACATTATGGGCCATTCTTCAACCCAATTTCCTTGTAAAAATGCTCTCCTCCACCCAACATCACATTCTGAGATAGGGGGATTAGGACTGTGATGTGTGTAAATTTGGGGTTACACAGTTTAATCCATACCATCACTGGGGGAATATACTCTGTTTAGTTTAATGTGTGGATTGAATTAGAATAAAGGAAGCTCCTGGTTCCCATTTCTGACCTCAGCTCATCTTTTATGGCTTTCACTATCATACACTGCTACCTCTCACTCCGTTAAACACAACAAAGGTTAGTTGTTTACCCCCAAACTCTTGTTGGACAACCTCCATGTCCCTGCATCTCCTTAGGGAAGACCGATGTTACACTTTCCAAGAGAGATTGCTGCCTTTTACCCTGAACTCTTCCTCTCAAAACAGCTTTTCCTTGTGACAAAATACCAGATGTATACTTCTTTTTTATACATTTTAAAATAGTCAGTGGCAAGACTTCTGACATCTTGGGCAGGGTAACTCCCTGTTGTAGAGAAACGTTCTGTGCCTTAGAGGATATTGAGCAGCGTTTCCGTCCTCACATCAATCCTCTTGTTGGGACAAAAAGTACTTTCAGATAGGGACAAATGTCTCTGCAGGTGGATGGCAAAATCTCTAGCATTTGAAAAATAGCTGAGCTAAAATATGGGCAGATTATCTGGTCTAAAAAACCAGAAGAGGTGTTGACTTCGACGTTTCTAAGGGTACCTGACATAGCAAAGAAAATCTCCTTTCACCTTTTCTGGAAGATGCTGTTGTCTTGCCAACAAAACTGGTAATAACATTATTTCACTAAGGATGACAGACTGGGAGAAGTAAATATGCCCATGTCTTTGATGGCAATGTCTAGCTATTAAACCACACAGCAATTTAAAACCCGTCCTAGGAGAGGACAATACTGTTACTAAGTCCACCTTAACATGGGTAGTCTATCAATTGTGGCTTTGGATCATCCTAACACACCGTATGCAATCCGACAAGACATAGCAATGACTTTTCTACTCTACATGTTTTAGCTAAGAAGTTACAACTGTTGTTATTTTAGCATAAAATTTACATAAACCCCCAAGTACTGATGTTACAAACTCAGTGTAAAGTTCTTGCTCACTCATATGAAAACTTCAGTCTTTTACTGTGAATACAAGTGAACCAGATCTTGGTGGTAAATCTGAGAAGGAGAACAGTCTAGTTAGTGCATTTAGTCAGGTTTATTGGCAACAAATAGAAATGAATGCTTGGCCTTGGTGGTGTGTAATTCCTTAATCACATGAGACAGATCAACGTCCTGAAGCCTGACTGCAGCTCATTGTCCTGGATTTTGTAACACTGGGCCAGTTTGATGCTTTGATTGTTCCCTCCCTCAAGCCTCTGTCCTCTAATCTTCATGACATTGCATTTCTTGGGATGTTTTCTGCATTTATCAATGTTTCTTCCTGCTTCTCTCTTTCTTTTGTTTTTGTTTTTGTTTTTGTTTTTGCAGAAAGGTGATTTAGAAGAAAACTAGACATTTTAGTGTCAGCGGAACATTATATGGGTGTATATATATATATATATATATGTATATATGTATATATATATGTGTATATATATGACAGTGTATAGTAACATTAGATTAAAGTGCATTTTCACTTTCCATAGCATGGGAAAAGTGGTAACCTACTACAGGGGCTCAGACTGAGGAAACAGTTGGCAGACTGGAGGCACACAAGAAGATTCTCCCTTCTTAATAGTTCCATTGTTGTGGATATTCTTCAAATCTCTGCTTTCAACCTTCATTCTCAATAAACTGCCAATTTGAAATTAATAACATCATAAAACTTCAATTTAATTCTACAATATGTCTCAAAAAAGCTGTGGTGGTGGCCTCTTCTTGGTGTTTTCTTACAGGGACTATAATGATCACTTTTAAATAAGCATTCTTAAATAAAAATCAATTTTACTCAGAAGCTCTTCATTTTATAATTTCATGGTTTTAGCTAACAAATTCATATTATAACGTATAAATTTGCGAGATATCAGTGTATACATCTTAAGCAATGACACTTCAAACGAATGACATACTTTTAGAGGCTGTAATAAATGTTGGATAACATTCTTTTATTACTAAAAGTAAGGTAATCAGGTACATAGGATGATTTACAGCTTACAATTTATAAGCTGATGTAACAAATAAGTTACATACAAAAAATTCAAAGCAAGGAGAGAAATGGAGAAAGAATAAGAAACATTAATATTATGTATCTGTGTGGTAACTTGCTTGTTACTTATTATGTTTCAGGAACAAACTATCTATTCAAGAATGGGTTTACTGAAGCCTGCATGGGTGAAAGAAATAATACTAAATTAAAAGAACATACCTCATTCTGTCACAGGCCTTGGATATATGACTTCATCTTTAGTAGTATTAGTTACTTATAAATATTGAATGTCATACACTTCACTGGATGTAATCATGAAGAAAACACTAGAAGGTGACATAATTTCCCATAGGTAACACAGATTCATCTTTAGCTAAATGATACTCTAGCTGGAATTTAAAGATGTACCCACAGCGCACATAAAAAGGGGAACCAAACCCTGGCAATTGCCTGTTTCCTTAGCGATATGTTACTGTAGACTACTGTCTGTTGTGTGCAGTTTTCTGGACAAATGTCTATTTACCCCAGATAGGACATCAACAAGAGACCAATGTAACGATTCCTCTCAAACGTAGCTGGGTGATCCTGTGAGCTTATTGGGGCTACATAAAGCATAGGTAAAAGATTACGTCCAAGTGCATGAGAGACTCAAAAACATCTACCTCAAAGAAAACCCCTCTCCAGTTTGGGAGATGACTCAGAGCAGATAAATCCTTGGTGCTCTCTGTCCAACTTTCAGATGGTTTCTATGGAAGAAAATCTCTTCAACAACTGCCTATTGCTTTGCTTTTATAAATTTGGAGAGGAGCCCTGTGAATTTTCTAACTTTCTGAGTTCAAGTTTCATAACTATTCTGAGCACTGTGAGGTACCTTCTTCCCTGCTTGGAGGAAGATACAATATCGCAGAGCCATCCATATTAGTGCAGTCTGGATAATCTTCAATTATCAGAGGATTGTTAGAGAACATTTGTTGCAGACTGCTTGGTACCAGTTACAGGAGCTGAGGGGCAGCAAACATGCATTCAAAACAGGTACTGTGTTTTCTGGGGAAATTATACCCTTAAAGTGAACACATCTTGCTGAAGCCCAATCTCAGGTGTCCCTCCCCTTCTTCATTATTCCCCATTGCTCCCTGGTGGTAGTGCTATTTTAGGTGATGGGAAACCTCTCATCTCCTACCAGATCACCTGCCTTTAATTTTGGTATCATTTGATATGTTCTATATCATGAATCTTGGGTAAGTAGCAGAATTATTCTGTGAACTGTGTCTAAAATATTCAACATAGGCCTAAGGATGTCTTTTTGTCTCAAGTGGTCAAGTCTTGAAAGCACAAGGATCCAGATTTGATGGCTGTACTGGCTAGTTTTGTGTGTCAACTTGACACAAGCTGAAGTTGTCACAGAGAAAGGAGTTTCAGTTGAGGAAATGCCTCCATGAGATCCAGAGGTAAGGCATTTTCTCAATTAGTGATCAAGGGGGGAGGGCCCCTTGTGAGTGGTACCATCTGTGGGCTGGTAGTCTTGGGTTCTATAAGAAAGCAGGCTGAGCAAGCCAGGAGAAGCAAGCAAGCCAGTAAGAAACATCCCTCCATGGCCTCTGCATCAGCTCCTGCTCCTTGACCTGCTTGAGTTCCAGTCCTGACTTCCTTTTGTGATGAACAGCAGCATGGAAGTGTAAGCCGAATAAACCCTTTCCTCCCCAACTTGCATCTTGGTCATGATGTTTGTGCAGGAATAGAAACCCTGACTAAGACAATGGCCTTCACCATATAAAAGCTAGGTACAGTAGCACACTGGTGAGACAGACTGGGGCTGATGGCCAGCTGGTCTAGCCTAATTGGTTCACATCAAAATGAGAGACCATGTCTTATAGGAGGTAGATGGTGTTCCTTAGGGTGATACCTGAGGTTGTCCTTAGACCTCCATATACACATGAGTATGTATGTACACAAGCACCTGCACACATGTGAGCACTTATACAAATACAAGATCTCTATAAACTTTAGAAAAGATAAATGACTGGGGAACTATTTGTCCATTTGTAAGCTGGATATTTTTCTGGTAGTAAATCCACCATCTGGAACTCAGAAAGTCCCCAGCTGATCACTGACTCTCTGTACACTGTCTACTTACAGGACTTCAAGACATTATGAAAGACAGGAAGTCATGTTGGCTTCTCCCATGCAGGGCTACAAAGACTCTTAGAAGACAACATTTCTTTACTTTTGACTAAGAAAGAATGACACTGTATTATTGTTACAAGCACAGAATGTATTTGGAGTGAATCCTGAGGTTTTGTTTTTGTTTTTGTTTTTTTCACCAGAAAGTAAACTTTGCCCTGGGAGTAAGGAGAATTTCTGCAGCATTGGAATCCACCTACAGATAGTTACTGCAAGTGGCTTTGGAAGGGAGGACTGGTGGGTGTGGGAGAGTGAGAAGGCTGCACCTCCTGTGCTTGCTAAAGCCTGTCACTTAAGGGCATGTGCCTAATTATTTCTCTTTTCATGCATGGGTGCCATGTTTGCTGAAGGTGCTGTGAAAAGTTGCCAAGAGATAAATTCAGCCATTTACGAGACTCATTCTGTGGTTTGGTGTTTATTTCTCTGGCAGCCTTCACAATCTATCACTTGAAGCTGAACAGCTGTTTGCTTGTGCTTTTAAGTAGAAGTATCTGAATTGTCTTGCATTGTTTTGAGAACATACCAGACACAGGATGCTTTTCTAGCATTGGGAAAGAAGGAAAGGAAACTTTATCATTCAACAACTACTGACACTTATTGTGTTACTGGGATAGTGTTACATTCCCTCAGTGCTAGTTATAAAGACTGTAATTAACTGGGCGGTCTTTGGAGGCTCCTAACAACCTCAGAAGCATTTCTCCTTCTCAGATTTCAGCTACTGCCTTCCCTAAGTGGGAGCTGGAAAAGCAAAATGAGAAAACCTTTGAAGCCATACAATGTCTGGCCTATCTTGGCTAACTGTGTTGCAATATAGCTGACATTACAACAGGTCGCCGGATAATTCATGGCATAAACAACACAATTCAACACTTCATTTTTATCAAGGTACAGTGTGTTCCTCCAGTAATACTTCCTGGCAACCAGTAGAGAGAGTGATGGCTGCATCAGATGTAGAACTGATA
>CM052702.1:84486829-84499523 GCA_028551405.1 Uromys caudimaculatus
GGCCACCAGGGAGAAAGGAGAGGACTTTGGGCCTGAGGGTGCTAGTGGCCCCAGTAAAAGGGAATGGGTGGGTGGGTAGGTGGGAGGAGGAATTCCCTCACAGAGGCGGGGAGGGGGAGGGGACACGGGGTTTCCAAAGAAAAGGGGAATCATCGGAAATGTAAATAAAGTATCAAAAATAAAGAAAAAAAAAAAAGAAGATCCCAAAAAAAAAAAAGAAAAAAAAAGAAAAAAAAAAAAGTTATCCTGCTATACTAGTTGGTCAAAGTAATAGTTAAAACCTCGAGACTTTTAATTCAATAGAGTATGATCTTCTCCTCCACCTGTGGGCTCAACAACCTATCACAGAATTTATGGCAGACACACCAGCCAGGTTCACTGATGGGTATTTGGGTAGAAAGCCAAAGCCCAGAGGCCGTGAAACTGGGAAATGAAACTGATTTATTTATTAAGCAGGCATCTTTGTTTAGCTGGGAAGCCAATAGCCTTCCAATTATTTTAAAGAGGAATATCTCCATTCTCCCCTGTGAATGGTTGAAATGATAATAAAAAGAAAACTCAAGATTGCAACACTTTTTAGTGTAAGGAAAAAAGAAGTGAATAGGCCTGTCCCTTGTGTTCATAGTAACCTTCCTAATAAACCTGCTTAAATACCTGGGAAATTTGTCACGGGGCTCTTTCCCATTTCTGAAATGGAGTTTGTTTTTGAATCATTTAGATAGGATACAACCCACTCTAAGGACTCTGGGCTTCAAGATCAGACACATGCTGAGGAAATCAGATGACCTTGTATTCAGTATTATTTGACAGAAGTGAAGTAAAAGTTGCTGGATAAAGGTTATTTTTGAGGTCTCACTATCAAGACCTGTTTCAGATGATTAGCTAAGACTGCAAAATGCCAACATGCCTGCTGTCCGCATCTTGAGCTAAGATGTTTAGCTCAACTAAAACCTTTAGTTCAAAGGGGTGAATTTAAAAGAAAGAATCCAGAGAGATCATCACTTCCTCAAATCTGATTGAGAGTTAAGAGGGCTCAGGACCTTTCAAAAGCAGAGAATTAGGTCCACTGGAAAACAAAGAATGGGGAAGGAAAGAAGAGAAAAGCCACCTTGCTGATTAGCAACCCCCGTGGAGAAAGTCTCTGTCACTTGGCTTCCTTTGATGAGATTATAAACTTTGGACTTGTTCCCACCAAGAAGGTAGAATATGTTGAAAGAGCATCTTCCTTCCAGGCAGGCAATGAAGACTTTCCTCATCCTTGGGAAAGTATACTGTGAAATGGCTATGTCACATTTTGAAACATGGGTCAGCTAGCTATCAGCAGTTCTCTATCAGTGTAGTTTAAGATGGAACTTGCAATAAACCAGGGGAAATGACACTAATTTCCAGATAGGCAAATTCTTTATAATGCAAGTACATCTTATGTAATTCATCAGTAGAACAAACTGTAAACATTTGCTGTCTTTGTGATTGCTCCAATGTATTTCTCTCTGGTTCCTCCCCCTTGCTAGTTGAAAATGTGTCTAAGTTAACTTTCTATTGATTTTGATACCACAGCCTGATGACTAATTTGGTGTTTTTCTATTCAGGTCTGCTCAGCTATCACTCCATTCATAAATACCAGTTCACACTCTCACAGCTGAACACATTTGGAGAAGAGGTCTGGTCTCAGAAGAATGTCCCATTCTTCACTTAGTCCTGATTAAATATTCCTTTAAAATGTTCATAGTTGTGTGTGGGGTGAGTTACAGGCTGTTCTTAAGCTCCCTAGTACTTCATCTTATCCCATTTTACTCATTGTCTCTTCTCCCCCCTCCCCAGTTTTCTATTTATCCAAACCTCATACATTATTCAGGCCACAGTTTAAACTATATATTTGCCTAAGCTGACGATAGCACAGACAGAAAAAGCTGCCCACTTTCTTTCTTGCTTCATGGAACAAACTCTTGGTCAAGGTGATCAAAATAGAAGATGCCAAGGAGAATCAGAGAAGTTTGAAGAAGTGGAGCTATATCATGAAGTCATTCACAAAGTGTCTTAGGTATTTCCAAAGTTGTGTGTGTGTGTGTCTGTGTGTGTGTGTCTGTGTCTGTGATCTGTGTGTGTGAGATCATGTATGACTTGAATATAAGGTAACATACCATAAGAGAAACAGAAGTGTTCTTAAGGAAAAGGTGAGGATTCATATCCTGGAGGTAACAATTCCTTAGGCCACCCCAAGCTTTGCATTTCTCATCTATAAAATGAACAATAGATGACTTCTTTCAAGTCATCAGACAGATTAAAGATCTATATTGGTAGTAGATCTGCATATTGGCTTTGCTTCTTTCCCCTTGATTATATTTTCAGCTATTCTTAGCAGGACAATTTGAATCCCTTATCTGTTCTTTCTTGTAATAAAATAAAATCTCTCTTACGTGTGAAACAATCTCATAACATGGTATGTCCATAAAGTGCTATTACATATGTAGAACACAGGTTGTTTCCCATGCTCCTATAACTGACAAATTAGATGGACATGACAAGAATAAGAACATATCAACAGAGCTAATAAAAGACAACAAAATTAGATGCGAAAAAATCATAAAGAATGAATGCAGTGGACTCATATAATGGAAAGGCATGGACACAAGTCATGCAAAAGGGTCTGAATCTGTTTTGCCACCAAATCTGTATAACTTTGGGCAAGTCATTGAACTTAGTTTCTCTACCTGTCAGACAAAGATCAATAACGTTATCCAAGTAGGACCATTGTAGTGACCAACGAGATTGATAACGAAAAGCATGTGGTACATTGCTGACATTTGAGAAGCACACTTTTCTTCTCAGATTTGATTGTAAACCTGGCTCAGGGTTTAAGAGACCTGGATATTATTTCCTAAGTGCCCTACCACCTGACCGTTAGTGCCTCAGGCCCAAGGAGAGCAGGTTCTACTTCAAAAATGTATTCGGACTCGACAACCCCCCCTTTGAAAAATCTTTTTGGATCCATGCCTGTTTTACGGCACACAATTTAAACCTCCCCAAGTAGTCAGCCAATCATCCCACTTACTTTTGTAGGCACACAGCCATCATTTTGTGAAGACTGAGAACATTGTGTAACAGCGTCTTTGTTTTAGAGGGTATCTTTGTTGTTATCACTGACTGCTTTGTTAATTTTGTGAGCTGTAAAATGTAGCACTGTGTATTCCTGGGAAGTTTTTTTTTTTTTTTTTTCCTACTGAGAGTATTTATGTTAAATGCATTTTTAATAGTCTGGGAGGGAAGATTGTGGCAATAAAACAAGGCATGTAAAAATTTAAAAATAAGCAGTATATTTATAGCAATTATATAGGGATGTTATTAGTGATTAAATATAGTATTACAGAATAATGTATCTAAAATGAAAAAAAGCTAGTCTTTTTAACCTAGGAATTTTTCTAGTTCTTTTTTCATGACATGCTTATGTTTTAGGATGAATGAAGCATGAACCCTGGCACCCACGTCAGTTTTTCTATGGGTAAGATGCTTACTTTGATGCTTTGTCACTCAAATTGTCAGTTAAAGAAAACGAGCTGAGTCTCCCTTTTATTATCTTCAATGCGGATTTTAATAAAATCTCAGTATTACCAATGTTCTCTACTTTAGCTCTCTAATGTTTGGATTTCCTTCCCAGGCCATGGAGATGCAAGCTCATATTCCCGTTCCTGTGTTTCTTGGCTCATAACTTTCTGCTTCTGGGAAGAAATTAGAAATTAGTCGATCCTTTTTAAGGTTAGATTTGTTTCTTTTTAGGGAATAGAGTAATATTTGTTTTGAGTCCACTCTATCCATCCGTGTGCTTTCTAGCAATTGCTTCATTTTATTGCTATAAGCTTGAGTAGCTTCATGTCAGAGATGTGGAAGAAGTGGCCTAGAGTTTTCATAAATTATCCTACATTCTGATCTGTTGAGCAAATGAGTTGAAACTACAGCCTAGGCCTACCTACTTGATGTAATCATACACTCCCAATTCAAGGGACTACTGAAAGTTTTTAATTTTTTAAAAAGAGTTTTTTAAAGAGTGTACAGAAACTCTTATTTAAATGGCCCTTTTTACATAAAATATTATGTAGAGGTAATGATTCATCTTTTTACATCCCCTCTTAGTTGACAGAGCAGGCTTTGGAAGAGATGAATGGGGAACTTCTTTTGAGAATGTTAATTTTCAAGTATATGCTATATATAACTTGGCAGGTGAGAGAGAGACCCCGAGAGAGAGATGGATAGATGGAGAGATGGAGAGACAGAGACAGAGAGACAGAGAGAGAGACAGAGGGAGGAGTGAGGGACCTAACTAAGACAGAGAGATCTAGGATGTCTAAGAGCTCCGGCCACCAGGAGATATGGGTAGAAGTCAGTCCCTGCTCTTCACTTTTCTAAATTAAAGATTCTCTAATTTGGCTATAGATCCATGTCCTTGGGTAGGAAATAAAGAATAGAGGCCCAGTGTGATGGGATCTAAGACTTCATACAACTAAGGATATATTGTGCTAGACTCTAATGATGAGACAGCTAGCCTAAAGTATGTATTGAAATTACCATCTCCTCCTGAAGTAGTGCCAATAGCAATTCTATGTCTTCTGCTTCAGAATTTGTAGTTAAATCTTCTAAAAATTTGTTTCACAGCTATTTGAAGTAAATAGTTCCACATAATATCTCCTAAGAGGACCCTGGAGGTGAGAACAGGTGGATCCAAGATATCAGAGTATGCTTCTCAAACTGGCTTTCCCTGTGGGGAGCAAGTTGGTGAAAGGATTTTTGAGTCTCAAACTTTGCTGGGGACACTTGTAAGGATTTTGGGATCTGAGAGGGCAGGTGCCAACTTCACCTGAGGGCAGGAACTATACACATCCAGCTACTTGGTTTTAAAAATTAGTCTGTACTTTGCTGGATTACAAGACATACTTCTTATAGCAAACAGGAAGCTGTCTTAACATTTGTGCAATCCTTATTAAAGGAAGGTTTTAGGAAGCTGGACATTTGAGAAGATCAGGCAACTGTGAAAAGAATATCTTCTGCTTACTTTTGTCAAGCCCAGATTGAGATGGATTAACTCAGGCAATCAGTTGTAATAGAGTTGATATCTGGAAAGGGGGTGTTTGACTCATTCAGAGATAAGCCTCTTTCTATGGTTCTTTTTCCTTGATCATTCCTGTCCTCCCACCCCGGACCTACCTTCGGACACAGTGGGGAGGTGTGAGGAAGGAGTGACTTTGGAAACGTTCCTTAACCAGGCTGTGGTATGCATTATCCAAGGCTCCTAGGCTTTCGAAAGGGTCGGCTTTCTCACCTTGTCATTAGGTCTACTGGTAAAAGAGCTCCTTTCTCATGAACTGACCCGTGCTCCCAGCAGGTCACCCCAGATGGAGGCTTGCTGCTTTATGCTGAGGCTTCTAGATCCTCAGATGTTTAGGCAAGATGCAAATCTGGGGAAACACTTGTATGGCTTCTCTTTCTTGACTACTGGGCGAAACTGGAGTCTACCCCATGACCAAATGCGGGGCTTCGAATGCACACGGTGGGTTTTTACCTTTCACAATTACAATTGTGGAAAAAAAAAATCTTTTTACAAGAGCAATTGCCAGTTCTCTCTGAATGTTACTACAGTTTGGTAAGAATAAGCATGCCCCCTCTTTCTGTTTCCCCTTCACTTATGCTTAAAAACAGGTAATTGGAGCAGGGCTTCACATGTGAGTTAGCCCAAAGGCTAAGCCTCCGTCTAATGACACACACTTGTTCTTCTTTAGAGAAGCAGTCTTCAACTCATTATCTCTAAATTAGTTCCCTTTTCTCCCCGGCTTTAGTATTCATCTACCTCCTCCTTTTCCTTTCGGATTTTTCCAAGTGAACCATGACAAAGTGTGTCTTTGTGAGAGTGTGTATCTGCGCGACAGTGCATCTGTGTGAGTGCGGCCCCCCGCCCCCACCTGCACCCCTCGCTTACACTAAGTGTTTATTTAAGCCAAAGCAGTGGAAAATTGACAACAATCTTTGGCATTGATTGCCTCATAATGATCCCACCTCAATCCTGGAAGAAAAATGTAGGTGAAAGTGGAGAAAGCTGAAGTACAGTGGCAGGGTTTCCCTTGTCAGGGCCAGATGCCAGCGGCCGAACACAGAGAGAAGAAATGAAGCATGCTTCTGAGGGTGTAAAAGTGTAATAAAAGCTAGCATCCTGTTCTATCAAAGTGTTGTACAGTGTTCGTGTAATACTATAGCCATTTAGATGCATGAAACCAGGCAGTGACAAAGATAAATACCGAAGTGGCTTTCTTTGTTCAGCTCTAAGCTGGAATTCCTGCTGCAGCCCCTAACTTAGCACAGCCTAGCCTGCTAGTGACCCAGTTTTTTTCCTATGAAAGAGGTAGAATGGTACTCCCTTCCCAAGTGTGTGAGATAGGGGTAAAAGGTGATAATATTACAAGTCATTAGTGCATAATCTGTTACATTACAGACAATAAGTCATGTTAAAATTGGCTGTAGTTCCTATTTTTGTTATAATAGTTTGAAAAATCTTGGCTTAATAGTCTGAAAACTTGAACATGGATTTTTCTTCTTTCCTATGATTTCCCCTTCCCCTTTTCAACTTGAAAGAGCGTATAGCATTTCTGAGGTTGACCAGACACCCCTACAATGTGCCTGAAGCATCCCAGTTATCGAATACACAGGTCTGTAAGGTGTATTATCTTTCCCCTTATAAATAGGAGCTGCGTCTGATCCATCCCATTCCATTTTATCTTTACTTCCCTTAATGTTTAAAATGTAGTCATCCCTTCCTGTTCCCACCACACTCCAGCTCTGATGTCCTTGTTCCTCATTATTTCACAGGTTCTGAGAACTCCAGGCTGTGGCAGGCCATGGCAGTCCGTGGCAGGCTGTGAAGCTGCTTCCCTCCCATGGCATCATCATCCTTGTCTTGTACATTCAGTTTTTCTCTACCTATTTTTTATTATTAATTTCTGATCTTCAATGAAACCAGAGTTAACACACACACACACACACACACACACACACACACACACACACACGGGGGGGGGGGAGAGATGGGGAGAGAGAGATGGGGAGAGAGAGAGAGAGAGAGAGAGAGATGGAGAGAGAGAGAGATGGAGAGAGAGAGAGAGAGAGAGAGAGAGAGAGAGAGAGAGAATAGCAGGCATAGGGCAGTTAAGGATTCCAACCCTGGTTGTGAGCTTTTAGTGAATAATATGATATCCCAATGCCTTGTTTCCCTCAACGGTGAAACAGATGGTCCAGTTGTAGCTTTTTATGATTGTTACTTAGTTATGTAGCAAAAGACTGCAGATTCAGTTTTTATGCTGTGACCCTCTGGAGTTGTTTAGCCTCTTCTGTAAAGAGACTTGAGATAATATGTGTCTTGTGTAAAAAGTGTTCATTTTGCATTATTGAAATTTATAATTTGATATTGGAATTTATTCTCCATGAAAATGATTATGTCATATACATCATTTTAAGTGAAATTTTTTGCCTTTTATTTTTTGCTAATAACTTATTCCTGGTTGTTTATTTTATACTACGGAATGATGTTAGACAAAAAGAAAATTTGAATGATTTTTCTTTTTTAAGTTCAAAGTGGGTCATAAAGCAGCAAAGACAACTCACAACATCACCAAGGGATTTCTCCCCGGAACCGTTAACAACCATTCAGTACAATGGTGGTTCAAGAAATTTTGCAGTGAAGACAAAGGCCTTGAAGATGTGGAGGGTGGAGGCAGCCATTGCAAACTGAGAGTGCCCTGAGAGAATGGTCACCATGGTGATCTTCTTAGACTCCAAGACTTGGGGCCACGAGAAAAGTTGCTTAAGGATTTAGCATGAGCCAAATAGCCATCCAGTTTTTGAAGCAAAGTGCAAAGGTGAAAATCTTGATAAGTGGATGCCCCATGATGTGAACACCCCAAGAAGTCGTTTTGAACTGCTCCCCTCTCTTCACCCACTCAACATGAACTAACCAGTTCTAGATTAGATGGTGACATAAGACAAAACAACAAAACAAAACAAAACCCCAAAAAACCCATTAACTAGCTCAGTGCTTAGACCAAGAAAAGGTTTTAAGTGAGAACCTACAGGGGAGAAGTCCTGGGAAAAATTTTTCCAAAGGAACAAAGGAGGGCTTCACAGTTCCTTATTATTCTGTCATTTCCTTGAGCACCTGCAGCATAGTCTAGGAGGAAGGGATAGGTTGGTTATGACATAGGAAACATAACTTTAGTCTGAAATCCCTAAGGCTTTGAGTTGAAAAACCCAACACTCAAACCATATAGTGCAAGTCACCACAGTGACTTAGATTTTTTTTCTGTTCTCTGAATTGCGTTTACCTGAATATATATAGCTTTCCTTTAAAAATCAATTCTATATTCTGTTCAAAGATTATCTGATATAGTTCCTTGAGGTTAGAACTGGGACTTACTACTTTTCTGTAAGTGAAAATGGAAAACTCATTCTCAGGTTGATTCTGTCCTGTCCTTGTGAGGTGGATCATTCATATGTGTCTATTGTTTAGGCAGCAGCCATTTTTAGTCACAAAATTCCTTCTCCACAAAGGGCAGTGGATTCTCTGTGAAAGAAATGAACACATCTGTCTCTGTTTGGGAGGGGATTCATTAGGAATGTGAAAGTATGTTCATATATTGGGTTGTTTATCACATGTAGCAGAACTTCAGCCTAACTCTTTTCCATTTAGATTTGAACACATATTTATTTTTGGAAGGAAATCCAACCGACATGTATCTACCTTAGATGGCTTGCTGGCTTTGATTTATAGGGATCAGGAAATTTAACCTTGGCAGATGTGGTTTCCAACTTGAAAGGCAGAACATAGGTTCCAGGTAATAACAAAGAAAAGATAAACATTGGTCTTAAGTGTCTTCCAAGTCAAGAAGGGCAGAAAAGATGGGATATGTTCTAAGAATTACTCATTGTTTCATTTTGTCCCAAAGCCATTGTAATTTGTTCTTAAACGTGGATGTCACATGTGTTGACCTTGGCACATGCTGTTGAAGATATTCCAACTGTAGTGTGAAGCCTTTGTATGAAAAGAAAACAAAATACCATAATAGAATTTTTTATTTTGATTTTTTATGCACTTCAAAATAAAAATTATGAATATATGGTGTATTTCTTAAGGAGGCTTACTGCTTTGATATGCATTTTATATAAAACATAGAAACACTAAATAAGAGATAGTTTTACATCATTTAAAACTGTATAATTTGCTTATAAATTCATGAAAGTTGATTTATTAAAATAAAATGCTGTTTAACAAAGCAGTTCTTCTATTTTTTCTTTATCTACTCTAAAGTGGGAAGATTCACAAACTCTTCTTATTGTCTGTTCTTTAGATAGTTCAGCCCAAAGTTTATCCATGGGAAAGGGATCTCTTTAGACTGACTGTCCTTGGCCTAAATACTAGTTCCCAGGGTGGCAGGGAACATTGAAAAACAAATTAAACAGGCCCTGGTCCAGCTGGAAAACTTGGTACAGAGAAACAGACCCCAAAACAGAATTTCTGAAGGTGGCATGTGGCACTGAGTTGAAGCAGAACTCTTGGACTATGTGAAGTCAAAAGACAGAGTCCTAGTATTCTAAGAACTCAGACATAGAGCAGGTACTATTTCTAGTTGGATCTTAGCCATGGTCTTCCTTCATGAGATCTTGGTGTGGTCAGAAGTTCCCATAGTTCCCTCCTTCAAGTGAAGTAACAATGTATTAAGAGTTGTGTTTAGGATACAGATAATCCTCAGGCAGGGCTTCTCAAAGTGTGCTTTCCCACACTGCTAGATCTGCCCTATCTGAAAGGTTGCTACAATTTTAGTACTTATCAGGCTCATCCAGTAATGCTGGCTCATGAACCTTGGGGCTGTATTCAACAATCAATGTCTGGGTTAAAGCCCAACCACGGGATTATCATACTTGCTAACATTGAACAGTCTCTGTTCTAAGCAGTTAGCACCTATAGGCTTTTGAGATTTCATCTCTATGTAATCTGACTACACTTAGTTATTTGAAATCACCCACCACTCTGTAAATTCAAGCACTATGTATTTTAAATGAGTGCCCAGATTTTTTTCCTCCCTGGAAGACTTACCCTCAGCTGAGTCTCCCAACAGAGGCCACTACTGAAGTGTAGTCAAGCTGTATGAACTCAGTATACCCTGCTTAACACTAAAAGAGACAAGCTAGATTTAGGTAAGCTATATGAAAAAGGAGCTTGATTGTCTGTTTCTGGAATGTTCAGAGGCTACAGAGCATAGTACTTGCAGGACTTCTGCTCTACATTCTTGGAACTATGACGTAAATTCTTTCTGGGGCCAGACAAGAAAAGATCTAGTTCAGCACTTTGGGATAGGCCTTCTCTTCTAATGCTGTATACTAGACACTAGTATACTAGCTAGCCCAGGGTGATGCAAAAACTGTAGTCTTAGATTTCCCTTTCAGTGAAAGTTCACTGAAATTTCCTATTCTCTACTATCTTGCGTAATGGCAATAGCTCCAGTTATGTGCTCTGTTCTGTGAATTTGTGTATATACTCAGAAAGGGCACATCCTGAAACTATTGGGACACATCCTAAGCAATTTTATACTGTGCTGTATGCTCAAGAAATTGAAAGGGGTGTGTGTGTGTGTGTGTGTGTGTGTGTGTGCGCGCGCGCGCGTACGCATATGCGCACGTGCATGTCTCTCATAATTTGGATCTGAAATATATTTTAAAAGTCCATGTGTTTAAGGTTTTGTCCCTGAGGTGGCAGAACCTTTAGGAGGTGGGACCTATTGGATGGTGTTCAGATTATTTGGGAATATGTCTTTGAAAGGGATAGTGGGATCTGAAACTTTCTCTTCCACTCCTTTGAGGAGTATACATTCACTCTGCAATGTGCCTGCTGTCATTATTACTTGCACCCTTACCAGATACCCAAAAGAAAGAGAATTACTGATCATGAACTTAAATCTCTCAAATTGTGAGGTGAAATTACCTTTTACTCATCATAAACGGATAATTTCAAATATTTGTTTCAGTTACATGAAGCTGACCAACACTTAAGCATGCATACATTTTCTATTCTCAACTTAATGAAATAGGAATTGTTATAATTCCTAGTTCACAAGACATATGAAGTAAGGGCTTGGAGGGTTATGTAACTTACTATCAAAGAGCAAGTGAAACAAAACTTTCCTTTCAACATTGGAACTTCTCTGCTCCTGTGCTACTACTGCAGATTGAACTCCAGTCGATCAGAGCCAGTAAGCTCAATGAAAATCTCAAAGATCTCATTATTATGTGCAAGTAAAAGTCCCTTGTGTGACAGAAAACTTTCAAATTTAAACACTGCAGCAAATATTACTCAGCAAGAAAAAGGAACATACTATTGATATGTCGAGCAAGATGAATAAATCTCAAAAACATGATATTTAGATTTTAAAAAAAGCAGTAAAATTAATCAATTAGATTAAAAATCAGAACACTGGCTGCCTTTGAGGACAGAGAGCAAAGAGAATGAACAACAAAGCAGCAGAAAGAGTGTAGAATGGAGGTGTGGTCTGTATTTGCGACTGGTGTTGAATGCATGGATTGTATGTTTGTCAAAGCTTATTAAAGTGTTTATGTAAGAGCTGCATATGACAGTTCATAACTATAACAGAAAAATCAAGTTTGTATGAAACTAATAGTTACATATAGGGGAAATATGAAGACTTATAGTATTCACACGTTTTAGTATATGAACAACTGAGCCCATGTTTATTTGAAGACATAATAAAGTAGTTGGATTCTTGTATTTGTTCCTAATGAATAAAATTAAATTTTGATTTTAAATTGAGTATCGTCAAAAGAAAACATCACATCTTGAAATTATACACACAAGCTTTTACACTTAGGGACTCAGTTAGAATGGGACAACTGTAAATGAAGACAGGGACAGTGAGAGTTCATCAGTATTATGAATAGTATAGTTATTGATGGAATGCCGGAAAGGCAAAAAAAAAAAAAAAAAATTACCTTTTCTTAGTTCTCACAGTTCTTTTAAATCTGGAAAATTGAGTGAATAAGCTCTTCGTGAGACAACTCTGTGGTTGCATATAAACCAGAGTTGAATTTATATCTTCAGACTTGTGAACACTGTATTCTGTAGAACTTTTCTGTATTGTGTAGAAATCTCTTCTTAGGTTGGGACAGCTTAGACACCAAATTCTTGTCCATCAAATGTCTCCAGTTCTCTGTTAGATGTTTGCGACAACCCCAGCTGCACATAAACCCCAGACTCCACAGTGGCTCACTGCATCTGAGATAGAAGGAGCCTGACCACAGGCCCCTCTTCCTACAGAGGTCACCATGTTCTTCTCTCACCGGTCTTTAGAATTCCAAGGGCATTTCTATCTCACAGCTTATCTTTAAAATTTTGATTTTGGTAATGGTTATAGTCTATGTGTTTTAATAATCCACGAGCCCCATGATGTAGGAGATTATTTTCACTCAGGTATGCAGTACACTGCATGTTTGTTGAAAATGCACACAAGGAGCTTGGGCCACAGGGCCCCACAGCTAATCAGCGCCGGGACAAAGATCCCTCGCCGGAGATTGCAAGACCCAGCAGAGGGCCAAAGACACGCCCCACAGCTCACCAGGCCACAGAGACTGACCGCCAGCAGCTTCCGGCGAC
>CM052702.1:84500023-84515627 GCA_028551405.1 Uromys caudimaculatus
TCTTCAATGGCAACAATAACAACAGAAAGCCCACATACACATGGAAGCTGAACAATGCTCTACTTAGTGACAACTTGGTCAAGGAAGAAATAAAGAAAGAAATTAAAGATTTCCTTGAATTTAATGAAAATGAAAGTACAACATACCCAAACTTATGGGACACATTGAAAGCAGTGTTAAGAGGAAAACTCATAGCTTTGAGTGCCTTCAAAATTCTAGGAAGTCTTTAATTTCTTTCTTTATTTCTTCCTTGACCAAGCTATCGTTGAGTAGAGCATTGTTCAGCTTCCATGTTCAACACACACATAATTATTTTTGTAATTGGCTTAGTTGATTAGGAGAGACACACAGGGTTGGAAATAAATAATTGTTCAATAGGATCTTTGAAAACGTACTGTTGAAATTAAGCAGGTAACAAGTAGATCTCTTTTGCTTAAAGAACTTTTCATCACCTTTCACTGACAATTAAAATGTAATAAGAACTGTATTCATTTAAAAGTCCAGACCATCTCATTATTGTGCAGTAAACAAACAAAATGGAAAAGGTCACTCAAGAAAATCCACATGTATTTGAGAAGACATAATATGGTTCTTTATGGAAGAGTTAGGGGAAGGATTGAAGGAGCTGAAGGGGATGGAAACCCCACAGTAAGATCAACAGTGTCAACTAATCCAGACCTCTGGGAGCTCCCAGAGACTAAGCTACCAACCATAGAACATAGACAGGCGGATCAGGGTCCCATGGCACATATATAGCAGAGGACTGCCTCTGGCATCAGTGGGAAAGGATGTGTCTAATTCTGTAGAAACTTGATGCCCCAGGGAAGAGGAGTCCTGGGGGTGGGGTGGGGAACACAGTCTCAGAGATGAAAGGGAGTGAGGATGGGGTGAAGAACTCTGAGAAGGGGGACTAGGAGGGGGTAACATTTGGGATGTAAATAAATAAAATAATGAATTAAAAACACTTGCTTTCAGTCATGGGGAGTCTCTCACAGCCTGCTGTGCCCAGAACACAGCTCTGCCTCCTCCACGCCCAAGCCCTTGCCTACACAAAGCTGCAAGCAGTGGAAGCGCGGGGCATGAGACCTTCCAGTTATGGAGGGAACTTTAAAGTTACACGTCGTGCCTTAGTCCCCAAATCCTTCTCAGCTGCTAAGAAGACTTCACACCCTTTTCAACCGAGCTCTATGGAAACGAAGAGCTACAGTGCAAAATATCCACTACATCTCAGGCAGGCTACAGGAGGGACGTCTTTACTCTGCATATAGGGAAGTTGGGCTTGTGTTTATCTTCTCATTAACCAATACGGGCCAACTGAATTAAGAAACCCTGAACAATGTCGTGATCGGACATATGCTTCACTGTAAATATAAGCAAAAATAAAACACCCGATAAAAGCAATAGTTACACTTAACTCTCTGGAAAGCTCCATTTTGTGTGTTCTGCATTCATGTATGAGAGCATAGAATTCCGACATAATTTTTAAGAGTAAAATAAAAAGTTAAGATTACACTCACTCACACACCCACACACATACACACCCACACCCACCTCCACCCCCCCCCACACAGACAGAGAGACAGAGAGGAGGGGGGGGCAAGGTTTTAAATAGGACCGTACCGAGCTATCATAGATAGTTTTGAAACTTACGTTTAAAAACACTGTCAAGCCAATTATATAACTGCTCATACAAAACTGGAGGAAAGCTAAAGGTAGTGAAAATGGATGTGAGAAACTAAAATGTACAGAAAAGCTGGATTGACAAACTTTATGGCAAAGAAATACATACAAGTAACATAACATGGACAGGTTACATTTAGGAATATACATATATGAAAATGCATATGTGCATGCAATAACAATTAGTATAAAACAGGAATTCAGTTTGAAGGAGAGTGGGAGGGTCTGGAGGGAGAAATAGGGGAGGAGAAATGTAATTAAATCTCAAAAATAAGCAATAAAAAATTAAAATAAGGATATTCTTGAAATAATGGCTGAGAATTAAAAAAAAAAAAAACCAAAAAACCAAAATCAAGAAATCTATCAGAATAAAGAAGCCCACTGAGCCCCAAGGAAGAGGAGAGAGGGGTTGAGCGACAGATGACAGGACAGTGACGGACAGAAATCAATCACCAAACAAGAGGGAAAATCTTAAGCTGAGCAGCGACAAATTCTCTTTGTCATCACAACTGCATTTACTGCAAACCGTCTCAAACAACAGTGAAAAGGAATCATTTCTTAAAATGTTTAAAATCCTAGGCAGCACTAATCTTTCTATAAGAATAATTAGAAGATAAGCACATCTTAAGAAAGAAGCTGGAGAGAAGCTCTGTGAGGAAGCTCTCCATTACGGACACAAAGAGCTGAGATCTTTCCATAAAGAAGATAGTCTTTGTCTCAGATAACATCTTGTAAGGTTCAGGGCCTGCTGGGTCAACCCTGTTGCTTTGGACCTGTGGAATGGGCATGGCAGCCCCATATAACAGGGTTCCCTGGAGGAGTGAATCTGTTCAGTGCCAGGTAGAAGGCAAAAGCAAAGATGGAAGGTCAAATCATTGCCCCTTTTCAAGGACCTCCCAGTGTTGCTGCCACATACCAGGACCACCCAGCTGGGTACTGACCCTTTAACATATGGATCTTTGTGTGATATTGAGAGTGGGGACTAGGGCATTGCTGAATTCTAACAGACAGCAAAAGGACACAGAGAAGATCTGTTCCAGGAGAAAAAGACAATCCAGGAAAAGAATCAGGATATGGAATGCATATGATGCCACATGAAATGCACGTTGATAAGCATATGACAGTGGTCACTGAGATGAAGTTTAGAAAGACATTGAACCATATGCATTTACGTTAGGAAACAAGGCAATAGCATGGTGGACCATTCAAATTTCAAGGTATTTAACTGCTCAGGAGGAGCCAGAGATAAAGCTTACATTGGGGCATTATTTGATAACATATTTAGTTAAATATTCAAGCAAGAAAACAACTAAATATATAATTCTTAAATAAGTATGAGTAAAACACACAAATGTAGAAATGCAGCAATAGCTATAGCATGAAAGGACACAAAATCAGGCAATGGGAATATTGGTAAATTGAAAAAAATAAAAACAAACAAACAAAAAATCCATTCTAAAAATTACATAGATTTTGTTTCAGTTTCCTGACCAACTAATACGATGAACAGTTAGGGATGGGTTGTCCAACAGTACTATGAATTCTCATATAGTCACATTCTAGGTTTTGTGGTTTTACATGGCAGTTGGAGGAGGTGACATAATATAACAGGCACAGAAAATGCCATACCTCAAATATCTCCTGACCAGAAGCCCCTTGCAGGGTTGTGGTACCAATGGTACCTATTCAACTTGAGAGAATATTGAGTAGCTCCAGGTGTGTTTGCTCTTTTTCAGAACTATGAAACTCTAGGGTTTTTCTACCTGGGATTTAGGGAGATCTTTTGCAGCCTCTCTTCAAGGCATTCAGTGGGGGAAGGTAACTCTGCCTTACACAGACCCAGTTGTATTCATGCTTGCAATTTCATATCTCACAAGAGCAACAGGCCAGTTCATCATCAGCACAAGTAGCAAATGACTCTGAGAATAACTTTATGTGCTGTGATAGATTCTCCATTTGGAATAGTAAAGCTTTTCCTGTCTATTTTCTAACTCCATGAAGGCGCTAAATGGACCCCCAGTAGCTCCTGAATACCCCACTCTTAAATATAATCAGTTCAGTTCAGAATTACTGATTGAACCTTCTGATGTCTCGACAATGGGAAGGAAGCAAAGACATGAGATTCAAAAGATGAGGGGATCACTCCTTATCTTCAAACATCTCACAGCTATCAATATGCTTGAAGGGAGGTTGTCAGTTATGTAAGTATGTTGTGTGGCTGTGATTTTTATGTGAGGATTTCTTATTTCACCTCTACTTACTGTCTTCCCTGTTTACAAAGATGCGCTTTTCCCCATCTTTTATCTCTTTCTTTACCTTTTCTAGATTTTATTTCTTTGTATGTCATTATTCATTAGAGGATATCCTGACCCCATGTTCTCTTATGTCCATTGGGGGATTATCATTTAGTTTAAAGAGAATTTGTTTGTTTATTTTGATGTGTGCACTTGTGTGTTGATAGTGTGTGTACAGATATAAGGGTGGATGCACATCTGCATCCTGTACAGAGGCCAGAGGAGGACACTGGGTACCCTACTCTGTCATTCTTCCCCTTATTCCCTTGAGACAGAGTCACTGAACCTGGAAGTATGTAGGCTAACAGATTGCCAGCCCCAGTCATCATCCTGTTTATGCTTCCAACAGTGCTGGGGTTACAGGGAAGCCCATTAATTTCATGAACTTCATATGACCAGAAGAAGAAGCAGGGAGTGGTTGGCTTTGAAAGAGATGGAAGCCTCCTTATGTAATTTGAAATATTACTGTTGACATTCCTTTTCCTTCCATGATTGTTCTCATTTCCTTTTAATGCTCCTCTCACCATATTTCTTTCCTCAATTTCTTCATACAATACTCAAAAATGATCTAATGTAATTGGTATTCATAGAATATGAACCAGCTGAGAAATGGAGTGACTCACTTTTTGTTCTTTTCTGAGGAACTTTTATGTGTGTGCACATGCGCATGCGTGTTGGAATGAAAACTATATGGAGTTTTCGATTCTTTAATTATTTTCATTTCATCTTATGAAGTCCAAAATTAATGTTCCTGATACATGAACCCCGATTTTTCTTTGTTTTAAATTATTTTCACAAAGACACTTTTAAGCATTATGATGAGGAAGTCTGGGTTATTTTATGAAACCCATGTTCTTTGTACTTTACATTTTTTTGTGTGACATCTGTGGTTTTCTTCCTTCCTGTTTTTCTCTCTTGCAACTTTCCCGGGTTGTGTTTCAGCTCTGCCAATATTCAGCCTCAGCAGCCACTCCATTCTGCAACTGCAGCAACTGACCCATAACATTCACAAGACAAACCACTCGTCATATAATTATTTTCCAAGAGAAAACCATTGTCTCAGCTAAATGAATGCTTGACACAGTCATGTACCCAAACAGATGGTTGTTCTCCCATAGTCAAGTATCCTGTGGAATGTCTATTCACTCATGGTGGTCTTGAAGCAAGGTAAGAGGTATTTGTCAGCATGCTCTGAGCAGTTCAGTCTTCTAATCAGACCATCTAAATTCTTAGGTAAAAGATAAGAAAAAGCTATGCTTCATGTAAGGCAGTCACTCATCAGCAGAGGAAGTGATGCTTAAAGAAAAGCCACTTAGCTGTGTCTGTCAGTCTATCCTTTAGTGAAGACGTAAAGAGGTGAGGTAGCAGGCAGATGAGGGAGGTAAAGAAAAGAGTCCTGCTAGAGTAGAGTGTAGAACTGGTATATTCACAAAAATAAAGTCACCAGTATGGCTTCTCAAGTTGTTATGCAAGTCTACAATCATAGCTACAACCCCAATGTTAAAGATATCAGAGAAAGGACCGAGTCAAGGGTACTTGATCATGACAGAAGAATGTAGCTTCTACCTAAATTTTTCTTTTATTTTTGAGATTATAATTACATAATTTCCCCCTTCCCTTTTCTCCTTTCAAACATTCCCATGTATCCCCCCCCTTGTTCTCTTTCAAATTCATGGCCTCTTTTTTTTTTTTTATTAATTGTTGTTATATGAATGTATGTCTATGCATTTAATATTTATTCCTAAATATAACCTGCCCAGGCTGTATAATACTCTTTGCATGCTATGTTTTTATGGCTTATATTGGTTAAGTAGTTGGTGTGCTCTCCCATGAGGAAGACCATTTCTTCACCTCTAAGCATTCTTCAGCTACTTAATTGTGTTTTTTGTATAGGGTTGATACTTCCTGTACTTTTTCTTTGTTCACTTTGGTAAATCTGTTGGTGTTAATCTTTGTTCAGCTCTTTCAATCATTTATTTTCATTATGTTGTGGACACTAAGGGCATTTGGACTAGATATGTTGTTTTTTTCTTTAACTGAAGAATAATTTTTCTAACAAGGCATTTCTGCTTGCTTTTGGGGAATACTAGCATGGATATTATTTGGTGCTAGAAATTTCACTCAGTCTTTCTGAGATTTGACTTTTTTTTCTCATTGTAACATGATGGCAGTTTTACACAAGTTAAAGAGATGTAAACTAGGCACACAAAATGCATGACAAATCAGCTATCATTAGTTTTGTTGATGTGCCCAGTTGGTGGTTGAGATTGGTATTGATGGTCTGTTTAGGGTTAGGGTGGGAGCACAGAACTCGAAACAAAAAACTTGATAGAAGTTGAATAGGGCTATCTAGAATCCTGAGGATGTACTCAGCCCAATGTGTTGGAGAATCTTGGGGTAATAGGCTTCAGTCTGGGGCACTGGCACTGCAAGAACTCCTATAGAATATTTATACTCAAGGAAGTCAATATGGTGGATGCCTCTCAGTCCATTTTACCAGGAAGCTGCTTGGGGAGAAAAGTTGCTATGTGGACTCCTATGTATGTACATATGAATACTTTATAATGTAATGTGTGCACACAAAAAGGAATGTGGATATTTCATGCTGGCTATGGGAATTTGTCAATCTCAAATAAAGCAATAAAACAGTGTTGAGGCATACTGTCACATTCAAAACTGGGAGTTTAAAATCTGCTGTCAGTGTAGCCATGTGATATTTGTGCAAGGGGTCTGGAAATTCCTTGATGCCCATTGAAACTGAATGCAAAATTCTATGTGTTCCAATTTCTCAGGCAAATTTTCATAGTTGCTGTTTTCAAAAAAGTTCACATCCCAGTAAAGTTTAAAGGCTCTGTTTTATGTTATAAAATCAAATAAGGTAATAAACCCACCTGACCAGAATGGCTTGTAGGTGTTCAGTGTTTATGGGGTGGATGTTTGCCTTCAACTGGAGCTATTTATATGCTCTGAACTACTGTCAGCCACTGCCCAGCAACAAACAAGTTGTAAAAGAGCAGCCTGAAATATTCCACACAGTTTCCATCTGAGTTTTAATTCTTTTTTGCTTTACTCCTTTGATTTCTAGGTTTAAAAAGTTGAATTATGATCAGTTTTCAGATGTCAGAAGAAACTGATTAGATAGAGATGAGTCTTTGACGAGGAAAAGGAATTTAATGACAAATGTATTGCTGAGAAGGCCTCTGGAGAGATTTGTGGAAATTTATAAAAAATGTCATATTTGGCATAAAAATAGTTTGATAGCAGAGGAGAAAAGGCTGATTCATAGAAATTTCTACAAGGCAAATTGTATACCTGTTAAATACACACAAGAAGTGATTCTTTTTTTTATGAGTTTGAAGGGAATATCTTTAAGAAATTTGTTGTTAGCTTGGCCTGTTGGTATATGCATGCCTTCTTTTCTAACACTCTGAAGGAGGTCCAGGAGTTCAAGACTATTCTCAGACATACAGTGAGTATGAAGTCAGCCTGAGCCACATGAGATCCTGTCTCAAACCAAGAAGTGTGTGATAGGTGGCAAGGTGGCTGAGTGGGTAAAGGCCCTTGGTGCTAAGCCTCATGACCTGAGTTTGAGCCCTCCATCCTACACGATGGAAGGAGAGAACCAACTCCTAAAAGTTGTCTTCTGACCTCCACACATGTACTGTGGCTGCCTTTCACCCCAATATGCATACAAAATAAATAGATGTAACAAAAATGAAAAAAGAAATGTAGCATTTTTATAGGGTTTTAAAAGAGAGAGTAATAGAAAGAAAAATAGATTTAAAATGTTTTTAGACAAAAAGATAGTTTTTATATATATGTGATGAAAATAAGTTTATCTGTAAAGTTGAAGATATTGTTCTTTGGGTTACTTGACAGTCGTCACCTCAGCCAGTGGCACAACTTTCAGTTTCAGTTGGCTTGTTACACCCTGACACATGAGACAATAAAGCAAACTGTGTCAACAGCATAGAAACACAGTGTAGTTAATTTGATTGCTGTGAATAATCCCATTACAAAGTATCACCAGGCATGCGGCTCTGTGATAGCAATAAGACTCAGGAACGGACTAGAGGAGACACTCCCAGGGAACTCATTCATGCCTGGGCTTGGGGTCTATGCTGACAACTGCTCCCACCTCCCACAGTGAATATTATCTTTTGTTTTGAATTTCCTTCATGGATTTCAATGAAGCATTGTTTAATTTTAAGCCGTTCTTGCATTGTTTGACTAAGGTACATTTTAGCAATTGTACTATTACCTGTCATCAATTTGTCAGGTTGCTCTGACCTTTCATTTCTGTTTGAGACATGTGTCCTTCGAAGGCAGAAGCCACAACTGGCATCACAAGAGAAGAGGCATACATGCATAATGAGATTTAAAGGTAATGAGGTGTCATATTGTTTCATCAGCAAAAGGAAGCAACTATTTTTTTTGTAATTGGTACATTATAAGAGACAGAGGCATCTTTCATAAGCATATGATATTGTGTTTTTTAATGGATTGAAACTGCTGATTCAAAAGAACATTTCAAAATATTAAATCAAGGAAAGTAATATAGTGTAGACTCTTGGAAAAATGAAATATAAACAGTTAATGAATATTTTTATCATCAATGAAATCTACTTAATTTATTCTCTCATTTACATATACATTTATCCAGTAACCAGTCAGTGGGCTCAGAGTATATATTCAGATTTGTGTTCAGTGTTGCAAAGAATTTAAAAACCAAACAAAGAAGGTCCTTGAGAAGAGCTAATAGTTTCCCATGGTCATAGAAAAATACCTCATAAATAACAACTTATTTTGTGATATGAAGGGGGAAATAGGAAAAGCAGAGAGGGTGCTCTAATTGGGGAAGGGAGAGGGAGGTCAATACAGAAGGAGAGGAGGAACAAGCAACACCAAGGATGTCTGATAAAGCCTCTAAGATCATGTTTGGTTAAATATATATAAATTCAAGTTAGGCTGCTTGGACTGACCATGCTTCCCAAAAGATCCATAGACTAACAAAATCCCCAGTACAGGTGTGAGAAAATGTCATTTGAGTTGTTGGTCAGAGTCGTCTAAGTGAATACCCCCAAACAGAAGCTGTTGCTGCGACCCTTGGGTGCCTGTCAGAGGCTGAAGTCAAGACCCTATTGCTGGTTCTCATCTCTAAAGAAAGAACTGCGGGCCACCAGTGACTGTTGAGGGAAGGAGACTTAACCTCCCTGGGGTGAGTCCCATGACTAATAGAGTCATGAACTGACTTTCAGTGAAAGCCCACAAGATATGTTTAAAGGCAGAAGACAGCTTTTGAAGAGATGGTTTACCAAAGTCTGATGCAAATTTTGAAGGATGTTAGAATCAGGAGCCTGGAAATTTATTTATTTTTTGTTATTTCTTTTATTTTTTTGAGATTTTAATTGCAGCATTATTTCCCCTTGTATTTACTCCCCTCCCATCCTGCCATGTAGCTCTCCTTGATCTTGTAAAACCCACAGCCTCCTTTTTCATTAGATACATATCTATATGTGTGTGAATATACATATATGCATATATATTTCTAAATACAAAAACCCAACCCAATCAGTCAATATAATGTGTGTATGTTCTCAGAGCTGACTCTTTGGTATTGCATAACTCATTGTGTGTGCTTCCCGAGGAAAGAATACTTCTCCCACTCCCAGAATTCCTTAGTTGCTCGGAGTTCTTTGTCCCCCTTCCTCTAGTATGCTCATTGCATTGTCTTTGTTCAGCCATGTTGGTGAGACTTTACATGTTGTAGCTTCGAACAGTCCTGACACAATCTCACGCAAATCCTCTGCTCCTCTGGGTCTTAAAATCTTTCCACTTTATGTATTTTCATCTTTGCATTGTTGAGAATGCAACTGACCCAGGTAGGACCTTTCATGTGCTATTCAAAAACTCTAATATTGAGAAATATTCCAATCTTAAGATGAAAAATTTAAAACAAACTCTACTTAATATGTAATGGCTCCAATGGAAAAAATAGTCACCATAAAAAACAAACACAGAATGTAAATAAAAGGTGAAATTTTCAAGAAAGGCAAAGTGCTAGAGATCACCGGTAGTGAACAGAATCAGAGCAAAACTTTGACAGATCTGTTATTTTACTGCACAACACCATGAAGCTCTGAACTTTACAGCTCAGCAACAAAAACTTCCAAAACTAAAAAGCAAAGAGAATGGGTCAAAGCAAAACTCCATGTAGAAAACAGACACTCTCAATATCTCAGTGTGATGAAAAACTTCAAAGGGTATAACCACAAGTAATGAGCATACCATGAGAAAAGAGGAGGGAATGGGGGTAAGAGGGAAGAGGGAGAGAGAGAGGGAGGGGAGGAGCAGAAGAGGGAGAGAGAGGGAGGGGAGGAGCAGAAGAGAGAGAGGGAGGGAGGGAAGGAGCAGAGGAGGGAGAGAGAGGGAGGGGAGGAGCAGAGGAGGGAGAGAGAGGGAGGGGAGGAGCAGAAGAGAGAGAGAGAGGGAGGGGAGGAGCAGAGGAGGGAGAGAGAGGGAGGGGAGGAGTAGAAGAGAGAGAGAGAGGGAGGGAAGGAGAGGAAGAAATATTTAAAGCAGCAATGACTGAGAATTTCTTCTGATTAATGCTAACACCAAACATCAGGTCTAGGAAGCTCACCAAATACCAAACAGGATAAATGCTAAAAACAAAGCCCTATATTTAGGAATGCCGTGTTACAACTACACACACAACAAATTACACTAAAAATCTAAAATGAAGACAAGGGCAACCTTACCCACTGAACAACAACAAAATAAAGTGACAGTGCTTTTCCTTCATAACGCCCAAAAGTGCTATGCAGGACACTGGAGGAAAAAAAAATCAGTGGTATCAACCGGCAGTAAAGACTGCTGCTGTAATAGTCACCTGAAAGGTAAGAAGATACACCCATTGTTGCAATAGTGGCATGAGCTTTACAGAGGTAATTAACTGTCTTTGGGTTATATGTGAGGCCTGTTTCACAGGAGATAATTCATGCTCCTAATATTCTAAACCTGGTCAAAAGCCCATGGCTAAGAAGGCCAAGGGTCCCAAGGCTGGAACAACTATTATTGTCTTATTAAATGGGCAAATGGCCTTCTAAGTATTTCCACTTATGCATATCCATTAGTACTGCCCTCGATCTAGGACAGAGGAGCTTCTCTCTGAGGTGCGCAGCAGTTAATGCAGAGACCAACAATTGGTCAAAATGCTGAGAACAAGTGACTGTTGAGTACTCAGCCCTACATGGAACATCTATGTCTACCTCCCACCTCAACCAAGTTTCAGGAAACATTGTGAAAGATAGAGTAGAAAAAAATGTAAAGATGGAAGATCAGGAGTGTTGTTAAGCAAACCTTTATTCTGGAAAACACATGTCCACTGCATTCAAGAGCTTCCTGACGGTGACCTACCCACTGTAGGTATTGTCACCTGCACAAGAGGGGGCCAAGAAGTTCAGCCAACACTCCAAACAACACCATGAATAGGACTCAGTGGTTTAAAGAAAAAAAAAACACACACACACACAGAGAGAGGCAGGATGGGGAGGTGTACATATTGAGGGTGCCTGTGTGGAGAGAAAGGTGGAAGTTTTGGATGCATATAATGAGCTGCATGCATTGTTTACATCATGGAATTGTCAAAAGTAAATAAAAGCCATTCTACTAAAATAATTAAAGCCTACTACTCAGTAACCATGTAAACAAGAACAGATGACAATATTTAAAGATATGAGAGAGAAATTTTAAAATAACCATGGAATTCTGAATCTTGTGAAATTACCTTTCAGAAGCAAAAGAGAAGTGAAAACTTTTTCAAGCAACGAAAATCAAGACAATATATTGCCAGTAAGCCTACCATAAATAAAATACTGAGTGGAGTTTTTTGCAGAGAAAGAAAAGTAGTGTAAGCCAAAAACTCAGATCTACAGAAAGAGCTTTGAAGAAACTGTAGGCAAATACAAAATTAACCTTTTATTTTTCTTGTTCTCAATTTGTTCAAAACAGTCTGACAAGAGCACCATGTTTGCAACGCAGCCTACATGCATGGGAGATGATAGATATCAGTGTTACGACAAACCAAAGGGGAGTATGCAAGGGATACTGGCATCATAAGCCACACGCACCACTCATAAAATAATAAGGAGCACCCATAAGTGGACTTAATTCATTGTAAATGTGCAATATAAACTCTAGAAACTCTTCACAAAGTAGAAAATGTGAAATTAATATACTAGGGAGGAAAACATTGAAAATTCTCAAGATAAATCACAAAAGGCAGAAAAACACTCGACAAAGAAAAGGAACCAAGGATCAGTATAATCAACTGAAAAGTGCAACAAATATGATAGACATTACCCTCATCCTACAAGTAACTATGTGACATGTTCATGGAGCAAGAGCAACTGACAACTTGTTGTCACCATGCAAGAGAAACAAGATCCAACTGCACGGTCTATAAGAAACTGATTTAAAAATGAAGACATAACTTAATATGAAAGGGATATTGACCTCACACCAATTGGAATGGCTAAAATAAAGAACTCAGGTGACAGCAGATACTGGCAAGGATGTGGAGAAAGAGGAACACTCCTCCATTGTCGGTGGAACTGCAAGCTGGTACAACCACTGTGGAAAATAATCTGGTGGTTTCTCAGAAAATTGGAAATAGCTCTACCTGAAGACCCATCTATACCACTCCTGGGCATACACCCAAAGATGCCAACATATAACAAGGACACATGCTCCACTATGTTTATAGCAACCTTATTTGTAATAATGGGAAGCTAGAAACAACCCAGATGCCCCTCAATAGAGGAATGGATACAGAAAATATGCTACATTTACACAATGGACTACTACTCAGCTATTAAAAACAATGACTTCATGAAATTTGCAGGCAAATAGATGGAACTTGAAAATATCATTCTGAGCGAGGTAACTCAGTTACAAAAGGACACACATGATATGTACTTACTGATAAATGGACATTAGCCCCAAAGCTCAGTATACCAAGGATACAACTCACAGACCATATAAAGTTTAACAATAAGGAACCCCAAGTGTGGATTTTTCAATCCTGCTTAGAAGGGGGAACAAAATAATCACAGGAGGTACAGGGAGGGAGGGACCTGGAAGGGAGAGAGGGGGGAAAGGGAAAGGGAAAGGGGGCAGAATCAGGTGTAGGAGGAGACGGGGGAGGGTGTCAAGTACAGAGGGTCAGGGGAACTGAGGGTAGCCATTGGAAAGTCCCAGATACCAGGTCTCTCTCTCTCTCTCTCTCTCTCTCTCTCTCTCTCTCTCTCTCTCTCTCTCTCTCTCTCTCTCTTTCCTCTTCCTCCTCCTCTATCCTTCTTTCTTTCATATCTAGTGTTGGCAGTGAAATAAAGGATGAAAAAAGAGGAACCCACAATATAGGAAAGTCTAGTTACAGAGGCACTCTCGACAAATTAGAAATGTTTTGACCAAATGTCATATATATAGATTAGAAGCTTGCCATAAATGCCACAGTATCATTAGGTTTAAAAAAAAGAGAAGAGAGGAATCAGCCGATCAGTGTTGCTGAAGCATCTGGTGAGATGTGGGTAGCTGACTTCTGAAATACGGAGCATCACACCATGAACACACCTAATTTCTGTCAGCAGCTTGGAAGCAGTGCAAAGACTATTGTCCAATTATTTCATAATAGAATGTAACAAGATGTGCCCTTTTGCTAAAAAAATAATTAGTTATAATAGAGATGCATCATTTCTCATCTCCCTGTCCACCCTCCAACCCCTCTTTATATCTGACACTGCCTCTCAAATCAATGGCCTCCTCTAAATTACTATTGTTACATATAAAATATGTACAAGAATATATAAATACAACCTGCTGAGTCCCTTCAGGATGGCTTGGGTGCATATGATTTGAAGGTGAGTACACAGGGAAGTTAAGGTTTTGTTTTTTGTTTTTTTTTCATCCAGTTCTTGTCAGTGACAGGATGACTGAATTTGGTTTGAACTTGGTCCTTCCATCTTATGATATCCTAGTTAATAATCAAGCTCCTCATAGGAATATTTTTCTCTATTTGTTAAAATAATTACTATTTGTTTGACCTTCCAGAGGAAAAGGAAATTTCATAAGAAGCTAAAAAGACAGGAGTTAAGATGGTGTTGTTAAAAATTCTTATATGTGGCCATCACTTGGAATGAAGAATAATGGTAGCTAAGTGGATTAATAGCATGAGCTCCCGAGGGACAGGTAAGATTGTTACTCTACTGATGCTAACTGCTTACTGAGATTAACCACTGAAGGATAACTGTTATTTTGTGTTTAATTGCTACTTCTCTGTTCAGTCAACATACTGTGGATTCTGAGAGATTTGTGAGCTGTGACACTCGACTCTGACCAGGTTAAGAAGAACTCTGAAAGGAAAGTGGGCCAGATGATGTGATCTTTAGCTTTTCAAATGAAGCATTGGTTTTCATTTAAAATAAGTAACAAAATATGTTGCCTTATGTAGGAACACTTTGCTGGCCATATCTGACACTGTGAAACACATACATAAATGTAGCTTGGAGTTTTGGCAGCCATATCTCACTTGAATTTGTTAAAATATAAGCCATTTTGAAACTAATGGAATACAAAATTAGAGTTTAAGATGCAACCACTTGAGACCTACAAAATGGTAACAGTTAAAAAGATTGCTATTATTAGTTCTGGGTTTTTTTTGATACTTTATTTACATTTCACATGTTTACCCTTTCCAGCTCTCCCCTTTGGAACTTCCCTATCCCATCCCCCTTCCCCTGCCTCTATGAGGGTATGGCCCCACCCACTCACCCACCCACTCTCGGCTTCCCTCCTTGGCATTCCCCTATACTGGGGCATCTAACAACCTCAGGCCAAATGGCCTCTCTTTCCCCTGATGGTCAACAAGGTCCTCCTCTGCCACATATGTGGCCAGCACTATGAGTTCCTCCATGTGTATTCTTTGGTTGGTGATCCAGTCTCTGGGAGCATCTGGGGTCAGGCCAATTGACACTGTTGCTCCCTCCATGGGGCTGCAAACTCCCTCAGCTCCTTCAGTCCCTTCTCCAACTCCTCCATCTGGGACCTCACACTCAGCCTAATGGTTGCTGTGAATTGAATCTTGGGTATTCCGAACTTTTGGGCTAATATCCACTTATCAGTGAGTACATACCTTCTTCGATCTTTTGTGACTGAGTTACCTCGCTCAGGATGATATTTTCAAGTTCCATCCATTTGTGAATTTCATGAAGTCATTGTTTTTAATAGCTGAGTAGTACTCCATTGTGTAAATGTACCACATTTTCTGTATCCATTCCTCTGTTGAAGGACATCTGGGTTGTTTCCAGCTTCTGGCTATTATAAATATGGTTGCTATGAACCTAGTGGAGCATGTGTCTTTATTACATATTGGAGCATCTTTTGGGTATATGTCCAGGAGTGGAATAGCTGGGTCCTCAGGTAGTATTATGTTCATTTTTCTGAGGGTCCGCCAAACTGATTTCCAGAGTGGTTGGACCAGCTTACAATCCCACCAACAATGGAGGAGTGTTCCTCTTTCTCCACATCCTCACCAGCATCTGCTATCACCTGAGTTTTTGATCTTAGTCATT
>CM052702.1:84515727-84575697 GCA_028551405.1 Uromys caudimaculatus
CTTGATCTTAGAGCATAAGCCATTGGTGTACTGTTCAGGAACTTTTCCCCTGTGCCCATGTGTTCGAGACTTTTCTCCACTTTCTCTTCTATTAGGTTCAGTGTATCTGGTTTTATGTGGAGATCCTTGATCCACTTGGACTTGAGCTTTGTACAGGGAGATAGGAATGGGTCAATTTGCATTCTTCTACATGTAGACCGCTAGTTGAACCAGCACCATTTGTTGAAAATGCTGTCTTTTTTCCACTGGATAGTTTTAGTTCCTTTGTCAAAGATCAAGTTACCATAAGTGTGTGGGTTCATTTCTGGGTCTTCAATACTATTCCATTGATCTACCTGCCTGTCACTGTACCAGTACCATGTAGTTTTTATCCCTATTGCTCTGTAGTACAGCTTGAGGTCAGGGATGCTGATTCCCCCAGAAGTCCTTTTACTATTGAGAATAGTTTTTGCTATCCTGGGTTTTTTGTTATTCCATATGAATTTGAGACTATCTGTTAAATTCATTTGGTTCATAACATCTGTTAGTTTCACTGTGTCTCTGTTTAGTTTGTGTTTCCAAGATCTGTCCATTGATGATAGTGGGGTATTGAAGTCTCCCACTATTATTATGTGAGGTGCAATGTGTGCTTTGAGTTTAAGTAAAGTTTCTTTTATGAATGTGGGTGTCCTTGCATTCGGGGCATAGATGTTCAGGACTGAGAGTTCTTCTTGGTAGATTTTTCCTTTGATGAGTATGAAGTGTCCTTCCTTATCTTTTTTGATGACTTTTGGGTGAAAGTCGATTTTATCCGATATTAGAATGGCTACTCCAGGCTGTTTCTTGGGACCATTTGCCTGGAAAATTGTTTTCCAGCCCTTTACTCTGAGGTAGTGTTTGTCTTTAACACAGAGGTGCATTTCCTGGATGCAGCAAAATGCTGGGTCCTGTTTATGGATCCAGTCTGTCAGTCTATGTCTTTTTATTGGGGAATTGAGTCCATTGATGTTAAGAGATATTAAGGAATAGTGACTGTTGCTCCCTGTTATTTTCATGTTTTTGTGGCTATCTTCTTTTGGGTTTGTTGAAAGATTACTTTCTTGCTTTTTCTAGGGTGTAGTTTCTCTCCTTAAGTTGGCATTTTCCGTCTATTATCCTTTGTAGGCCTGACTGGCTTTGTGGAAACATATTGTGTAAATTTGGTTTTATCATAGAATATTTTGGTTTAACCATCTATGATAATTGAGAGTTTTGCTGGATATAGCAGCCTGGGCTGGCATTTGTATTCTTTTAGGTCTGTATGAGAACTGTCCAGGATCTTCTAGCTTTCATAGTCTCTGGTGAGAAGTCAGGTGTTATTCTGATAGGTCTGCCTTTATATGTTACTTGACCTTTTTCCCTTACTGCTCTTAATATTCTTTCCTTGTTTTGTGTATTTGGTGTTTTGACTATAATGTGACGGGAGGAGTTTCTTTTCTGGTCCAATCTTTTGGAGTTCTGTAGGCTTCTTGTATATTATGTTCATCTCTTTCTTTAGGTTAGGGAAGTTTTCCTCTATAATTTTGTTGAAGATATTTACTGGTCCTTTAAGTTGGGAATCTTCACTCTCTTCTATACCTATTATCCTTAGGTTCTGTCTTCTCATTGTGTCCTGGATTTCATGGATGTTTTGGGTTAGGAACTTTTTGCCTTTTGTGTTTTTTTGACTGTTGTGTCAATGTTTTCTATGGTATCTTCCGCACCTGAGATTCTCTCTTGTATTCTGTTGGGGATGCTTGCATCTATGACTCCTGATCCCTTTCCTAGGTTTTCTAACTCCAGGGTTGTCTCCTTTTGTGATTCTTTATTATTTCTGTTTCTATTTTTAGTTCCTGGATGGTTTTGTTCATTTACTTTGTCTGTTTGATTTTGTTTTCCTGTAATTCTTTAAGGGATTTTTGTGTTTCCTCTTTAAGGGCTTCTAGTTGTTTACCTGTGTTCTCTTGTATTTCTTTGAGAGATTTATTTCCTTCTTAAAATCTTCTATCATCATCATGAGATGTGATTTTAAATCTGAGTCCTGCTTTTCTGGTGTGTTGGGGTATCCAGGGCTTGCTGTGTTGGGAGAACTGGGTTCTGATGATGCCAAGTAGCCTTGGTTTCTGTTCCTTATGTTCTTGCCTTTGCCTTTTGCCATCTGGTTATCTCTGGTGTTAGTTGGTCTTACTCTCTCTGACTGTGACTTGACCTTCCTGCAAGCCTCGGTGTCAATACTCCTTGAAAATCAGTTCTCTCTGAGAGGAATTTGGGTTTGGAGAGCTATGGTACAGGGTCAGCTCTGGGATACAGACAGAAACCAGAAGGATCTTGTTCCCAGCTGTCCCTTGGTTCCTACATCCTGATAGCTCTGCAAGGGTCCTTCTTGATCTGGTAAATTGCAACATAAGTGGTGGTCTTGCTTGTGCTTGAAGGTGTGTGGGCACTCCTGGGATACCAGCTCTCTCCTGGCACTATTTGAGTATGGAGCCCTGTGTCACAGGATCTGCTCCCTGGCCACCGAAAGAAACCAGAAGACCACTCCTCAGTTCCTGTGTCCTGGGAATTCCAGGTGGGTCCCTTTGTGCAGACAGACTTGCCCACACTCCTGGGAGTCTAGCTTTCTCCTGGCACTATTTGGCTTTGGAGGCCTGGTGGCCCAGGCAGAAGTCTCTAGCCACAGATGGAAACTGGAAGACTCCTTCCCCCAGTTGTTCCTCAGTCTCTATGTCCCAAGGATACTGGGTGAGTCCCACTGAGCAGTGTTGCTTGTCTTACCCCCACTCACAGGCTTTCCACACTCCTGGGAGGCTAGCTTTCTCTTGGCACTATTTGGCTGTGGAGCCCTGGTGGCCCAGGCAGAGGTCTCCTCCTGTTTTTGTGCTTAAAAGTACCGCTGCTATAGAATTTTATAAGGGCTGAATTTTAGTTTTTCAAAGAAAAAGATTCAGGTAGAAAACATTATTCTTCTGTCAAAACACAACAGCTTGTTGGCTTTTCCATGAACTCTGAAAGACCTGACTGAGGAAATTTGCTCCAGCATCATTCTTTTGATATTTGGGGCCCTATCACTAAGAATGAGAGACATCAAGTAAAGCCAACTTCTTATTTTTAGGATTGTTTTCTAGGTACTACAACAGAAATAAAATATCTTCCTAGCATGTTTGATTTTGTATTTGCCTCTGTGTGGTCACCTGGAGCTTTTCTACTCCCCATAACAATATCAAATATCCAGGGGCTCTAGGAAGAATATGAGGCTTTATGTGAAAACAAAATCTAGAACTACATGTAAATTTCATGTGTGTTTTTTTAAACGATGCAAATAGTTGTGTGATAATTATTTCACAGGAATAAGTTGGGTATATGATAATAAACCTTCAAATACTATTGCCTACAATGGATTTTGATGGATAACAAACACTTAATGAATGTTTATTAAACAAATATGTAAGAAGTTCATAAACAAAGTATGAAAACAAAGTAAAGTTTATTAATTTTTAATGTACTTATAACATTAATTGCCAAAATCATTGAATTTTTTTAAGTTGAATTTAAGTTGAATTGGACTATTTCAGTCTATAGTGTAAGAGATTTTCTGATTGTGGTTGATTTAAAAGTACTTTTTGAGATTTTATTTATTTTCATTTTATATTATAAATATTTTGCATGCATGTATGTCTCTACATCACATGAATGGAGTGCTCCCGAAGGCCAAATCCCTGGAACTGGGTTTGTGAGCAGGCATTAGGGTCTATGTGAGCGCTTAGAACTGAACTGGATTTCACTTGAGGAGCAACTAGTATTCTTAACTGCTGAGTCATGATTCTAGTCCCTACTGCTGAGTCAGAACTCCAGTTCCCCCACATAAGATATTTTGAGAAAGAAGTAGTCAGAAACCAGGAAAGTAAAAAAAAAAAAAAAAAAAAAAAAAAAATGTACCGTGTGTGTGTGTGTGTGTGTGTGTGTGTGTGTGTGTGTGTGTGTGTGTGTTTGTGTAAAACAAAGAGGTGGGAATAGCAGGATACAAGTGATGGTAAAGGGGAAATGTGAGAAACAGAAGGGGCGCTAGCTGAGAATGGGAGGGGCACGGGGATCAAACATAAGGAGAGGGAGGGAAAAATAACACTAAGGATGTTTGGGAAAAGCTGTTTTTTGTTAAAGCATGAATACAGATACTGGATTAACTGTAATGTATCAATGGACAAAACTACTAACTACACAGCCTGCTTCAAACTCGATACTGCAAGGTGCTATGTTGAATTTCTCTTGCAAACTTCAGAGGTTCTCTTAGTTTGGCACCCGTGCCTCATGAATTAGGTGGTTTTATCATGATATTAAAAAAGAATCATAGAATTTTAAATCAGAAAGGGAGTTCAGACACCTTTTATTCCATGGTTCTCAACTTCGAAGTGAGCTTGAAATGCTACATAAAATTCTGTTTATATGTGGACTTGTTCATGTTTTCAGAGAATTCAATAGACTCTCAATGTGACTGACATAAATGGAGCATCTAGAGCTACAAATTACAGGTGAGAAAGCTGCTGCCTTGGGAACCAAGGCCTTTCTCCAAACCCCACAAAACTGCAGAGGAATGATGGATATCATTAGGACATTCATTTTGCTCTGACATCCATAAAGTCAAAACAGACATGAGAAATCCTCCTTTACGGCCCACATAATTTATCAGAATCTGTTTGTCTGCAGTGTCGCTGTGCTGGATGAGTTAGTTATTCTGGGACAGTCTTAATTTTTCATGTTAAAAATTCAAAATAGGAACAAAAAGTTAGACATCTTTGCCTTATTGAAAAACACAAGTATTTATTAAAATGTCATTTATCGAATCAGGTGCCGAGAAAGAAGATGGGCTTGCATTTTTCATTGCACTGACCTTGTGCTGTCGTGATCACTGCAAACCCAATAAGAATGGAGGGCATGTTCACTCTTTTTTCTCTTTCATAAGTGGAGTGAATAGACATCTTGACAGAGCCCAGCTGCTACTTCCATGGACTTAATGAGTTTCTTAAGGCACCCCACCGTGCCTCAATATTAAAGAAGCATATGGCATAGCTAATGTTTAAATGTGGATTTATTTGACTTTTTATCATGTGTTTTCCACCTGTGATTTCAGTTTCTTTAAGGAATCCTGTGTGTTTGTATACACAGCTATGAGGCGGCTGTGTCAGTGGGCATGAGTATGGCACTTGTGTGATTCTCATGGTTACGTAAATGAAAGGCCTCTCTATTCTTAGTTGCTATCAATAACCTCTTGAAGAAGAAAATTGAAAACAAAAAGCACAGATGCATTCTATCTTTAAAGCAAAAAGTATTTATGGCCTTTCTGTAAAGCTACATGAGAATATAAAGTATATAAGAATATAAAAATAAAACATAAAAAGTCCTAAAGGGCAGTATCTGTTTGTCACCCGGGATATAATAAAATAGTGACATAAGAGCTTAGAAACCAAACATAGGTATTCTTATAGTAAACAGTGATGTTGTAAGAGTAATATAGTAATCAGAGTCAGAAAAAAAAAGCAAAAATAAAATAAAAGCAAGTAATAAAATAGAGTTCCCTTTTCTCCCTCTGGTGATTATTTTCCAGAATCACATTTGATAATGAATCTCAAGCTATGTGTCTTCGTGTGCATCTTCCCACCCCATTGCACAGGACTAATTACAGTGAAGCTGCACACGAGAATTAAGTCGATCCCTGGGGCCACCTGAAAGAGTCCCATGTTAGCTGCATTATGGCTCTGGGTTTTGATGTGCAGCTATTAGTTTCCAAGCTTTGACTTTGAAGGCACTGATCAAAACCCACCAGCTTCTTCCCAGCACAATAGCTCTGTCAGAGACCTGACAACACCTCATCACAACCACCTGATACTTACAAAGAAGTGGATTTCAAAACCAGGAGATGGAAATGGCAAGGAGCCAAGGAGGGACGGACTTACCCAATGTGTTTGCTTAGGCTCCTTGTGCTGAATAGAAGCCATTTTTCTTATTTATATTGCTCTTTAATTGGGACACCTCTACTGTATGTACCACAGCCTGGCGGGGTACAGAAGAAAGACCGCACTATGGGAAAACTTTCAAAGCCATCGTTATCACACTTTATTATAAAAATGAGCAAAATGTTTTCTCATTCCTATAATAATTTCTTCTGAAGTATAAATAGGTATTTGATTATATTTGAGGGATTGATTTACAGATCTTCTTTGTGTTCAGTCAATAGAATATATTAAGAATAAACACTAGCATCTATCCTGTTTTCAGATAATCACTTTGGTTTTCAAAATGGGGTGGAGGTTAAAGAAACTCCCTAAGAACGCTTTTAACTGTTTCTTTAAGGCCAACTGGCGAGGCTTCACAACAGTCCCATTCAGAGAGAAAGATCGCCTTTGAAATCAGCTTGACAGGAGTAAAAACGTATCTAATTTGGCTTTGCTTATTCTGCAGAGTAAAAGGAAAAGATGTTTCAAATTTCTAGTTGGGTAAGTACCAGAAAAAGTCTTGCTTTGAGTTCTGACTTACTGCTGTTTACATGGCAGAGTGTGGCAAAGACAAACCCAAAGAGAGAACAGGAGAACCATTCCTGAAGTTTACTAGAAGAAGACATGGAAATTAAAGACTTTAGGACTTTTATTTTTAATTTACAAAGTTTTTACTTTCCTCTTTTTTTAAACAAAGATTTATTTTATTTTCAATTGTGTGTACATGTGTGTGTGTGTGTGTGTGTGTGTGTGTGTGAGTGTGTGTGTGTGTGTGTGTGTGTGTGTGTGTGTGTGTGTGTATTAGTGAAGGTGCCCAGAGAGGTTAGAAAAGGGCATAGTATCCCCTGGAATTGGAATTACAGATGTTTGTGACCTGAAATGGGTTCTAGGATCTGTACTCTGGTGTTTTCAAGGGAAGCATCGACTCTTTAATCATGGAGATATTTCTCCATCCCTACACCTTGAGTTTTTTAAAAAATTGGATATTTTCTTTATTTACATTTCAAATGTTATCCTCTTTCCTGGTTTCTTCTCCGGAAACCCCCTATCCCATCCCCCTCCCTCTGCTTCTATGAGGGTGCTCCCCCACCCACCAACCCACTCCCACCTCACTGCCCTGGCATTCCCCTACACTGGGGCATCGAGCCTTCACAGGACCAAGGGTCTCTCCTCCCATTGATGCCCAACAAGGTCATCCTCTGCTACATATGTGGATGGAGCCATGGATCACTCCATGTGTACTCTTTGGTTGGTGATTTAGTCCCTGGGAGCTCTAGGGGGTCTAGTAGGGTGATATTGTTCTTCCTATGGGGCTGCAAACCCCTTCAGCTCCTTCAGTCCTTTCTCTAATTCCTCCATTGGGGTCCCCATGTTCAGTCCAATGGTTGGCTGCCAGCATCTGCCTTTGTATTTGTTAGGCTCTGGCAGAGCCTCTCAGGAGACAGCTATGTCAGGCTCTTGTCAGCAGGCATCTTCGAATCCACAATAGTGTCTGGGTTTGGTGTCTGCATATGGGATGGATTCCCAGGTGGGGCAGTCTTTGGATGGCTTTTCCTTCAGTCTCTGCTCCACACTTTGTCCCTGTATTTTCTTTAAACAGGAGCAATTCTGGGATAAAAATTTGGAGATGAGTGGGTGACTCTATCCCCCAACTGGGGGCCTTGCCTAACCTCTGAATATGGTCTCTACATGTTCTTCCAAACCTTGAGCTTCAAGTATAACTCTTGGCTTCTGATGAGCAAGCCAGCAAGGCCAAGTCTGAGTTACTGTGTCACCAGCAGGGCTATCCAGCAGGGTGGGGTTCTAACTTGCATTGCAGCTGCTACCACACTGCTAATCTGTGCAGAGAAGTTTGGACATAGTAAGGAGTCTGAATAATAGATTATCCTAGGGAGTAAGTCTCTGAGAAAATTTGTTTTCTCTTTGTAAAATAATAATATAAGAGGCCTCAATAAAGAGTCTTGAACATCTTGTATTGGATAGTCTAAAAGCCAACAGATTCTTTCATAGCAGATTGGTTAATTCAGCATGTTAGTACCAGTCTGTGTAGATTTTCCAGAGAACCATCAGGGTATGTTATTATGATTGGAGATTTTGCTACAGTTTGCTCTTATTCCCCACATCACACTCCACCTTTTATCGAGTAAAATTTTGATGGATTATCTTTCTTGTGGAATTTCAGGTTTGTTACTCTTAATTTAGGAAAGTGAAGCATCAGTTTCTTGGGTTTGTTTATTTATTTATTTGGTTTTTTTGAAGCAAGAATACACATATGGGACGATGACCAAATGAACTACATGGTAGAATTAAAATTCATGAACATCGTAGGAAAGCAATTTCTGACATAAATCAAAAGTTTTACAAGTATTTGCAACATTTAGTCAGCACACATATCTATGAAGCCTTATTCTAAATGAATAATTTAATCTCTAATGCCTTTTTTGAGGAACACATATTCATGCACTTTTAAAAAGGGATAAATGAAATAATATTAATAATGCAAAATGGAATAATTAAATATGTAACATAAAATGTGAAAAATCAGGTTGGCATTTTTGTCATCCTGTACAATGTAGCTTCTCAATAAAGACAATGTTCTTTAATACCCTGAGTAAACAGAAGGAAAAACAAGTGCTATTCAAAATCTGCCTCTGGTCATCTGACAAGCCATGGCATTGCCACATGTAGTTTGGCTTAGAAAGCCTTGGACTAAATGGACCAAGGTGTCCTCGAATGTATTCCAAACCAAAGGAATGAATTGTACATCTTAATGGGTGGAAACCAGGCCATGGAGAACTTTCCCACTCAAACGCTTAGTCCTCTTACAGTATCTTCCTTCAGTCTTGTCCAGTACAGTTGTCTTTTATCAACTGTGTATCTGAGAACATCACATCTTCCCTTCTGTTTCCTGGGCTTCTTTCAGTAGCAGTCTGTGCTCATTTCTTTTTGGATTTCTGCTTTGTAAATTTAATTGTATATCACAAGGAGACTCTGATAGGCTCATTTTCTCCATTTCAAGATTATCCATATGTAGGCTTAAACACTTTCTTAAACCAAACCACTATTTGGAAAAAAAAAAAAAAACCTGTCTAGAAGTATAACAACAATCAAATGAAGTCCAGACCCCTGGGAGCTCCCAGAGACTAAGCCATTGGCTGGTCCGTGGCCCCTGGCACACACATAGCAGAGGACTGCCTTGTCTGGTCTCAGTGGGAAAAGATGCACCTAATCCTGAAGAGACTTGATGCCCCACAGAAGAGGAGTGTGGGACTGTGAGGTAGGGGTGTGTGGGTGGTGGAGCACCTTCTCAGAGGCAAAGGGGAGGGGGTGAAGAACTCTTGGAGTGGGGACAGGGAATGGGGGCAACATTTGGAATGTGAATACAACAAAAAATAAAAGGCTACTTGAAAAATTGAGTTGTAGAGTATAGAAATAAAACGTTTTTAGAGGTACTAGAAGAATTAGCATGAAAAACCTGAAAGTAGAATGTAGAATTAGGACTCAGGATGTTTTGTCTTTTTCTGGACTTTTGTCTCAGATGGAGAGAAGAAGCCCTGACAAAAGAAAATGTGAGGCAATTCCCATGAGAGCTCAGTTACTGCTAGCTGAAGTCCAGACAGCTATAATGAGAGACATTGTGAAAGAATGGGGAGATGGGTAGTTACGAGATTCTATAGGTCAAGAATGTTAATGAAAAATAAGTACAGGCCTCACTGACAAATTAAATGAAGCACATTTTTGAGAATATCCTTGACTGACTTGTATTCACTTGTCACACTGAGTTGATACATGGTGCACCCAGGACTTAGTTATGTCAGAGACAGACCTTTACTTACAACTGTAGAACAATGCCTCCATCCCTCCAGGTCCAGTGTTTGCTGTGGCATAACAACAAATATCAGTTGATTTCCAGAGTCCAGGACAGCTAGGGAATTAGAATTTCAATAAAACTGATCTTTTAAAAAATGGATATGTGCAGGTGCTTTGGAGTGGGGAAAAATAGTATTTATTAGCTGCTGTCCCTCGATTCTGATCTACCTCACCAGTTTTCATTTATCAGATGATTATTTAGAACACATTTGCAAATATAATAGTTGTAATACGCATAGTTTAATTAACCACACTGCCTTCTCTGTTGATAAAGGTGAAGCCATTGTTAAATTGTAGCTGTTAACTTCTTAGTGTGACTTATGAGTAAAGCGATGATATTCAATTGCTGTCAGATGGACGAAAAAGATACATAATTTGAGGGAAACTGGGAATGCATAGTATTATTATAAGAAAGGAAGAGAGGCGGGGCCCTAGGAGAGGGGAAAGTAAGGGAGGGGCCAAGACAGAGAGGAGAGGAGCAGAGAAAGATGCGGGCTTCCCTGCATATATGAGTCACATGGAAATCCTTACTCCAGCTTTGGCTTTGACGTTAACTACTTTTGTTCCTTTTGCTCTCATGTTGGTCTCTGCTTTCTGCTTAGAGCCGTAGATTTGGCTGAGCACAAGTGATTACATAATAAACTTGTGATATTTAGTGTACATGGTTGGGTAAGTTTAGACATATGGATGTACAGTGAGCAAAAACCAATTACAACAATTAAAATGATACCACACTGGTTATCTCTCTTTTTTTCTTTTGATCGCTTTCAGTCTCTTCTCTCTATTTTTCTATGCTCTCACTCATCCTGGGGAACGAGAGGTGGGCAGTTCTCACATCTATCAAAGTGTGCTGTATGTCTTTCTTTTGGTCTTCATTCTTTCCTACACAATACTTGGCTTTAGGATCATTATGCCACAGAACCCCCTTACAGTTCCTTTTCTCTGTGATGCGAGATATAAGTCAAAGTGAGTGTTTTTCATACAGATGCCCAATTGTTCTGGCAAAGTCTGCTGGGAGAACAGTTCTTTTCTTTTTTCTTCTTGTTATTTATTTATTTATTCACTTTGCATTTCAATATTGGCATCCCATCTCCTCCCTGTTCCCCCCATAGAGATCCCCCCTACCCCCTCTCTCTCTCCTGTGAGAAGGGGGACCCCTGGGTATAGCCCCTCCTGCCAGGTGTCTCAGCACATTTGCAAACGCTACTTGCTTCTTTATGTGTAGGTATTTTTCTAAGCTCCATTACATCCTATTGATTGTTTTTTTTTAACTATTTACTCCAGTATTACCATTTTGACTGCCATGACTTTGCAATAATTCTTGGAACAAGGTAATGTTTGTTCTGCAAGTTTACATATAGGCCCTGATAAAATTTTTCCTCTGCACTTTCATATTGTTTTAAGAAACGGCCTGGCAGTTCCTATGAAGAAAAAAAAGACTGGAATTTTATTTTGAAGACTGAATAATTTACAGATTAATTTAGACAGACAATACTTTGGCTGTTTTCAAGAAACATGTCATGAACATGTTTCAAGAACACATTATCTTTAGTTTGTATTAGCAAATCTTTGTTAGTTTTTGATTTTTCATACATTTCATTAAAAATAGCACAAATGTTTTAGATTTGAGTGCTACTATGAATAGGTTTATTTCCTCACTTTACTGACTGGTTATTTGACTTTTAATATATAATAAAGCAATGATTTTGAATATTCATCTTATACCTGACAACCTTTCAGAAGCTGTTTCTTAGTTTTAAGAGTTTTTTTCTCTAAAAAGTTTTGCATATATGTAGGTCACTTAACCTGTAAATAGAGTGAATGTTATGACATTTGTCCTGATCTGTATGAGTTCAGCGTGATTTTTCTTGCCTGGTTATGTTGGCCATCATTTCCAGTACAATTGAATCTCTGTGGTGAGAGTAGGTTTCTTTGTTGTTCTGCTCCTGATTTTAGGGCAAAGGCTTTTATTTATTCAGAGTTGGCCTTGCTGTTTTCAACAGGCCTAGCATGTCTGCTGGCTGAGATTAAAGGCATCCAGAGAAGTATATATCATGCGTGTTTTTTATACCTTGTGTGTTTATCTGCATCACTTTAGGTTTTCAGACTGCACATATTTTATTCCAATAAACTTAGCTAAAAACTAGTTTCATTTTCTTGAAAGGAAGCCACTATCACTTGTCATAGTGTACAGGAACATTAGGATCTAATACAAAAAGAAGAATATTGCTAAATTTTAGTAGCTGCTTTAAATGTGGAGGCTTTTGGGGGTCACATTGTGAGGCAAACTCAGCAAGTGAGGAAAACCCTTCAAGACACTTTTACCAATCTAAACAGTTTTGTTTATGTAACTAATTCTTTAAGTGACTAGAAACAGGGACTTTCTATTATTGTTCATATTATGTCTCATGTAGCATCTTTCATATGTTGGCTATCATTTCCACAGCTGAGGCTCACTAGGCCTTAGGCCTATTTGAAGACATTTGGTTATCATAAACGCCAGAGAGCTTAGGTATTCATTGCATGGTAGTTCTAGGCATTGGTTGCAGATCACCGTGACAGTAATAGTATTACCCGAGGACCCAGCTATACCACTCCTGGGCATATACCCTAAAGATGCTCCAACATATAAAGAGAACACATGATCCACTATGTTCATAGCAGCCTTATTTATAATAGCCAGAAGTTGGAAAGAACCCAGATGTCCAACTGGATACAGAAAATGTGGTACATTTACCCAATGGAGTACTATTCAGCTATTAAAAATGATGAATTCACGGAATTCTTAGCCAAATGAATGGAACTAGAAAATATCATCCTGAGTGAGGTAACACACATGGTATGCACTCACTGATAAGTGGATATTAGCCCAAAAGTTCTGAATACCCAAGATACAATTCACAGGCCACATGAAGCTCAAGAAGAAGGAAGACCAAAGTGTGGGTGCTTCAGTTCTTCTTAGAAAAGGGAAGAAAATATTCACAGGAGGAAATATTGGGACAAAGTGTAGAGCAGAGACTGAAGGAAAAGCCATCCTGAGACTGTCCCACCTGGGGATTCATCCCATATACAGTCACCAAACCCAGACACTATTGTGGATGCCAAGAAATGCTTGCTGAACGAAGACTGATATGGCTGTGTCCTGAGAGGCCCTGCCAGAGCCCTACAAATACAGATTTGGATACTCACAGCCAACCATTGGTCTGAGCACAGGGTGCCCAATGGAGGAGTTAGAGAAAGGACTGAAGGAGCTGAAGGGGTTTGCAACTCCATAGGAAGAACAACAATATCAACCAACCAGAGCTCCCAGGGACTAAAACACCAACTAAGGAGTACACATGGCTCCAGCAGAGGATGGCCTTGTCAAACATCAAAGGGAGGAGAGGTCCTTGGTCCTATGAAGGCTCGAAGTGCAGAGGAATTGAGGGCGGGAGGTGGGAATGGGTGGGTGGTTGGGGGAACACCCTCATAGAAGCTGGGGGAGGGGTTATGGCATAGGGGGTTTTCGGGAGGGGGGAAACCAGGAAAGGGGATAACATTTGAAATGTAAATAAAGAAAATATACAATAAAGAAAAAGATTCACTACAAAAGAATCAGAATACTTGGATTGGGATAACTGCACGTTTTTAAGAGTTCCAAGGTCATTTCAAGGCTTAAGAAGGGTAGTATGTCTCTGTGAGAGGATGTGTGTACGTCAGGAGGGGATGTATGGTGCTGGTGAAGATTTGGGGTAGGCAGGAAAGAGCGTTCCAGATTGTCCAACCTGGAAATATCATGAATAATTAAAATAACATGATTGTTTGCCATTGTTAGGGCAAGAGTACCGATGCTTGGTTGGCATCAGCAGCTGGATATTTAATAGGACTTTGCACAGTGCTGACCCTTTCTTTCATTTATGGTGGATATTCATGAATTTTCTGCTTCGAATGTTCCTTTGGTTTAAGAGCAATATGATCTCTTAACAATTAAGCCTTTAAATGTAGAGTTGAAGAATGCATTTCGATAGCATAAAGATGGATCTTTATGGCCTTCATAGTATCTCATAAGAGAAAAGTGAAGTGTTTTTGAGAGAGCTTTAACACAAGTGCTATCCATAAATAGTTCCAGAGTAGAGATGCATACTGACCTTAGACAGCAATGTTTTAAACACACTCCCTGTACATGGAAGTAAATAGAAAGCACGCATAGCACCTTGACTCTGAATTAATTTGTCTATACACTCGAAGCCGTCTCTGGGGCTATTTAAAATGCCTTTTCTATGAGAAGCGGCCACAATCTTCCAAGCTGTCTTGTGTTTCTTTGTCACACTGTCTCTTTGTCATATTGGTGTCATGAAGACTTCATCTAGGAAAGGGAAAAAATAGAAGTAAAAACCACAAATCTTCCAACGTAGTAGACACACAGAGCTTAAGAAAGAACTTCAAGTCTTGCTTAAATTAGGGCAGTAAAGGGAAGAGAATGGGATTATTATTTTTGTACTTCATTCCTTGAGAAAATGATGAGATTAGGTCATGGGGGTAAAAGGTTTATTTTTCTTTTTTAAAATTAATTAATTAAAAATAAATTTATTTATGTATGTATTTATTCACTTTATATCCCAACAATAGCCCCCCTTTTCTCCCAGTACCCCCTCATGGAAGTCATCCCCCCATTCTGGGTATGATTTTAAAGTCATTCAGTAAGTGAGGAAAGCCCTTCAAGATACTTTTGACAATCTGGGTATCACCCCCCACCCCACCCCCACACACATACTGCACATCAAGTTGCTACTGAATTAGGCACAACATCTTCTCCTACTGAGGCCAGACAAGGCAGTCAGTTTAAAAGAGCGGAATCCACAGGCAAATAGGCCACAGGTTATGGGACAGCCCCCACTCCAGTTGTTGGGGAACCCACATGAAGACCTAGTTGATCATCTGCTACATATGTGCAGGGGGCCTATGTCCAGCCTGTGCACTCTCTTTGGTTGGTGATTCAGTCTGTGGGAACCCCTAAGGGTCCAGGTTAGTTGATTCTGTTGGTCTTCCTGTGGAGTCCCAGTCCTCTTTGGGTCCCTCAATCCTTCTTCCAACTATTCCATAAGGCTCCTCAGGCTTCTAATCTAATGTTTAGCTGTGAGTCTCTGCATCTCCTTCCGCTGGCTGCTGGGTGAAGCCTCTCAGAGGACAGTTATGCTAGGCTCCTGACTGCAAGTATAACAGAGTATCATAAATAGAGTTAGGGATTGCTTCTTGCCCACGGGATGGGTCTCAAGTTGAGCCGGTCATTGTTGGCCATTCCCTCTGTCCCTGCTCCATCTTTGTCCCTGCACATCTTGTAGGCAGGACACATTTTGGGTTGAAGGTTTTGTGGGTGGGTTACTGTCCTTATCCCTCCACTCAGAGTCTAGCCTGAAGGAAGTCTTCCTATAGACTAGCTATAGAAAGTGGCCACCTCAGAATCCATATCCCCCTCTGCTAGGAGCCTCTGCTAGAGTTGCTCCCATAGACTCTCTGGGACCTCCCCCGTCCTAGGTTACTGGCATGTCCTAGAGTCCAGGAGACTACACCCCATGCTACTCATTTCCCTTCTCTATCTGCTCTCCGTACATAGGATCTCCTCCCTGCCCCTTCCTTCTCCCAACCCCTCTTTCACCCAGTTCTCTCCTTCCATCAACCTCTGATATATATATTGATTCTACTTCTGAGAAAGATTCAACCAGCCTCCCTTAGGCCTTCCTTGTTATTTGGCATCTTTGGGTCTGTTGATTATAGTGTGGTTATCCTATACTTTATGGATAATATACGATTATAAGTGAGTACATACCATGCATGTCCTTTTGGGTCTAGGTTACCTCACTCAGGATGATATTTTCTAGTGCTGTCCATTTACCTGCGAAATTCATGATGTTCTTGTTTTTAATGCCTGAGTAGTATTCCTGTGTGTAAATGAGCCACATTTTCTTTATCTATTACTCATTTGAGGTACATCTAGGCTGTTTCCTGTTACTAGGAATAAAGTTGCTATGAACATAGTTAAACAGATGTCCTTGTGGGTGGGGGTGGTGGAACATCTTTTGGGTATATATCCAGGAGTGGTTAGCTGGGTCTTGAGGTAAAATTATTGCCATTTTTCTGAGAAAGTGCCAAATTGATTTCCAGGGTGGTGGAACAAGTTTGCACTCCCACCAGCAGTGGAGGACTGTTCCCTTGCTCCACAACCTCGTCAGCATGTGCTGTCCTTTGAGTTTTTGATCTTAGCCAGTGTGAGGAGTGGAAGGTGGCATCTCAGAGTTTTGGTTTGTGTTCCTTGATCACTAAGGGCTTTGAGTATTTCTTTATGTGTTTCTCAGCCATTCAAAATTCCTCTGTTGAGAATTCTCTGTTTAGCTCTGTACCCCATTTTCCAATTGGGTTATTTGGATTGTTGGAGCCCACCTTCTTGAATTCAGTATATATTTTGGATATTACCAGATATACTAAATCTAATAGAACAGAAAATGGGAATAGCCTTGAACTCGTCAGTACAAGAGACAATTTCCTGAACACAACACCAATGGCTCAGGCACTAATGTCAACAATTAATAAATGAGACCTCATGAAAATGAAAAACTTGTGTAAGTTAAAGGATACTGTCATTAGGACAAAACGACAGCCCACTGATTGGGAAACGATCTTCATTCACTAACCCTACATCTGACAGAGGATGAATATCCAAAATATAAAGGTTTCTTTTTCTTAATGGACCTTTCAGTCTGATTAGAACAGCTTCTAATCTATCCCACAGGCTACCGCCCAGAAAGTCCCACTCTCCGCCCTAGGTCCTCCCCTGGCCTCCTTCCTGGGCCAGCCTACCCGGTAGGCGGGGTGGCCCTCCAGTCTGGCCCTCCTAGGCTCAGGAGACTGGCAGAGCTCAGGACACTGCCCCGGCATCTAGATTCAGAGGCTCACTGGCTGGCAGCGCCGTCGGTCAGGTTCTGGAGCTCTTAGACCCGGCGGTTCCTTGCTCTGAGACAGGAAAGCAAACTCTAGTCAGTGCGTGGAGTAGGACAGAGGGACTTAGGCGGGTCGTCAGCCGGTATCCCCACAGAGTAGCTCTGGACAGCGTCCCTGCTGGTTTCTACTCTTCAGAGGCGCCTTCTCAGAATGGAGCAATTTCCTCACGGTCGTAGAGACCGCAGCGGCAGCTGCCGACCCCATCTGGCTCCAGGGAGGGCTGCTGCGCCCGCTTCGGCCGCGCGGTCGGTGTCGTCGGGGATCCCGGTGTCCGCGACTTTCCTGCGGCCGCCTGGCCTTTTTCTGCGATCGACTGCAAGCGCGGGTCGCGCAGGGTGCGCTCCCGGCCCTGGACTGGATAGGGCGTTGGGGGCGATGGGCTGCGGCTACCCGCGGACCCCGAAGTGCGCGCGTTGTCGTAACCATGGCGTGGTGTCAGCGCTCAAGGGCCACAAGCGCTTCTGCCGCTGGCGGGACTGCGCGTGTGCCAAGTGCACCCTGATCGCCGAGCGGCAGCGTGTCATGGCCGCGCAGGTGGCTCTGCGCAGGCAGCAGGCGCAGGAGGAGAGCGAGGCCCGCGGGCTGCACAGGCTCCTGTACCAGGGGCCGTCGGGACCCGCGGCTCCGACGTCGGGGAGCAGCGGCAGGACCGAGAGTTTCCAGGCCTTGAGTAGCCCCATGGCTGGAGCTGCTCTGGGAGCGGGTGCCTCTAGACAGCCTGGGAGCCGGTCAGTCCCCTCTTTCGAGGGTTTCCAGCAAGATTATGCTGAGAGAAAGAAGGGTGAGTCCTCTTTGGTTTGCTTTTCGTGCGAGAAAATGACTGTTCTGGAAGGATGTGTAGAAACGAGCAGCAGCTCTCTAGTAGTGGGCAGAAAAAATTGTTTGAAAGAAGTGCTGAAGTTCAGGAATGTGGATCTGCCCTGTGAATGGCTAGGATTGGGATAGTTACTAGGCTTTCACTAGAAGAGCTCAACCCAGTGAAGTGTCACAACCTCTGACTCGCCCCGGGAGTGGATTTAGGCACAGCTTGTTTTGGCTTTGTGTGGCCAGAAGTTAAGCAGGCATTGAGAGAAAACTTTGGCTGGTGAGCTAACACTCTTTCCAGTTGTAAAATTACAGTGTTCTTGCACAGGAAACCGGTTGATTGCGGTTATTGTGACGATCTTTGATTTTGGGACAGAGTTTTGTCACTAGTTAGCACATAAGAAGAAACTGAAATTGCTCACCTGTTTCTCTCCTGCCCCGACCCCATTTTAATTCTTTAAGCATAATTCCCAAAGGAGAGGAAAGCTTTAGGATTTACATTTAGTTCCCATTGAAAATACGTTTGAGCTTTTCCTGTCCATAGTGAAACCATTGACTAGAGTGTCAGTTTGTAGCTGGAGAGATCTCTACAGAGTATTCATATTTCCGTGTAGTTTCCGGCCACAAATTCCTGGCCAGTATCTCTTGTTTGGATTTATAACTAAAATGACCCCAAATTAACTTTTCCTGTAATATCAATGTCGTTGTGTTGTCATGAATTTAGCAGCCCTCCGTAGGGCCGTTGTTAAATGGGCATTTCCTTTAAATCATTTTGTTAAAATCCCAAACAGGTTGTATCACAAGACGTTATGTGATAACTGATGGTAAGTTATTAATTAGAAACTTTGCTTGGTTGTCACAATTGCAGATCTTAGCAAAACAGGGTGGAATTTTGAAAGAAGCCCACCTCTGCATTGAAAATTTGCATTGTCTTACGCCACACACTCTGGACACACACTCTAGTTTATTTCAATAGACCTATGGACTTTAAGCGTTTCTCATGACAGAGACCGATGAGACGGTAGCCTTCCTTCAGCTACATTGCTAATGAGATTGGCTGATGGTATGGATTTACATCAACTTTTTGTACAAAAGTGTACATTTTGCAGGCCTAATGATTGTATAGATTATTGTGTCACAATGACTGGCCCATAAAAAAGAAGTCCATATTTTAAAGGCTTCTTCATTGGCTTTCTAAATTGACCACCCCCCTTACACAATATAAATAAACTATAGTAAGATATTGTATTGAACTTATTCATTCACAAGACAAAGACCTACAGTGATTCAGAGGCGAATAACATTTCCCTATGTAAAAGAAGCTTATGTCCAAAAAAGGAAGGCTATCAGTGTCTAAAACTACAACAATGAATAAAACAGTCCCCAGAAGTCTAGAGGACAGAGATGAAGGGAATTACACTAAGTATTTGCCACAGCCTCCCGAGTCCTGGAATCACAGTCATAAGCCCCAAGCACAGCTTGCAAACAGTATTTCTTTAGAGATATTTATCTTGGGAGTCCAACCTAGAAGTAATACATTATTTTTAGACAAAATGGCAGAGATTTAATTTTGCTATTTCCTATATTTCAGGAGCAATACTCGGTGAATTGCTGTAGAGGCAAGTGGAACAAAAGAGCAATGGGAATTGATTTCCATGTGGCAAATGTCATTTGACAATTTTTATATTACTCAAAGTTGAAAAACACCAGTGTGCAACCTTATAACTGTCACAACTTTTCATTAATCAAGTATTTGATGTAGTGACAATGTTTTGACCCTTCTAGTGTTAAATTGAATGTAATGTACATTTTAAATAAACTATAAACTTTTATAGAGCATGTTTAGGACTATTTTTTTTACAGATACAGAGAAGCATCAAAGAATATTTCAGATCACCACTTAAATTAAGTAGAATATTCACCACTTGTTTTACTTAGTTCTGTTATATAGGATCTTTGTGTGTGTGTGTGAGTGTGTGTGTTTGTGTATGTGTGTGTGTGTGTGTGTGCGTGCGCACGCGCGTGTGTGGGTGGGTAGAACATCACTTAGACCAAAGCAAAATTTGGACATTTTGGAAAAATCTCTAATTCCATGATGGTGGCACATTGATATTTTGGATAACAACAAACTCTCCTCTTGTGATCCTTAATTTCTAAGAGATTTAGCTACTTACTGTATAACCTTACATCCTGAAATGCATGAGAAACAGCACCCTTCTCTGCTCTCACACGTTAGCTGTGCATGATCTTTAAAATGTGACTCTCATGAAGATGGTTTTAGGTGAATCAAAATTGCTAATTATACTATATAGACTGCATATCACACACACACACACACACACACACACACACACACACTGAATGAGTATTATTTCGTCTATCAGTGTCTTTGAGTGGGCATAACTATGTTGTGGCAAATTTTTATGTCTGATTATTTTTTGTTTTCTTTTCTGCAGAACCAAAACAGAGTAACTGTGAGTCGTGCCAGAGTAGACATGAAGAACCAATCTCCAACACTCATCACCGTTCTCTGGGATCATCTAAGGGTAATGTTACCATGGAGAAACAGGGCTTCATGTCATCTATTTCAGAACACTCGGACAAATCCACCATCATCCTGTCTCCTTGCCCCACGGATCAATCGGGAGGAGAAGATAGTCCCAGGTCCTTCTCTTCCTCTGACCTGGAATCAGGGAATGAAAGCGAGTGGGCCAGAGACTACATTGCTGCCAAAGCCAGCCTTTCCGCGGTGACCTCAAGACCACGAGACCCTCTCGGAATTCTTACCAGGATTTTTCCAGGTTGCAGGCGTAGCCGCCTAGAAGGCGTTCTACAGTTCTGCAAGGGAGATGTAGTTCAAGCTATCGAACAGATCTTAAATGGGAACGAACATAAGCCAGACTGCAGGGACCTAGCACATGCAGACTTGGAAAATGCAGCCTTTCAGAGAGCTTCAGATTTTAGTCTTGCTGGCATTGGCTTTGGGACTCTAAGTAATAAATCAGCTCTCTCTCCTCTTGAAGCTGTGTCTGCTGCTTATGGAGGGGATTCAGCTCTCTACAGTTTCAATCCTAGACTAGCTTTCAGCCCACTGCGCCTGGCATATTCTTCTCCAGGAAGAGCGCTGTCTGGTTTTGTGTCGCCCTACCTAACGCCTGGACTGGTTCCAGCATTGCCTTTTCGGCCAACACTGGATTATGCATTTCCAGGGATGATTAGGGAGCCGTCCCACCTTCCTAGCAAGCACTTAGTAACTGGTGGTAGACTGTATTTCAGGCCCAATCAGGAGCATCTGTAACATATCCACTCTACCATTCTTGGTGTTTCCAGAGCCATGCAACACACACACACACACACACACACACACACACACACACACACACACACACACACACACACACTTTTTAAATGTACTTCAAAGAGCATAAGTGTGGCCTCTCAGTCTTAAATGATATTTTTCTAGGACACGTAATATACTTTAGATTTGAAGACTTTTTTTTTTTTTTTTTTAGCATTTACTAAATCAGAGAAACATTTAATCATTATCTGTGCCTTGAATAAACTTATTTCAGGAAATACTATTATTTTAAACTAATGAATTTTCTCCTTAAATTATCGCTTTTATTATAAAGCCCTAAATGCTTTTATTTTATTGTAGAGTTGGGTTTATAATTGTGAACAGTTGTAAAAAGCAATTCATACGGTAGAATAAGAACCAGGAGTGGGGGATTGTGGTTATTATTCTAAAACAGCGCCCTCTCCGTCTCTTCCTCCTTTTCCCTTCTCACTTTTCCTCCTCTACCACAGGAGAGCCAGAAATTATTCTAAGTATTTACAAATATTTTATTTTCAGATAAATGACCAGTAGTAAGTAAACCTAATAAATTTGAATATATTATATTTGGGATGTCTGATTTTTGTACCCTTTAGCTACTATTTGTAAAAAGGAAATGTTTTTTGAATTGTTCTCTTTAAAGTTAACATTGTAAATGCACAAAGAACTATTGGGTCATAAGAAGCAAGACCCTGCCCTCTTCTGGCCACTATCACAAACTGCAATTCAGTTAAGTTTATGAAATAACCATTTTGGATCATGCTGTATTCATTTTCATGTTGTGAAATATATTTCTACTGAGGATAATTTTAATTTTTGAGTAGCTTATGCTTCTCTCTGGGGATATAGTTTTTTATCATTTGTTTGAGATAATAGCATGTCACTAATTCTCAAAGGTAAAAAGGAATTATTAAAAAACTATCTGCTCAAACAAATATCTCCTGATTCTATATAAAGTATATTTAATGTATTTAGGAAAGACAAAATTTCCAAAGGTCAGTAACTTCCTTTAAGGCTTAGAGGAGTTTTGGAGTCTTAAGACATACATTTCTCTCCCCACCTGGAGCATTTAAAACCACCCATCCAGCTGTTCAATTCAGTCACTGGAAAGCCCCAGGATGAAACAGCTCACAAAACAACTGTAGGACATTTTCCTCATGTGCCTTAAATTTTAAACAGACAATGGCTTCACTGTATTGGGAGGAATAATAAAGACCCAGATGTGGTAGGAATTAGAGATATCTTTATCTGAGCAGCAAGAATCACTAGAAAAATTTAAAATTATATTTATGTACCTGTGTCTTTTCCATTAAGTTAACAAGTTTTCACAGTATATTTTACCTAAAAGTATCATAATGCATGACTGGAGAGTATCTGGTACTGATTTAGAATGGAAATTGTTTAATAATTTGCATAAATGTTAATGGAGCAAGATTGAGGAAAAGTCCTATAAAATTTAGGTGGATGCAACGTTCACTTTTTTTTGTACAAAACAAAATGGAAAAACCGTTCAGGATCAGAGCCTAACTTACTGTACAAAGCCTGGCAACTAATTGCTATGCAGCCAACATACATTGAGATTAGACTAATTTTGGATGATGGATCTTTCAACCAAATGATTCTACAAAGTGGCCTATTAATACACAGTTTTGAGTAGCGTTTCATGAGATTCTATGTCTCCTAAAAAGTGTTCAGATCAGAACTCTTGGCGATTCTTGAGTTGTTTTTATTTCACGAATCTATCTATTACATTCTATTTTTGAAATACACTAGATCCTGTGTAGGGTGTCAAATGCAGAGTATGACGTAAAGAGAGCTGTAGTAAATGACAGAAATCTGGATTAAAAGTACAGCAATTCTAGCATTGCTGGATTCTTCATAAAGTTAACATAATAGTGTGGATGTATTGGCTGTATGGTGGTGGCACACGCCTTTAATCCCAGCACTCAGGAGGCAGAGGCAGAGGAATTTCTAAGTTAAAGGCCAGTCTGGTTTACAAAGTGAGCTCCAGAACAGCCACGGTAACACAGAAAAACCCTGTGTTAAAAAAAATCAAAACAAACAAAAACAAAAATCAAAACATGTAGACATATTATTTTAATAATCTAAATATTAAGCTAATTTTCATATGTTATATAGTCTATACAATTCATAAATCTCATAAGACCTAAGTAACTTTATAAAATAGGAAATTGTTCCAAATACTAGCTCGACATTGAGGAAACTGAAGCTCAGATCTGTATAGCCAGTCCAAAAGGTAATAATAGTATGAGGATCAGGAAGGGTTTCTTACTTTAGTAATTTCAGACTGTTAGGTATGAGAAAGGATTATGCCTGTTTGTTCCTTCGCAGCTTTGTGTGGTGTCTGATACATAATATGTGGCAAATAGTACCTCATTATTTACTAAATCAATAAAAGTATTAGATTAGAAATTGAGTCATCGCATTTATTAAGCATGTACTTTGTGTCATGCATTGAACTAGGTGCAAAGCAGAGATATGATTAAGAGACTAGAACCAGCCTCAAATTTTTCATAGACTGCTTTTCCATGTATACAAAGAACAATCAACCAAACAGCTAAGGTTGGTACCATTTGGCCATGTCAGTACATCAGTGAGTTCTTTATGATATTTATGCCTAGAAACTACTTGAGGCCTTGGCACCTAACCTTTCTAGTCAGCAGCTAGGAAGACAAAGACTGAACTGTCTTCTCCATGTGTTGTATGAGACATAGATGTTGACAACTCTATGGAGAGAAAATGCAGAAGAACAAAAGGAGTGGCCTTTTCACAGTTGGCGATCTCTGACTGTGCCATAGTATTTCCATTGAAATTATTGTGTTGAAAATACCAGAGGCCTGCTTGATGGGGTTTTCCATTACCACCTCAGTATTGGGATGGAATCAGTTACCAGCGATTCAGAAACACGGGAATGATTTGTTAAATAAATGAATGAACAAGTTTTAGTTCTAAGACCCCCAAAAGAAAGTCTACAGACATTATTTGTCAATTAAACACTGTTCATGAGAATTTTTTCTATGTGAAAACCTCCCAGAAGTATATGAAAAAAGAGGAGACAGAACACAGTGTGATTTAAAAGGGATTCAGGTTATTGTGAGACACACATGTTCAAGAAAAAGAGAACTCAGACAGGACATGTGCGAGCCCTGGAGACAAACATGACTAGATTGTTTACAAAGTATGTAGCCATATGTCTTCCTAGAAGGATTTCTTGCTTTACTGTTGAGACAGGTCTTGTGAATGGCAAGTTACATATACTCTGGGCATCTGTTTCTTCTCAGTAAAATAACGATAATAATATCTAACCTGCAAGGTTCATGGAGATAAGAGGTAACTTGAATAAATTGTACAGCACAGTAATGCTTATATCCTGGTATTAAGTAAACAACTCTCACTGTTACTGCTTTGTATTAAGATATTATCTTTGCCCCCTAGTGGCGGTCACTTAACACAGAGCACTGTAATTGTGCTTAATCCACTTAGTGGATGTAAAACCAAAGGGCGCTTATTACCGGTGAATATCTAGGCTTAGTTCCAGGCTTCCTGTTTGGTTTTCATGCCATGGTGAGCCACACTTTCACAACATACTATTGTGTGTATACTTGGGATTCTTTTAAGGGCCTGAAGGACGTGACCAGCACAACCAGAGCTCTGTGTTCATACTACCTTTAATTAGTCAAGATTTGGTTAGGAAAATAGAGCCCTTGTAACTGTCCGTGGAAATAAGGAATTTACAGAATATTCTCCCAACACAAAGGAGGATCTTGTTGGAGAAAACAGGCACATCTGAGAATCACTAACCAATCTGGCTAAAGCACTGTGTTCTCAGTGGCATCAGATGGAGGGTCAGTGAAGTCAGCAACATGGAGTCAGGAAAAATGAAGGCAAACTAGAAACACATGTGGGTGTCTCAACTTGGTGACTCCTGTTTTACCTATAGCTGACAAACTTCACCCATAATTCTATAGAATGTTCAGTCAGTTTTCACTCTGAATGATATGGAAAGGAGGAGTCTGGGAAATGTAGTTTTCTGTCTTAGGCAAACTAATTTAGCACAGTCCTGTCCAGTGTAGTTCTTGCCAAATAGCTTTCATAATCATTCATGTCTTCCTTGTTTCCTTCTAAGTAATGTCTTTCACCCAAAGCTGATATAAGTGCCTTCTGGATGACAAAACATGTTGATCTCTCTCAAGGACGCAAATTATCTTATCCATCTTTGGGAGGTGCTCATTTCTCTTTCACCTAGCCAAACCTGCATTTAAGTATCCTATTAAATTAAGCCTGAGGTACGTTTAGCCAATATTATTACTTTTTTTGTTAGAGTAGGCACTGCAGACAAGAAAATTGTTACATAAAGATGCCCCTGATTACCATCGTTTTTATGCCTTTGTAGCTTCATGACGGGGCCAGTGTGGTAGGCATCTAGTGGCAGCTGCAGTATTTTGAATTTTAATCTTTTCCCACACTAGTGATATGCTTGTGATTTCTTGAGATGCTGGGTAATAACAGATATCTGTGGCTCCCAACTCTGTCTCAAATGCTCTATTCTAAACAACCAATACGTCACAGTCCACAGTTTTGCTAAGTTATTAGGTTTAGTATATTAGGTGTCAAATTTATATTTTCTATGTATAGTAGGTTTATTGTGATATATTTTCATTATAAGTCAAGGAGCATCAGTATACACACATGCATGACAAGCATGGATGGGCACACATACACACACACAGACATACCACAGATGCGCACACACACACACACACGCACACACACATACACACACACTGCACCATTTCTCTGAAATAAGGAAAAGATAAACATTACTGTCTGCTACAGCTTGAGCTGCAACTGGTCATGGGGTGACAGATTATATCTATAACTTCTTTCATCCTTTCGTTGTTTCCAGCATGTGCCTTAGTTAACCATGGTTGCTTATTATGGTGAGTGACTCAAATTTTCATTTCTTTTTTTTTTTTTTTAACAACATATGTAAAGAAAATGTTTCATTTAAAGTGTTAAATACCATCACCAGAATAAGTTTGATTTACATCGGTTGGTGTTGTTACAGGACTGATCTGCCCTCCCCCCATGTTCCCCAACTTTCTGTACTGTTTTCAAATTTTCATTTCTGAAGAGTACATTATTAACAGTTTCATTTACAAAAGGCTTTGCAACTCTCCATTAACTTTTGTAACGCATATTGGAAGAAAGAGAAACTCTCTAAAGGAGCTTGTTCATGTGGTTTCACTGTTGTTTGAAACTGCCAATGGTAGCCTTCAGTTCCAGGAAAGTATATATTTTGTTATGGCACAATTTCTCCATTAGGAAATTAGACCGATAAACCAACATAAGCCAAAGTTTAAGAAAAAGAAACAACAGTCTTTAGGAGTAGTTAGAAAATATCATTCTTGTATCTGTCCCACGTTTCTCAGATCTTGAGCTGAGGAAAACCATCTCGGTGTATTTACATTGATTTAGAGCCTATCTTATCCACAGAAAGATAGTATTCCAGCCCTAAACATGCTCTCACCAGCTGGAGCCATAATAGAGCTTTCCAAAGGCCATTTCATAATTTTACTAGACCAGCTGTTTCTGGATGAGGGGGAACAGGATGGTTCAGTGAGTTCCATGGGCATAAGCTCAATATTTGATATAAGTTTCTTTGTCACACACAATGTATAGAATACTATGATTGTGGTTTTAGCAGAAATATCAAAGGAAGGAAATGCAGCAGGACAAAACCATACTAGCAAGAAATTTTGTTTGCTTGTTTGGTTTGGTTTGATTTTTCCCCAGCAAGAACAAAGAGCTGTTCCTTCAGTGATGAAAATGGTCCAATGCAATCAACCTGCCACCAGGTGGCTGGCTGGTTGCCTTGGGAAATGATGCCATGTCTGGAGTTTTGTGTTGATGTCTGCTCTTAGCCAAATTGGCCTTGGTGAATGAAAGTTTATGTTGCTTACAGAGCATAAGCTCCATCTCTGTTTGAATGAACTTTCTCTTCTTGTCCCAAATAAAAGGTTAAGCTATTAAATGGTACTTTTCAAAGGTTGCTCTTTGCTGGGCTGTATATGGGACAGTACATACATACATCTGTGCTTATTTGGAGAAGTCTTCCCACATAGCTTTTTTTTTTTTTTTTTTTTTTTTTTTTTTTTTTTTAGATCTACTCATTTTCTTATCCAAGGTCCTTATTATCCAACCAAACTGCTGTCCAGTATTTATGAGCCATTCCAGATATATGTCACTATCAATCTCTCCTCTCAGTATCACCACTGGAAAGATTAATCTTACCACAATGCTTCAGCCATTCCTATAGTACAGTTGAAAGCTACAAGTTGACTGATATTGTCTTTGAACAAAGATCAAATAGTCCTTCCTTATTTTGTTGTCATGGAAAACACACAAAAGAGAGGAAGCAATGGGGACCATTGAAGTAGGGACCATGAGAATTTTATCCAGCATTTATACAGTTTAACTGATACACCATATTAAGAATTAAGATGATAATGTCAGGATGAACATCTTTCTCAAGGGTGGCAGTGGAAGTGAGTGATGAATAACCACTGTTATATCAGAAGCTAAGCAAAGGAATGAAATAATCATGGTATATACCTCAGCCATTGTCCCCCAACCAGGAAGAGGTTTTATTCAGTGATGAGTACAAAATCAAAGTCAATTATGTGTATAAGAACAATAATATAGTCCAGAGATAAATAGGTATCATGCAAGTGAACTTATTAATATAATTGCTCACATTAAGAAAATGTTATCTATAGCTTTATTTGGACATGATGTACACCATATGTCTTCACAAGCAATTATTTATTTGCCTGGGTGGTATCAATATCAGGGAAAGCAATCTATTCTAAAAATATCCCATTGGAATAACCTTTTACATTTTGAGAAGGCGTGCCCCTGTATTTTCAATTGTTAATTATATACCAGCAGAGAACTAAGTACTAGCAGGATTCTGATATTGTCATTTCTATGTCCCATTACTGGGCTTTATATTTTATAAATATTTGTCCTTCTTCACTTACTTAAAGGTAATCTAGAAGTTAATCAGAGGTTGTCTTGCTACTGATTGGTTGTAATAAATATCTGATGGTCAATAGCTGGAAAGGAAGTAGTCCCCCCAGTAAATGAATTATCTTTATTATAAATATTACAGTGAATTAAACAGGCAGCTGTCTTTATTTACCTTATGCTAATTCCCAATATTTATTTAAAACTGCACCTCAATAGTTGGATATTCAAATGATCTACCTTTACTTTCTATGCTTCTGGCTGCCTCCCAGCCCCATCCCATGATACTTGCATATTATTATTGATATGGCCCTTCAGATCCTTTCTTCATGGCTTCGATTCCCGCTGCTGATCTGAATCTCTCTTCTTCCCATCCTTCCTCTGGTTGGCAGATGTCCAAGTCTATTATCTATTCTGCCCAAGCCAGTGGATGATCAGCACTTATTAACAAGGCAGACAATAATTGATAAGAACTATTTACACAAACTTGAGACAGGAGATTCTTGGTATAAGCATTACAATCTAGTGTCCATCTGGATTGAAACAAGATATGGAAGCAGAGAAATAAGCATTTGACTAACACAAGGGTGAATTTTGCACAGTGTACAAAAACATTATTCCTAATACCCTCCATCCCCCACACCCTGAACTTGTGGGCAGAGTGAGTGACACAGAGGAGGGAGTGAAGAGCGGACTCAGAAAGGAACAGACACAGATGGGAGCAGAGAAAGGTACAGCCACGTGGCAGGTAGGGTAGAACAATCGGGTTGCATTTAAACTGGAGCTGGGAGGCTGCCCCAGTAAAAGGCCTAAGCTTTAAACTTATTTAACAGCCACCATGTCTTAATTATTCTGCTGGCAGGTCCAAGAAAGTCCTGCAATAATTTTCAGTGGAAATTTGTCTATGTTTCAGTTCCCAAGGTACTATTATATGATTTAGTGTAACTACGGGACAATTATATGCTTTAGTTAAATGTATATACACTTTAGATAATATTGCAAAGAAGTGACCATTGATTAGACAAACCATTGTTTCTACCATAAACGAAAATTGCCTTATTTTGATACAACAAATATTCTACTTGATGCTGTCTCTAAATAGAAACAATAATGCAAGAAAGAAGATGAGAATGATTACTTACTATTTTAGTTGAAATGGGTACTAGAGTGCTAGTCAAAGTAGTACAGTGTAAATAAAAGAGAGACAGTAATGCTTGCTAAACAGGGTAAGAGAGGTAAAGTTTTGCAAGTGTTAAGGTTTAAAAGATTGAGAAAAAGTGGAAATACAATAAATGAAGAGAAATTAAAAAGACACCTTGTTAAAACACACACACATAGTGGGATTCATTGGTATGAACAACAGATACCTTAAAAGACATAACAAATGGAAGATCACATTCATAGACACTGTAAGATGCTCAGGGTAAGTTGTCCATCTTCACCCTGCATTCCACCACGCATCCCCACAGGCTTAGCACCAGATGCATGGCCCTGTGAACCATCATTGTTCAGGAAGCATCCTTACTGTGTAAATTGCTCCATTCCCCCTTTTCCCACGGCCCTCACTCAGTTATCTTCACACCGACAGGCTTTCTACCTCAGCCCAAGAACCAGGTCCACTGAATAAGTTGGTTCTTCCCTTTCCCATCTTTGACCCAATCTGTTGCCATCTCCACATGCATAGCCCTAGCCCCAGATCCGTGGCTCCACCCTTGACTGATGAGACATTTACTTCATCCTGTCCTACCTCTGTCTGCTGCCACCTCTGTATCCACAGGCCTAAATCCAGACCGATAGTTTCAGAGACATCTTTGCCTTGTCCAGTTAAACAGCTCATCCATCACTTTACCTGGATAATTTCTGGTCACACAGCTCCCACGCTGTCTCAACCTAAGGTAGGACAGATTTACACATCAGACACATAACAAAAGAAAGACATTCACATGCACAAATCAAATCACAAAAAGTAAAACAACATAAATACCCAAGACAGCATGTTTACTTCCAAACCCACTGGTCTTCTAGTAATCTTCTCTAACGAGAACTATCTTGATTAGTCCATGAAAGAATTTCAAAGAATAATCTATAAATTTTATCAATTCAAGGAAGTTAATGAAGACAAAATCAATTCATTGAATTCCAAGAGAATAAAGAACAAATACCTGAGTGATATCTAACACAACACAAAAACACAACTAAAATGAAATGACAACAGTAATTTAGGATTCAAAAAACTGAATTCAAGAAAGAAACATTGAAGAGAACAGAAGCTAAAATGAAGATAGAATCAAGAAAATACTCAATATCCAAATTAGAGGAGAAAGCCCTACAAGACTTACATGTAGAATAAATCAAGAAGGTAATAGAATACTAGGACTCAAAGACAAAGTAGAGGATCTAGACAAAACAAGGAAAGAATATGAGAAAAAATTTAAAGCACAAGAAAGAAACATGCAAGAAGTATGGTACTCCTTTGAAATAAAGACACAGATAAGGGAGATAAATTCCGCATCTATGGCATAAACAAGACCATTGATAATATCATAGAATAAAACTTCTCCAAACTAGCAAAAGGCATTCCTGTGCAGATTCAATAAGTACACAGAGCACCAACTAGAAAAGACCAGTAAAGAAATCCCCCATGCTATAAAATAATTAAAATACTAACTATACAGAACAAAGAAAGCATATTGAAATCTGCAACAGAAGAATACAAGCCATATATAAAGAGGATTCCATCAGAATAACAGGTGATTTCTCAATAGAAACTCAAAGCTGGAATAACTTGGAGAAATACACTCTAAAAGACAGTGATTGCTAGCCTACACTGTTTTATCCAACAAAACTATTGACCATAGGCGAGAGAGAAAAAAACTTTTCTGTAATAGAAACAGCCTAAAAAAATTGTATCCAACAATAAAGAAACACCTAGCACACCTGAGAAATCTATTCAATTTCCCCTTCCCAGTGAGATCCATAGTTCTCCCTGAGTCCTCTTTGTTACTTAGCTTATCTGAGTCTATGGATTGTAGCATAATTATCCTTTACTTGAGAGCTATCATACACTTATAAGTGAGTATATATGATGCTTGTTTTTCTGGGTCTCAGTTACTTCACTCAGAAATATTTTTTCTAGTTTCATCCATTTGCCTGAAAATTTCATGATGTCACTATTTTTTTTTTAAACAGCTGAGTACTACTCTATTGCATAAACATACCAGTTTCTTTATCCATTCTTTGGTTGAGGACACCTAGGTTATTTCCAATTTGTGAATAATGCTGCTATGAAAATAGTTGAGCCTTGATATGGGGGTATGTGCCTTGTCTTTTTATTTTTTTAAATTTTCTTTTCTTTTATTAGATATTTTATTTATTTACATTTCAAATGTCATCCCCTTTCCCCCGTTTCCCCTCCGGAAAGTAAACCTTGTATCACATCCCCCTCTCCTGCTTCTATAAGGGTGTTCCTCTTTCATTTCCTTTTAGAAAAGAGAATGCCTCCCAGGGTTATCAACCAAACGCTGCAAATTAAGTTACAAGAAGTCTAGGCACATTGACATGTAGTCATACATACATTACATATAATGTATAATATATAATATTATGTATATATATGTTTTATTATACTGGAAACAATACTAGGCATATTGACATATAGTCTTATATGACTATTATATATGTATAATGTATATTATATATATTAATAAAGAATTATATATAATCAAATATATATTATATAGTAAAATATATATAATAAAATATATATTTATTTATAGTTATTTATATATGCATTTTAAATAAATATAAATATTTTAAATAACTTTAATAAATATATAAATATTTCATAAATATACATATAAAATATATAAGTATAAAATAATTTTTAGGGGCTGGAGAGATGGCTCAGTGGTTAAGAGCACTGACTGCTCTTCCAGAGGTCCTGAGTTCAATTCCCAGCAACCATATGGGAACCATCTGTAATAGGGTGTGATGCCCTCTTCTGGTGTGTCTGAATACAGCTACAGGGTACTCATAAACATAAAAAATAAAGAAATAATTTAAAAATATTTTTTAATAAATATGAATAAATATACAAATATATAGTTTATATATATTTATTATATATAATAACAAATATATTATATATCATAAATAATATTGTATTAATATATATAATATACATTATATATATTAATCATATACAACTATATGTTAATGTGCCTAGTATTGTTTCCAGTATTCTTTGTCTCTTCTGATTAGTTTTTTTCTGAAGGCAGACTAAAACTAATCAGAAGAGACAAAGAAAGACATTTCATTCTAAACAATAGATCAATTAATAAAAAATAAAAAATACAGAATACTGGAAACAAGAGGTGCTAGAAAGAAAAATAAAACAAATCCATAATTATAAAACACCCCCATACACAAATAAGGACACAAAACACACCAAAAAAAAATAGAACAAATGACTGCAATCTATATACACCTTTCTGTAATAATTTTAAATATTAATAGCTTCCGCTCTCCAATAAAAAAGGTACAGTTTAGCTGAAGGAATCAAGGAACAAAATCAGCCCAACCTCATTTTAAATATTGGCACCACCTTAACATGAAAGGGTGGGAAAGCATTCCAACTAAATGGGATTACGAAGCAAGCAGACTTCACAGCACTAATATCTAACAAAATAACTTCAAACTACAACTAATCAGAAGAGACAACGGAGGCATTTCATTCTAAACAATGGATTAATTGATAAAATTATTATAATACTAGATAGTACTAACTCTGGACTACCCAGTTTCATAAAAATCATATTAATGAAGGAAAAGACATAATTTATCACAAAATAATAGCTTACATGACACCCTACTTTCCCTAATATTGATTATCTGAACATAAAATAAACACAGAAACTTTAAAATAAAATGACACTTTAAGTCAAATGGACCTAACAGATATTAACAAGATACTTTACATAAGCACCAAAGAACATACAGTGCATAGGAACACATACAAGTCTCTTTTATAAAGGCCATGTTGTGGAAAACAAATCTCCACAAATACAGAAAAATTGAAATAATCCCATATATTATATCCCATCATTATAAAATAAAACTTAAAATCAATAGCAAATAAACCTCTCACAAGGATATACATTCATAGAAATTGAAGAACTCCCCATAGAGCGATGAATGAGTCAAAGAAGAAATCAATGAAAATATCTTTGGAACTAAGTAAAAATATAAACACAGTGCTGTAAAACCTCTAGCACACATTTAAATCAGTCCTAAGAGGGGAGGTTATAGTCCTAAGTGCCTACTGTAGAAAATCAGAATGCTCACAAATAAAGAGCTTAATGGTGTGACTCAGGAATTTCCCCAAACAAGAACAAACTGAATCCAAACCCAGTAGACCACAAAAAACAATAGATGTAAAAGCACAAATTACTGAAACAGAAAGCAATTAAACAACACAAAGAGTAAATAAACCTGAGAGTTTGTTCTTTGAGAAGAGAAACAAGATGAACAGATCCTTGGCAAAACTAATTAAAAGAAAGTGATGACACAAATTAACAGTATGTGAAATAAAAAAGGAAGCATTCAGAGGACAGCAGAGAAATTCTGAATATTGTAGTTCTGGTGGTTGGAATGAGAATGGTTCCTGCTTGCTTCTATGTTTGAATATTTGGTTGCTAATTGGTGGGACTGTGAGGAGGTGTGGCCATTTAGGCAAGGGCTGTCAGCAGTGGTGAGCTTTGAACTTTAAAAAGACTCATGCTATCCCAAATGTCCCACTTTGTATTTGTGGATTGAAATGTAAGCTTTTAGTTGTGGCTTTAGTGTTCTGTTACCTGCCACCTTCATTCGGATATATTGGACTCTAATCCTCTGGAACCATAACCTAAAGAAACTTTTCCTTCTGTAAGTTGCCTTGGACATGATGTTTTGTCACAGGAATAGAAAAATAACTAATATAATAAGGGGATACTTAGAAAAAAAACCCTCTCCTACATTATGTTGGAAAATCTAAAATATGTGGATGAATTTCTTGATTCATCCAAACTACAAAAGTTTAGTCAAAAAGAGATCAATAACCTAAACAGACCAGTGGAGACTGAAGTAATAATAATAATAATAATAATAATAATAATAATAATAATAATAAACGTCCAACTTAAAAAAAAACCCAGGCTCAGACAAACTCACAGCAAAACTCTACCAGACTTTCAGAGAAGAACAACAACCAATACTTCTTAAATTATTAAAAAAAGAAATAGAAGAAGCATCCCAAACTCTTTCTATGAAGCCAGTATCACTCTACCATCCAACCCAGGTATACATGCAACACAAACCAGATCTATCCCCCTTCCCCTTTCTCCCTTCAGCCTGGGCCACACTTATCTTGAATCGTAACTTTCTATTTTTAGAATTTGGTTGTGTCAGTGATGGGAAGAAAGAGACAGAGGCAGCAGAGACCCAAGTGCAGCAGCATTGGCTGGCGGTAGTGTCACTGGCAAAGTGGCTACTAAAGGGGCGAAGCTCGGGAGAGAGGATAAGCTACAGAAATGGGGAAGCAGCCAAACCATGGAGGAGGCAGTGATTGCGGCAAAAGTTCTGGAACTGTCAGGTGGCCTTGACAAGGGTTGAGGTAGAGTCACCGGAAGGTATACAGGCCAACAGCATTGTAGAAGTGGTCGTGAGAGTGGTGACAATAGCTGTAATATTGACAGCAGTGGCAGCAAGTGGTCTTAAAAGGTACAGGCATCTTAAGATGCTGGGCTCGGAAGTTGTAAGGGAAGTGCTAGCCAGTGCCAGGGGTTGAGGATAATGACATCTAGGGCTACAAAAGGGTTTTAACATTTGTAGAACTGAGGCTCTAAGCCCTGTAGTCCCCTTGTAGGGAAAGGTTCCAAATGCCTTGACTCCATTGACACTGTAACACCAAGGAGCACCCCTACTGGTCTAGCAGTTCCATTTAAGCAACTCATTGCTGTGCAACACTAAGGGCTGCAAAAGACATCAAAGACCCACGTGGAAAGAGTTCCTCCTTACCACGATTTCTACACAAGGAGATTGGTAACCTGCTGGCTATATACTATAGCAAAGAAATGATATTTTTTTATTTCTAAGTAGTAGGAGGAAGGGGCCTGGGAATGTAAAATAGCACATACAAATCTTAATTTAAAATTTATTTTATATTTTGAGATTATAATATAACTGAATCATTTTCCCCTTCTCTTTCTTCCTTCTAATCTCTCCTTGCTTTTTCAAATTCTTGTTCTCTTATTTCATTCATTGTTGGTGTGCGTGTTCCTAAATATATAAATGAAACCTGACCAGTATGAATGTCACTTGTACGTAAGTTTTTAGGGCAGATCATTTGGTATGTGATAATCAATTGGTATATACTCATCCCTGGGGAATACTATTTCTCTTACTTTTAGCATTCATTACTTACCTGCAACTCTCTGTAAGGTTGACGCCTCATGGGCTTCTGCCCCTCCATTTTAACATGTCTGCTGGGTTTGTCCTTGTCCATCTCATGTTTATGCAGCTATGCTTCTGAGGTTTGGCATTCAAAATCTTAAGCTCTCCATTTTAATTTCATACAAAACAATGAAAGGGAAACATTTCCTTCCTTCCTTCCTTCCTTCCTTCCTTCCTTCCTTCCTTCCTTCCTTTCTTTCTTTCTTTCTTTCTTTCTTTCTTTCTTTCTTTCTTTCTTTCTTTCTTTCTTTCATACAAAGTAGCTCTCAGTTAATCATTTTTAGAGACTATGTTCAGTAAGTCTGATAGTCCAATCTCTTTTACTGTAATGAAACACCTGACATAATTCATTTATTTTACCATGGTTTATTTGGATGTATGGTTTAAGAGATTACAGTTTTAGACCAGCAGGCCCTTTGCTTTGGTTCTCTGACTAGGAGGGGACATGACAATAGTGGAGAAGAGTTCACCAGCAAACTGATCACTTCATGAAAAAGGGCAAGATTTCCCACACAATCTTCCTCTAAAAAACACCTCCATTGACTCAGGGGACTTTAACTAGTATTCCATTTCTACTCTGTAGCAGAACACTGGGGATAAAGCCTATAAAGTGTGGCACTTTGGGAGACAGACTATGTCAAACTCATACTAGTAGTAGAAATTATAGTGATTTTGATTCTGAAGACTAAGATTTTTGCAGTGGCATGTCTGGAGTTAGGACATTTCTCTAACACTTCCTGCAGTCCAAGCCCCCCCCCCCCCACCATAGAAAAACTTTATTTTATATATAATTAAAATAATGTTTTGCCACATGGGGTGACAATGATTTCTCCCCATAGCTATGAACCATCTGTGGTGCGTTGAATAGGCTTGGCACATGGGAAGTGAAACTATTAGGGGAGTGGCTCTGTTAAGAGGTGAAGTCTTGCTGGAGGAAGCATGCCACTGTGGGGTTGAGCATTGAGGTCTGATGTTTAGGCTCCACCTAGTCAGGAAGAGATCCTCCTCTTGGCTGCCTTGGAAGAGAGTCTTGTGGGTGCCTTCGTATCAAGATGTAGAACTTTCAGTTCCTCTAGCACCATGCCTGCCTGCATGCTGCCAGGCTTCCCACCATGATGATAATAGACTGAAATCTGAAACTGTAAGCCAGCCCCAATTAAAGGTTTCCCTTTATAAAAGTTGCCTTGGTCATGGTGTCTCTTCACAGCAATGGAAACCCCAAGACACCATCTAACAAAAATTCTAATGCCAGGCATGGAAGACCTCCTTTGGAGTTGTTGGTTACGGTTGGTTTGGGTCATCCATGAAACTTCCAAAGCAACAAAGGCTATTGTCATCACCCATGGTTACCTCTCAGAACGTGAAAGTAAGTCCCTATTGCTTAGGACACCACACACTTTGGACACAGGACTAAGACTCAAGCTGGAATTGACCCGGAAGTCTTCACTGAGGATTATCTCTCAGAGCATCTCCAAGTGTTTTGCAAATTACCATGGGAGAAAATCAAAAGTCCTACCCGATAGACTATAACAATGACCAGTATGGTAAGATATCCCAAAGGATTTAACAGTGGCATTTATATCTTAGGGATAATCAATAGCTACCTAATTGGACTTAAGAAACACTCTATTGGAGGGGATTCATACCAGTACTGCAAACCTAGCCATATACCTGTGGTGAGATCATAAACTCTGGAGAACCTATTACTCCCATTTTCTTACACATAATTATCAACTGTATTTTAAAACATCTATCATTATATACACAGATAAGTATAACTGTCATCCCTTATCAAAGAATCTTCTTTTTCCAGTAGATGGAGACCATCATAGAAATGTTCAACTTGTCAAAATGCAGAGAACAATTGACTGTGGGTTCCTCATTTCTAATTGATACATTTACCTCACAACTGCTACATGTAAGACTAAGGTAACATCATGGAAGAGGAGGCAGAGAGATTTTTAAGAACTAAAGGATTAGGGCATCTACTATGAGATAGCTTCTTTTTTTGTATATGAAAAGGGGTTGCTTGTTAATGTATTAAACCTCAATAATATGCTCACCTAAACAAGACCTGCACAATGACAACACCCATTGACACCCCAATGTGAATGGGGAAGTCTCACGAGTTCCAAGCCTTAGATAAAGAGCTATAGTTAATTAATGGCTGTGCAGAGAGGGAGAATCAATCTTATCTAGGGATGAGCCCCTTGATAGGCTATCCAATCTGAAGTGATCAGCCATAAATATAGCTACATATAAATAATGCTATTATATATATATTCACATATAATAATGCTTATATATATAAAAGTTTATGCACACATATACACACATATGTGTGTGTGTGTGTAATAAAAATATAGAAGAGGTCATAGAGTTGAGAAGGAGTTGCAGGGCACATGTATATTTGGATGGAGAAAATGTGGGTGAAGAGTATGTAAATATGGTACTTGCACATGAAATTCTCAAAGAAATGCTTAAAAACAGTGGCCAAAATGGCAAAAGCATTAAGAATTTTGAGACTAAGAAGCTTGTAGGGGTTTTAATTCTTACATAAATGTTAGGTGATTTTTAAATTCAATTATCAGCATGCACAAAAGAATATTTTGAGCTGCATAGAAATGTAGAAAGTGATCATGTAAGTTAAAGGCAGGTACAAGTAAATTAGCATTCAGTAGAGGCTTCTTCACCAGGCACAGGGATCTGAATGTAGAGTCAGGTGATGAGGAAGCAGCCCTTCAAATTTTATGTCTTAAAGGTCAGAGGTTAACATCTACTCAACTTGTTAATTAGAAATTTATGAACAAAACCAGAGATTTTGTGTTTCAATTAGGGATTTATTCCTTAGATCACCACAACACTGAACCTGTCTGTGATTGTCTTTGTAGTATTAGTTATGTCGTTCACTCCAAGGAAAGAAACAATTCTCATGAGAAGGCTTATAGAAACTTCCAGAGGTTTTAATGTTCTCTTTTAATTTTCTTTGCTATTTTTTTATATTGGGAAAACATTTCTCTGTTTCCTAGGCATTTTCTCTTTCTCCAGTTTTGTGATTTTTATTTTACTTTTAAAATATGTGGAATGACAGAAATCTGAAATAAGATCAAGGTCTAAGGCTAACCTCTTGACTTTTCTGCTTTTTGTTTGGTCTTCCGAGACATGGCTGACTGTTTAACACCCCGGGCTCTTTATCTGACAACAGTAGTGGTAATAATGACTAGGAGCTTAGAGACTATTGGGCTGAGGGAGAAACAGATTAAATAATAGGAAGTAACAGATGTACCTCGACACACAAGGGAAGTGATCGTCGCGGGAGACAGATCGTTTGACCCAGGACCCCTGCTCGCCATGCTGTCCGAGAAGACCTTCAAGCAGCGCTGGAGCTTCAAACAAAGAGTGGAAGATGTCCGTCTCATCTGGGAGCAGCACCCCACCAAGGTCCCAGTGATTATAGAGCGCTACAAGGGTGAGAAGCAGCTGTCCATCCTGGACAAGACCAAGTTCCTTGTACCTGATCACGTGAATATGAGTGAGCTCATCAAGATAATTAGAAGGCTCTTGCAGCTCAACACTAACCAAGCCTTCTTCCTCCTGGTGAATGGCCACAGCCTGGTGAGTGTGTCCACGCCCATCTCTGAAGTGTACGAGAGTGAGAGAGATGAAGACGGCTTCCTGTACATGGTTTATGCCTCGCAGGAGACATTCAGGACAGCATTGGCTGTGCAAGGCTAGAACAAAGCCTAATGGTTGCTAAACCCTTACCAAGGCAAAAAGGGACGTTACCAGTGGATGCTGGTCAGCTCACCACCCACAAATCAGAACGTAGGCACCCACATGGGGTATTAGGAACTGTTTATCAGCCAGAAACTGAGCTCCATGCAAATGCATTCAGCTTGGAAACTCATCTAAACTAGGCTATCTTATGTTCAAACTTTAGAAATTTAAAAATAAAATACTTTGCATTCAAAAAAACCAAACCAAACCAAACCAAACCAGATGTACCTCAGTCATTTCAATGAAAAACAACCTCCAGGCTCTGTAAATAAATTTTATGTATTTTCTCTTATTTAGATGATAAAACAACTATTTTATTTAGAAGATACAACACCAAATATAGCCATTTATGACTATATTATAAATGGCTCTACATCACATTTATAAATGGAAGCAGCCACAGGCCTTAGATAACATCAGGCCAAACATTTTTTTCTTCACCAGGTGTTAATTTTACTGGCTGTACCATGTTGTTTGCATCTTCCTCAAAAAGGGCCAAATCTAAGGAGTGAGTTTTCAAATTTCCACTTGAGGGCCTGGTCTACTTCTGTGGGAACCACAGTCTCACAGACACGCTACTTAAAAAGGAGTCCTTAGAGCTGTGGTTAAACTTGTGCCAATTTTCAGTTTATTTCAGGGAGATGTTAGCTGTCCTTGTTGTATGGTGTTCCAGAAGATGTCATCCTGACCAGTACTGAGCATTATACATTGGAGATTTCATCAATATCTTAAGAAAAATATTTATTTCATTTTGAAGTCTATTTAATTTTTATAATTAAATTTACTTCAAGGCAAGTAGCTAACATACCACTTGAAATTAATATGGCTGAATAACTCCAATGGAATTCTTTCTTACTCTCTCTGTGAATGCTTAGACTACATTCCTTAATACTGTTTTGTCTACAAGCACTGTGTCCAGTTGTGAGTTAGCTGGTCACATCCACTTTGGCATGGCTGTGTCCGTGTTCATGTTAAACAGTCACGTTGGTACAGCATGAGGTGTTATAATCACTACCCAGGAACAAGCTAGTTTTGTGCAATCTCACAAACATTTTGATTTGGGATTCCCATTCATGTGTGGCATCTAACAACTGTAATCTCAGCACTTGAAAGGCTGAGGCAGAAGGATATCAGACACTGTGAGGCTACCCTGGGTAAATCCATCCTACACAGTGAGGCTTTGTCTCAAACATCAAAAGAAAACAAACAAAATAAATAAAAAACCCAAATCCTATTTTCTCCATCAGTGTTGATGTGAATATGAAGATAATTACACACATTCCCTTTCACATTGTGTTTAAGGGATAGAAAGTCACACTTCAGAAGCCATGTAGGAAGAGTGTTGAGCAACCGAGGCAGGAAGCAGAGTAGGAATTGTCCTCAGCTGCAACAGAAAATATTTCCCTACAACTTCTTTATTATTATACTTAGCTACACAAACTGGAAATACCATAGAGGCAGATTTCATTTTTACCAATTATAAAGTACCGTTTATTTTTATTTAAATTATCTTATATCATGTATTTTGCCTATGCTTCCCCTCCCCCACCTCCTACCAGATCATTACTCAATTTTTTCTCATTCTCTTTCTCATTGTCTAAAAAAAGTAAAAACAGAACTTCAAATCGAAACCAAAATAAACAAATGAAAAACTATGAAGTTCTTTACAATAAGAAATACAAAGGAGTCGGGCAGTGGTGGTGCATGCCTTTAATCCCGCACTTGGGAGGCAGAGACAGGCAGATTTCTGAGTTCGAGGCCAGCCTGGTCTACAGAGTGAGTTCCAGGACAGCCAGGGCTACACAGAGAAACCCTGTCTCGAAAAACCAAAAAGAAAAAAAAAAAAAAAACCAAAAAAAAACCCAAAAAAGAACTACAAAGGAAGTGACTGTATTTTGTATGTTTTAGGGCTATACATAAAGCGTGTGTCTCTTAGGTTAGTGTGTGAGTATACAGAGAAAACATCAAAATTTTAATTAAGGCATTTCAGGTTTTGTGATGATATAAACAATAGAAAAATTATTAAAATACTATTTTAAATAAATGTTTAAGATTTTAAATATCTTTTCTAAGTATATAAAAACTTTATAATAAATATTTCTTCTCACAGAGTTCTTAGATGTGTAAAACAACTTCCTTCATCGGTTTAAAAACTCTTCTCCCTGTCTTTGTCAGAATAAATTAATAATTTTTAGTTCATTATAGTTTTAAAATCATATTTTTATGAATTCTTTGACTATTTCACAGAGTGTAACTTTTTTATTTTTTCCATTCTTAGTCAGACTATGATGTCGTTACATTCCTCCCCTCCTTTTTCTCTGTCCACGTCCTCTCGTATGCTGCTGCTTGCTCTCTTTCGCAGTCGTAGGCTCTTTTTCATTGTTGTTATATGCACATATGTATGCAACCCTCCCCCTCCCCCAGCAGCCATCATAATCCATCTTCCGCTAGCGGTGGGATTTCTTGTCCATGCCACACTGTGATTTTTGTCAGGTTTGACCCCACAGAGGTCTTGTGTGTGCTGTCACAATAGTTGTGTGTTCATCAGTGCAACTGTCCCGCTGAGTCTGGAGAACATTATTTCCTATAGGTTATCCATTATCTATGTATATACACATCTATTTTTAAATACAACCTGCTCGCTCTGTATAATCTTTCTAATTTGTACATTTACAGGGCTGACTAGTGCTGAATAACCCATTGGTGTGCTTTCTTTGGAGAAGATTATTTGACCAGCTCTTAGCATTCTTTAATTGTCTGTGAATCTTTTGTGTAGGGTTGAGGCCTCGCGGGCATTCCCCATCCACTTTGGAATGCCTGTTGGTGTTATACTCATTCAGTGACTGTTTAGGCAGTCAGATTGGTGAGACTTTATGGGTGTAGCTATTGACTCACGCAATGTATTTTGATAGCATTCACCTCTCTCCACCAACTCTTCAACTTCCCAGATACTTGTTTTCCATCCTCACCTATTGAACTTCCAGTCATGGTTGTCTTCCTCCTCTTCCTCCTCCTCTTTCTCCTCCTCCTCTTCCTCTTCCTCCTCCTCCTCCTCTTCCTCCTCCTCTTTCTCCTCCTCCTCCTCTTCCTCTTCTTCCTCTTCCTGCTCCTGCTCTTCCTCCTCCTGCTCCATCTCCTCTTCCTCTTCCTCTTCCTACTTTTCCCACCTCCTTCCTCTCCTTCTTCTTCCCTATTGAGTTCAATTTCTGTTTTTCACTTATTCTTGGGTCTGCCTTGGAGTATTGTCTACCTACCAGGGGTCATGTCACTAACAAAGACTTATTTTTCCTCTCCTAGAAGCTATCAAATACTAATGGCTTCTCAGTTAGTGATGGGATTTCTTTCCCAGCCCATGTAGCAATTTCATCTGGCATGAGCTTGCAAAGGCATTGTGTATGCTGTCACAATAACTGTGAGTTCAAATGTTCAACTACCTTGATGTACCTGGAGAACACTATTTCCTTGAAGTTATCTACCAGCTTTGGCTCTTCCAATATTTCTCCCCATCTTCCATGGGGAGGAATGGATAGATAGAATGGACACCAAATGATTATCTTATTAGACATAGAAAAAACCTTTGACAAAATCCAACATCCTTTAATGCTAAAGGTCCTGGAAAAAAAATCTAGGGATATGAGGATACACTTTAAGATAATGAAGACAATATGCACAAGCCCACAGACAATATCATGCTAAACAGAGAAAAACTCAAAAAGCATTTCATTAAACACAGAACAAGGCAAAGATGTCCACTCTCATCATTACTATTCAAAATGGTACTTGAAACATCATGTGAATGAGACAAAAGGATATGAATAGGAAAGGAAGAAGTCAGAGTGTCCTTATTTGCAGATAATATTGTTCTATACATAAAAGACCCTAAAGAACTCACCAGAAGCACTCTACAAGTGATAGATACATTCAATAAAGTATTTAGATTCAATATTTATTTCATATTTGAAAACAAATGAACAGCCTAAGAAAGAACGAGTAATTCAACTAGTTGTAATAAGTGTATGATATAAATATAACCAGGTCCATATCTAACTACAAAACTTAATTAACTTAACTACTAGTTTAAACTTTTCTGTGACATCTTCCTTTATGTGTACATGGTATATGTGTGTATAGATGCATATATGTGTGTACATATGAATATATCTGCATGTAAAATATACAAGTGTAACTTTATAACTTATTAAGTATTCTCATGTAAAACACAAGTAGAGGCTTTATTTGGGAAGCTCTGGTGTTTCCGTGCATCTATATACAAAAATACTATTTATTATATGTATTTCCATGGATTGTAAGTATTGTACATACTATATATGTGAAAAAATGCTTGCTTATCCACTGCATCATATAATTATACTTAGAGTACATTTATATTTTCAAATAGGTCTAAATTAAATATCATGGTGAAGAAAACACAGATAAAATCATTTGCCTGCAGAGGAAATTGTTTTCTTGCCATATAATGCAATAACCATGGTGAAGTGGAGCCAGCACACCTGACTGCACTCCTGCACTGGCAAGCTGTGAGAAGGCACTGAAGTACTGTTACAAACAAGACAGATTTTTGTTTGCTATCAGAGTTGCTTTAGCTACAAAGAACTGCAGCTCATTTAGGCAGGTGGAGCTTTGTCCTCTCATTTCTTGTAAAAAGGAATAATGTAAAGACTGTGACATTATTTTTATTGTAGATAATCAATTTCCTGAGCATACTAAGCCACCAATTTGGATAAATTGCTATTTCCCAAAGTAAGTAACAGCAAAAAAGATGATATACATTGTTATTCCATCTCTATGTGAACATAAATATTCTCCCAAATATTTCTGTTGGTGAATTATTCTCTGCTCGTTTTAGTTGTATCTGTATTGATTGCTTTTAAAATGTTTTGAAATTTTTATGTTCATGATTTTATTAATTTAACAGTGACTAAGAGTGTTAACATCACTGTCTTTCCAGCTTATATGATAAGTGAGAACATTCCTCATCATGGCCATCAGGAAACATTTTTTTCCTGGTTGGTTGCAGTGTCTGGAACCTTATAGAGAGCAGGAATGAAATCATATTTCTTTTCTTTTTTGAAAGTAGTGCTTTAGAGGAGAATAATAGAAGGTAATAGGATGGAATGGTAGATTTAGGCAGCCCAGAGAAGCTGAATCTTGTGCATCTCACAAACATTGTATGCACAGTGGTCTGTCACTTGTAATCCAATTAATATGACCTAGATATTCTGAGGATAAAAGTCAGCTGTGGCTAGCCATATTTGCAAAGTTTAATAAAAAAAAAAATGGCTTCAGCAAATCTAAGTTAATGTAAACAATTCCTCTCATGCCTGATCAGTTGTGCAGCTCTCTCACTTGACCACTTCTCAGAAAAGAGGAGCCCCACCTTGGGTACCACCCCACCCTGAGGCATCTATTCCAGGCAGGACTAGGCACATCCTTTCCCACTGAGGCCCAACCAGTAGTACAGGTAGGGGAAGGGGATCCAATGGCAGGAAGCAGAGACTAAGACATGAAGATCAAGCTGCACACTTGCTAAAAATGTGTATGGGGTCTAGGTCCATCTCCTCCATGCACCCTGCTTAGTGGCCCAGGCTCTGTGAGTCTCCATGGTCCCAGGTTAGTTGACTCTGTAGGTTCTCTTGTGGTGTCCTTGATCCCTCTGACTTGCTTACTTCTACCTCCGACACTTTCACAAAACTACCTGGGCTCTGCCTGATGTTTGGCTGTGAGTCTCTGCATCTGCCTACATCTGAGGCTGGATGAAGCCTCTCAGAAAATAGTTATGCTAGGTTCTTGTCTGCAAACAAGCAGAGTATCAATAACAGTGTCGGGGATTGGCTCTCTCACACAGGATGGGTCTCAAGTTGGGGCAGTCGTTGGTTGACTGATCCCTCAGTCTCTGCCTCATCTTTATATCTTTATCTTTATGCCTGTCTTGTAGGCAAGACAGATTTTTGGTTGAAAGTTTTGTGGGTGGATTGATGTCTTTCTCCTTCCTCTAGAAGTCGTGCCTGGCTACAGGACGTGGCCACTTCAGTCGCTCCCCCTCTAGTAGGAATCCCAGCTAGGATCTCTCCTTTAACTCCCTATATCCTCTTCTATCCCAGCGTTCCAGCTAGTCACCAGATATGCCTCAACTGTTTTCCATTCTTACTCCAGCCTTCTCCGGCCTCCTCTCTCCACATCTGATAGCCATCCCCTTTCTAATCCTCATTCCTTCTCCCACCCAGTTCCCTCTCTCTGTCCACCTCTGATGAATATTTAGTTTTCCTTTATGAGTAAGATTCATGTATCCCATAGGACCTCCTTATTACCCAGTTTTTTGGATCTGTTGATTACATTGAGGTTATACTGTACTTTATGGCTAATATCCACATATCAGGGAGTACATACCATGCATGTCCTTTTGGGTCTGGGTAACCTCATTCAGGATTTTTTTTTTTTTTTAGTTCCACCCATTTGCCTGCAAAATTCAAAATGTCACTGTTTTGAATGGCTGAGTATTTTGTACGTGAACCACATTTTTAAAAATCCATTCTTTAATTGAGGGACATCTAGGTTGTTTTCAGTTTCTGTCTGTTAAAAATAAAGCTGCTATGAATAGAGTTGAGCAAGTGTCCTTGTGGGATGATGGAGCATCTTTTGGATATGTACTTAGGAGTACTATAGCTGGATCTTGAGGTAAAACTATTCCCAATTTTCTGAGAAACCACAAAAATTGATTTCCAGAGTGGTTGTACAAGTTTTCACTCCCACCAGCAGTGGAGGAATGTTCCAATTGCTCCACAACCTTGCCAACATGTGCTGTCATTTGAGTTTTTGATTTTAGCCGTGCTGATGTGTATAAGGTGGAATCTCAGAGTCATTGTGATTTGCATTTCCCTGAGGACTAGGGATGTTGAACACTTCTTTAAGTGCTTCATGGCCATTTGAGATGCCTCTGTTGCTAATTTTTTGTTTAGCTCTGGACCCCATTTTTAGTTGGATTATTTAGGTTGTTGGTGTCTAATTTCTTGAGTTATTTATATATTTTGGATATTAGCCCTCTGTCAGATGTAGGGTTGGTGATAGTCCTTTCCCAATCTGTAGGCTGCCATTTTATCCTATTGGTGGTATCCTTTGCCTTACAGGATCTTTTCAGTTTCATGAGGTCCCATTTATCAATTGTTGATATTAGAGCCTGAACCATTGGTGTTCTGTTCAGGAAATTGCCTCTTATACCAATATGTTCAAGGCAGTTCCACACTTTCTCTTCTATTAGACTTAGTGTATCCAGTTATATGTTGAGGCGTTTGATCCATTTGGACTTGAGTTTTGTGCAGGGTGATAAATATGGATATATTTGCACTCTTCTACATGCAGATATCCAGTTAGATTAACACCATATGTTGAAGATGCTTTCTCTTTTTCCTACTATATGGTTTTGTCTTCTTTGCCAAAAATCAAGTACCCTTATGTTTGTGGATTTATTTAAGGCTCTTCAATTCAAATCCATTTATTTACCTATCTGTTTCTATACCAATACCATGCAGTTTTTATTACTATTGCTCTGTAGTACAGCTTGAGATCCGGGATGCTGATACCTCTAGAAGTTCTTTTATTGTTTAGGATTGTTAGCTAACCTGTTCTTTTGTTTGTTTTGTTTTCCATATGAGGTTGAGAATTTCTCTTTTAGTGTCTGTAAAGAATTGTGGTAGAATTTTGATGGTAATTGCATTGAATCTATGGATTGCTTTTGGTAACATGGCCATTTTCACTATGTTAATCCTACCCGTCAATGATCATGGGAGATCTTTCATCTTCTGATATCCTCATCTGATAGCCTCTGATCCTTTCATCTTCCTCAATTTATTTCTCAAGAGACTTGAAGCTCTTGTCATACAGGTGTTAAACTTGCTTGGTTGGAATTATATCAGCATATTTTATATTATTTATTGCTATTGTAAAGGGTGTTGTTTCCCTAATTTCTTTCTTAGCCCATTTATCGTTTGTATAAAGAAGGGTTACTTATTTTTGAGTTAATTTTATATCAAGCCACTTTGCTGATGTTTTTGACCAGTTGTAAGAGTTCTCTGGTAGAATTTTTGGGGTTGCTTATGTATATTATTATATCATCTGTTAATAGCGATACTTTGACTTCTTTTCCAATTTGTATCTCCTTTACAAAGAGGAGCTAATACCTTTAGTTGTGTTATTGTTTTAGCTAGAACTTCAAGTACTATATTGAATAGATAGAGAGAGAGTAGGCAGCCTTGTCTTGTCCCTGATTTTAGTGGAATTGCTTGAAGTTTCTCTCGATTTAATTTGATATTTACAATTGGCTTGCTGTATATTGCTTTTATTGTGTTTAGGTGTGATCATTATATCCCTAATTTCTCTAAGACTTTTAATATGAAGGGGTGTTAGAATTTGTCATATCCCTTTTCATCATCTAATGATATAATAATGTGACTTTTTTCTTTCAGTTTCTTCATATGGTGGATTACTTGATGGATTTGCATATATTGAACCATTACTGAATCCCTGGCATGAACCCTACTTGATCATGGTAGATGGTGTTTTTGATGTATTCTTGGGTTTGGTTGGCAAGAATTTTGTTGAGTATTTTTGTATCAATATTCATAAGAAAAATTGGTCTGAAATTTTATTTTGTTTGAGTCTTTGTGTGGTTTATTTATCAGGGTGATGGTGGCCTTTTAGAATGAGTTTGGCAGAGTTCCTTCTGTTTCTATTTTATTGACTCGTTTGAGGAGTTTTGGTATTAGCTCTTCTATGAATGTCTGGTAGAGTGTTCTCAGCCAATACAGTCTAGCCTTGTTTTTCTTTCTTTCCTTCCTTCCTTCTTTCCCTCTTCTCTTTTGGTTGGAAGACTTTTAATGACTGATTCTATTTCCTTGGGGTTATAGGACTGTTTAAATAGTTTACCTGATCTTGATTATCTTTAGTAAGTAGTATCTGTCTAGAAGTTTCAGCTTTAACATTTTTTGACTGATTTATTAATTTCATCTATTGTCTCGTCTATACCTGAGATTCTCTTTTTCATCTCTTGTATTGAGTTGGTGATGCTTATGTCTGTGGTTCCTGTTCTCTTCCCTAGGTTTTCATCTCCTTGATTATCTCATTTTGTGTTTTCTTTTTTTGCTTCTATTTCCATTTTCAGGTCTTGAACAGTTTTATTTGTTTCCTTTACCTTTTAAATTGTACTTCCTGTATTTCTGTAAGAAATTTCTTTGTTTCCTCTCTAAAGGCTTCTACCTGTTTTCTTGCATTTTTTTTCTTTAAAAGATTTATTCATTTCCTCTTTAAAAAATTCTATCATATTTATAAGATTGGATTTAAGGTCATTTTCTTGTTTTTGGTTGTGTTAGGATATCCTGGGCTTGCTTCAGTAGGATAGCTGTGCTCTGAAGATATTGTATTACCCTGGCATTTGTTGACTGTGTTCTTAAGCTGGCCTTTAGCCATGTGGTTATCCTTGGATGTTCCTGTATGTTTCTATTTTTTCAGGTCTGATGAAGGGTGGTGGCTAGGTGGCATGACTATGGGGAGATGTGGACAACAGGTCAATCAGGGCAGCTGGGCTTTCCCCAGAGAACTAGGTTAGCCAGGGAAAAGGTGCAGGGAAGGAACCTAACCTGTATGCTTCCCTTCTCTCTTGGTTCTAGAAGCCTTGTCCCATCCTTTAGTAATGCTTTGGATTTAATCTTTTCCTCTGGAGTTGGAAGTAGTTTTCTTCCCTGGGTTTTAGTAAAGTATGTATCATAGGTAAAGTCAGCCTAGGCAGGTACCCCTCTGCAATTGAAAGAACATAGAAAGGTTGTGCATATCCTCTTATACTTCTTTGTTTTTAATTAAGAGATACATCATTTCTAATTATCATTAATGGTGTATGTAATTGTATCCTCTTTATAGGCTCATATATTCATAAAATGCATATCTGTGAAATTGAATGTATTAAGATAGTTTTATCTATGCTAAGAAAGTACTCAGTAACCTACTTCATTCAATTAGGTCTCATTTCTGAAGTTTTCACCAACTTCCAAGAACACTATCAACTAAGTTTGGAGCCTGAAACATGAGTTTCAGGTGGCATTTATGATTTGAACCATAATATAGGCCAGTGGTGGTTAGAATAAATAAATCACATAAAATTAGAATTGGTAAATTTTTCTTTAAATCCTAGAATGTTATTAGAGCTGAGAACCACAACCAAGTTCACAACCTGTGTACATGTGTGCATAACATGGAAAGGTTATTCCAGAAGAATGACTCTGTCCATACTTATTGTAAAGGGACACATTTTCAGAACACAGATAATAAAACAAACTTCATTCAGGCACTTCAAAGTGAACATTGTGAGAATGTATCAATGGAAGTGTTAATGTTAGATAACAGTATGTTATAAATTTTAACACTAACCTTTAACATTCCAAAAGAGGAAAAAAAAGAGTATTGCCTGAGGCTCGATACTGTCACTGCTTCAAGTTCTATTGAACAACTTTTATTTGACCTTTCAGGAGCATTAGTGATAAAACTACTTTGAGAAATGTCAGAACTGGATAAAACATTTTCATACACATTTCACACGACAGACAAACTGATAGATTGATGTAAAGGCTTAAAACTATAATATGGATTCACAGCATGATTCAAAAAGACTTTCAACAATGATCTACATTCAATCCTTTTTAAAATATTACAACTATACAAACAGAAGAAGCACTCCTTATTTCTTTCTATGAAGCCAGTATCCAATACTGAAATACCAAAACTCTAATACCAAAACCAGGCAAAGGCACAACAAAATAGGAAATTAATGTCCAGTATCCTTGAAGATATACTGACTTTTTCATTAAATACTTTTAAAGAGAATACAGACTCAGACCATGAACAAGTTGGTTTCATCCATGAAATGAAAGATGGCTTAAGATACACAATTTAATAAAAACAGTAAACCACAAGAAGGACCTAAAGGCAAAATTATATCATCTCAAGAAAGAACTTTTGATCAAATCCAACATGACTTCATGATCAAAAGTCCTAGTGAATTCAGAACCAGAGGGAAAAACTATAGCCAACATCATCAGAAAAGGAGAAAAACCTGAAGTAATCCCAGTGAAGTTAGGAATTGTAAAAGTATCTTATTCACCAGAAGTAATTGTGGTCTTAGAGGCTTACTGCTGAATAAGCTCACACTTTCAAGCTCTTTCTAAAGCTAGATGGCTGGTTCAACTCCATTCTTCTGGCTCAAACTCCTCTCCAAGCTAAGTGACTCAAACTGGCTTCTCTTAGCTTCTGACTGAATTATCGTGCTAGGCTTCAAACTAACTCTGGCAATCTGTTCTAATCTCTCGGTTCCTTCTCATTCTATGGTTTGTTCTGTCTTCACCTGCAACCTGTCTCTGTAAAACTGTTCTCATAAAACTGCTTTCTCTCTCCCTCTTCCTCCCTTCCTCTTCTACTCTCTACACTGCTCTCCTAAGTCATCTCTCTCACCTATCTGTTCACCGGAGAGTTGGACATAGCCTATCTCTGACTCATTCTCTCAAATCTTTCTCTGACTCATCATTTTTTCTGCCCCTCAATTAGAAGTCACTTTCAAACATGACTGCTTCCTTCCACCAACTAACCTTTAATCCCAAACAATGTAGTTAAATTTAGGTGTAGCTGGATTAAAATTCTTCTGCAAGGAATGAGACAGAGATATGCATTATTACTACTCCTTTTCAATATTTGGAACAATATGACAAAGAAGGAACTTAAAGAGGTATAAATAGGGAAAGAAGAAGTCAAATTATCCCTACTTGCAGATGAGAGGAAGCTATACATTAAAGACCCCCAGGTAGGGAAATCCCTGCATGGAGTCCTGGAAAAGCCATTGTGTGAAGCTGTGAAGATGAAGCTTGATTGCATTGGAGACTCTAAGATGTTGGAGATGCCAGAGCTGTGGGATACATACTAAGGAGAGCTGCATACAGGGTGTAAAAGGAGTCTGAGAGAAAAGTGTGTTGCAGTCATAAAAGTTGGAGGGAGTTATAGACTGAAAGATTGCTTTAACATCACATATAGAAATACAGGACTTGAAATTTGCCCTACTGGTTTTCAGACTTTCTTTGGTTCAGCCATTTCCCACTATGTCCCATTTCCTCCCTCTAGGAATGATAATGTATATTGTCAGCCATTGTGTGTGGTGTGTTGGGGGGGGAGTGATCTGCTTTTTGATTTTACAAGGAGTTACTGTTAAGAGATTGCCTTGATTTTCAGAAGAGACTTTAGATTTTGGACTTTGAAACTGCCTTGAAACTGTGAAAGACTAAGGGGAATTTTGAAGTTGGATTGAGTATATTTTGAATCATGATATGGGAGCCAGGGGGTGAAACATGGTAGTTTGAATGAGAAAGGCCAACATGAGCTCATATATTCTGAATGATTGATTCCCAAGTGGTGAAACTTGGGGAAATATTAGGAGGTTTGGCTTTGTTGGAGTAGATGTGGCCTTATTGAGGGAGGTGTGTCAACTTGATTGGGCTTTGAGGTTTCAAAAGCCCTTGTCAGGCTGTCTTTCTCTTGCCCTCTTTCTCTGCTTGATACCTCTAGATCAGGATATAAGGCTCTCATCTTCTGCTCCAGTGCTTTGCCTGTCTGATTGATTCCCATGAGTATTAACCATCTAAAACAAACTCTTAATTAAATACTTTCTTTTAAGAGTTGCTTTGGTTATATCTCTTTATTATAATAAAACAACAACTAAGACAACACAGTCGTGGCAAACATATCTTTGAAGTAAACAATAGCTCTCTACTTGAACTTAAGACCCAATAAACAGGAGGAAAACCATGCCTGGTACTGGAAACATAGCCAAATACCCACTGATAAATGAAATAGGAAACCTTGGAAGAAAACATATAACTATCATTTTATTAAACCAGTATAATCTCTAGTTACATTATACATATTTGTCCTTATGCCCACATATAAGTGTAGACCTTACCCTTTATCAAGGAATCTTTGCAACAGATATAGAGCTTTACAGAAAAAACAACCAATCGAAATGAAGAGTTGTGGAGCTGAGTACCAATAGATACATCTGCAAAACAACACTTGCAACTACAACTCAGTGATCATTATAGAGGGGCAGAAAGATTGTAAGAGCCAGAGGATCAGATAATTTGTTGTGAAATGTCTCCTAGTAATGCTAGAAACCACATCCATAAGGTCTCTCCACACGACTGCTTACACATGAGCTAAATAAGGATAACAATAGCAGACATAACAAAGTGGGTGGGAGAAAGCCCAGGATACCACAAGCCCAAATAAACAACTATAGGCACCTAAGGAATGATAAATATAGGAGAAATAGCCTAGCCAAGAAAAAGCATACCAATTGGTTATCCAATACCAAATGATCAGCCCTGTACACATACCTACAGGTAACATTATACAGACTGAGCACATTGTATTTAGGAATATATATGTAAAGGCATATACGTATATGTATATAACAACAATAAATCAAAAGAAAGGCCATGAATTTGAAAGAAATAAAGGTATTTGACAGGGTTTGGGAGGAAGAAAGGCAAGGAGGAATGATGTAATTATATTATAACCTCAAAAATAAAAGAGAAAGTATTAAAAATGTTCTACCATAGTCTTACTGGAAAATCTTTGCCTGTTACCTCTACAAAATATCACTAATTCAGATTTAACTTCTTATTTAGGCCTCTCACCTCAAAAGATATATATATATATATATATATATTATTAGCATGAATAGATTCTATCCATTTTCAATGAAGATGTTACTTTCCAAAATCTAGAGTTTCAAAGGGAAATTATGACTGTTTCCATAAGTTGACTTGATTATGAAAATCAAAAATATTCAAGTAAAAAGTAAATACACAAAAATGTAAAGCTGTCCTTGAAATATATCATCAATGAACTGATGTTGAAGATACATTTGAAAAATTTTTGTTTTAAACTATCCAACATTATTAAAAAGGTATGCAGGGCTAGGACGAGGCTCATTGTGTAAAGTATTTGCTACAGGAGTGTGAGGACACAAATTTATATTCTCAGCACCTATATATTAGCTAGGAATGGATGCTGGTGTTGGTAATCAACTCTAGTAGGATAAAGACAGGAGTATCCTGGAACTTAACTGACTAGCCAGTCTAACCAAGCTAGCAAGCTCTAGCTTCAGTGTAGAATCTGTCTTAGTCAGGGTTTCTATTCCTGCACAAACATCATGACCAAGATGCAAGTTGGGGAGGAAAGAGTTTATTGAGATCACACTTCCATGTTGCTGTTCATAATGAAAGGAAGTCAGGACTGGACTCAAGCAGGTCAGGAAGCAGTAGCTGATGCAGGGGCCATGGAGGGATGTAACTTACTGGCTTGCTTCTCCTGGCTTGCTCAGATGGCTTTCTCATAGAGCCCAAGACTACCAGCCCGCAGACCAAGATGCAAGTTGGGGAGAAAAGGGTTTATTGAGCTTACACTTCCAATTGCTGTTCATCGTGAAAGGAAGTCAGGACTGGAACTCAAGCAGGTCAGGAAGCAGGAGCGGATGCAGAGGCCATGGAGGGATATAACTTACTGGCTTGCTTCTTCTGGCTTGCTCAGCTGGCTTTCTTATAGAACCCAAGACTACCAGCCCACAGATGGTACCACTCATAAGGGGCCCTCCCCCTTGATCACGAATTGAGAAAATGCCTTACCGCTGGGTCTCACGGAGGCATTTTCTCAACTGAAACTCCTTTCTCTGTGATAACTCCAGCTTGTGTCAAATTGACACACAAAACTAGCCAGTACAATATCTTATGTTCAAAAATACAATAAATATATTTCTTTTAGTGATGACACACAGTCTTTTTTCAGTACTTTGATCAATTATGTGTCGTTGCATTGACTGCTACCTGCTTCAAAAGTTATTAGAGCAAAGTTTAGAGAAGTCCCAATCTTTAGATGTAAACTTCGATATTTAGAGTCAACTTGACAACATGACTGTAAAGAAAAATAACAATAACAGGTTCTATCTTAGAGTCAATGGCCTCTCCCACCATGGTGTTGACCATGGTTACAGTATCAGACAAGAAATTCTCTCCCATGGAGCAGCAGCATTATCTTTTAACAGACATGTCATTATTACACTACTGAGTGTATCTTGTCTGGGAAATCTATATTGTAAAAAACATGTAGGAATCAGTGAGGGTGAGATCACTGATATACATATATATATATATATATATATATGTGTGTGTGTGTGTGTGTGTGTGTGTGTGTTATATATATGTGTTATATATATATGTGTGTTATATATATATGTGTGTTTTATATATATATATATGTATATATACATATATATATACACACACACATATATATATACATACATACATACATATATATATATATATATATATATATATATATATATATATATCCTACAAAGAACCTTCTTGTATCAAACTCTTTCTATACCAAGCTCAGGAAATGTTATAAAAGATGAGGTAGAAAGAATGGAAAATCTGGGCAAGGAAAAGATGTCCTTGTGTGTGACATAGTCATTACACACATGAAATCATTGCAGGTGTGTTAAATGTACAAGATCTTCACAAGTTCAAGACAGCCACAATTCCTATATAAAGGTCTTCTCCAGGCTCCACTCCTTACTGAAGGGCCTATCGAGGGAAGAAGCACATTATTTTTTGAGTTTGTTCATACTGGTATGTTTCTTGTGTTCCAGTGGATGGCACCACGCTCACGTAAATATGAGAAACACTAAATAGACTTAGTGAATTGTTAAAAAAAAAAAAGCCATGAAGTTAGGAAGGGAACATATTGGGAGTGAGTATGAAAGAAGTTGGAAGAGGGAAATGAGGATGGAGATGATCACATTTCATTGCGTGCTTGTCTAAAATTCTCAACAATAAAAATGGTTTAAAAAGCAAACTAAATACATTTTAAAAAATAGAAAGGAGTGATTGAAGGAGAAATCTTTGTGTTGTATTGACTTCTGATCCATATAGGTGCAGACATGGGCAAACACCCCAGTACACATACATTTATATATCATAACATAGACAATCATACACACACACACACACACACACACACACACACACACACACAGAACATGTGCAAAAACATGTTCTTGCTTCCCATTCACAGTCTCTTTTTAGTATCCTTCTTATGCTCAGACTATTTAAGTGAGAATAAAAAAATAGGTATTCATTTTATCCTTACTCCTAAGCTACTTTTCAAAATGTAGCACCTCTAGGTTTTCAATTTACAGTGTGTATTGGGGACATTCCACATCCGGTTCAAGCACTGCGATCCAGTATATGGATGTAATTGCTGAATTAAAAACCTTTGAAGGTCATTTGTGGTTACAGTTTTACACTGGTACAAACAATACTGCTAAGGCCATTTTGAGTAGTCATCATACTTCTTTGACATAAATTTATCTGAAGAATAAACTCAACATAATTGAATCTAGATAATTTATAATTTCAAAGCTAATTCTACCTGGTTTGGGTTTTGATAGACTCAGTAGTTTCCAAACTACTTTATGGATAAAATGTTTATGAATAAAACGATCATGCTGGTGTAGTTCTACTCTGCATCTCTGTTTTGATAAAATTAAACTTCACTTCAGATGCTTGGGAATCATTGTATTTTATTTCTCTTTCTGTGATATCCGTTCATACGTTGTGTGTAGTATTTCTACTGGGTTTTGATTTTTCTTACTGAGTTATTTTTCTTAAAAACGGGCTTAGGAACTCTTTATTTGGAAGATTATCATTTCATTTCTGGATCATAAACTCTCCTCATCTGTCTTTTAATTTTACTTGTGGTGATGTTTTTGTTTTATGCAAGTTTTCTTTTTAATTATAGTTTTTATTATTTCTCTCTGTGTTTATGTGCTTATGTATGCATGCACGTGAAATATGTATGTGTGTTTGTGTGTGTGTGTGTGTTGTGTGAAGGTCCAAGGCCAACATGCTGAGTTTTCTTAAATACTCTTCACCATTATTTTTTGAGACATGGTTTTTGAAATGGGAGCACATTAAGTTTTGTAGGCTAGCTGGATGAAAAGCTTTGAAATCCTATGTATGGCAGTCTCCCAAGGTTGGGGTTAGGCATGCGCCACCATGTTTGTTTTCTTACATGGATTCTGGGGAACCAGAGTAAGGACCTAGTATTTGTATATAAGTGTTCTAGGAACTGAATTCGGTTTCTTATACTGAACGTACTTTACTGATTGAGCTATTATACACATTTATAATTTCCTTTTGTAATTTATCACCTTTTTATGAAAGTTAAAGTTTTTGCCTACTTTAGTGTATGGGAAAATTATCTCAAAGGTTATCTGAATAGTTTTCTATATGTATATATGTTTATTATAATCATTGATTGATGTAAATTAATAAAAATAGCAATATGAAATTAGGACATGAATTAATTTTAAACATTAAACATTATGTATTTATGCCTCTGCCACAGGATTTTCTTACCCAAGTGAAAAGTATTTTTTCTTACTTACAGTTATTTTTCTATTTTTCTCATATTTTTCAGAAATTATTACGCTGTTATTTTTACCTTTAAATATTCATTGTGTAATACTCTTTTCTTCTGTGGTTCAATGTTTTAAAACTGTTATAGTTTTAGTTTTCTTTGTGTCTGCTGAGTTATTTGTGCCTTAAAAATGTTGCCATATTACAAGATGTATAAATGTCAATGACTTTATATATGTATTGGGTTTAGAATCACTTATATTGAGAGTATAAAGTCTGTTCCTTGACTTTGATTGGGGGGAGTGGCTGAATTGTGCCATCTCATGTAATTCACAGGATTGTTTAAGTGTGTCTTTTATATTCAAACATTTTGAGTTATATTTGTTAATTCCAGTTACACCTCCAATAAAGGTTCATATTTTATAGGTCAGTATGAAATTGATTTTTAAAATTATTACACGAGTTAAAGTTTTATGTGCACTAAAACTGAAGCTATATCGACCCTCTTTTTTTTTTTTTTTTTTGATTTAATAATGACTTCTTAAAAAATTAGCCAGGGTCTGGTTTTGAGATAGACTGGAGTGTTATTGGCCTCTGTGGTTACGGTCAAAAATATAGTGACTTATGACCTGATTCTTAAGTCGTTCTACCTGGAATTAACAGACATTACTTTTACATGTTTTATATTAAAAACACATTTGACTTAAAAGCAGAAGGAAGGAAGAATACAGGCCTATCTTTGATCTGGAAGAATGAGACCATGTGCACTATGTATGGCTTGATGAAGTTATTTGAAACTTTGATTTGTGATCATCAGATGTACCACCTATGTGATTCAGCATGTCTTGGATTTGTGATTAGTATATGCTTCAGAATTAAGATCCAACTACTTTTTGAGATTTCATTTGATAATAAGTGATTTCTATTCTATTTTTAATTTTTAATAAGTTACATTTTAGATATTGTGCTGATTAATTTCTTGGCACAAGGTCAGGTCACCTGGGAAGAAGGAACCACAATTGAGAAAATAGTATCAGGCTGGCCTGTAGGCCAGCCTATGGGACATTTTCTTTACTAATGATTGATGTGAGAGGGCCCCGCCCACTGGGGGTGGTGCCAAGCCTGGCAGGTATTCCTATTAGAAAGGAGGCTGAACAAGTCATGAGAAGCAAGAAAGTTAAAGAAAGTAAGCAGTATTACTCTATGAGTTCTGCTTCAGTTTCTACTTCTAACTTCCTGCCTTGAGTTCCTAACTTGTTTTCCCTTAATGATGGACTGTAAGCTAAAATAAACCATTTTTCCCTCTAAGCTGCTTTTAGTCATGGTGTTTATCACAGAGATAGAATACAAACTAGGTCCCATATGGAGAAATTATAAATCTGTATAATACTTGTTTAATGGAGAAAAATATAATTACAGTGATGTCAATGATGATAAGAAATTAGGCAATGATGATAAGAAAAAGGATTGCCTGAGAAGTGTAATTATATTTTAGCAAAAGGGTAGAAAGTAATTTAAAGAACAGCAGAATTTCTTTTATGGAGACAGAACATAGATCCTTTTTGGGTGTGATAGTTTGGAACATCACTGGCCAGAATACTTCACTTTTGGTTTACAGAAAAATCTATTACTTTGGGCTCACATGTCTTTCAAATATGTAATTTTGCTTTACATTTTCTGTCTGCATATGATTGGTAAGTAATTTGATGTTGATTATTTGTTAATGTTATTTTAAATTCAAGAGCCATAAAATTTGTAGCCTTTGGGTAATGCTTAGCAGAGTACCCCTATGTTAGTTACTTTTCTATTGCCGTGATAAAAAAAAAAAAAAAATCAAAGAAATGGCAATTTATAAAAAGAGAGCTCAATTGAACTAATAGTTTTAGAGGGGTAGAGTCCAACATGCAGAGCAAAGGCATGTTATTAGAAACAGTTGAGAGCTTATATCTTTTTTTTGGGGGGGAGATTTCAAGACAGGGTTTCTCTGTGTAGCCCTAGCTGACCTGGAACTCACTCTGTAGACCAGGCTGGCCTTGAATTCAGAAATCCGCCTGCCTCTGCCTCCCAAGTGCTGGGATTAAAGGCATGCACCACTACTGCCTGGTCGAGAGCTTATATCTTGATCAATATGTAGGTGACCTACAGAGCTGACTCAAAATAGCAGGGATCTTTTGAAATCCTCAAAGTCCACTGCCAGTGACCATGACATATTTCCTCCAGAAAAAGAGTCATACCTTCCAATCCTTCCTAAACAGTTCTACAAACTGAAGACCAAATACTCAAACATATTAGCCTATGGAGGGCATTCTCATTCAGATCACCACCACACACAATTTCAACACCAGTCTGTATTCCAATTGTTTGTTTAATGATTTAATTTTTTTTATTTTTTATTTATTTATTTTAATTGTAATTTTAATTTTTTAATTTATTTTTTGATACTTTATTTACATTTCCAATGTTTCCAGCTTTCTAGGTCTCCTCTTTGGAGACCACCTACCCCTTCCCCCTCCCCCATCTCTATGAGGGAATTCCATCTCCCACCCACCCTCCCGCCCACTCCCATATTCCCACCTTGACATTCCCCTTTACTGAAGTCTCTCCTCCCCCTGATGGCCAACAAGGCCATCCTCTGCCACATATGTGGTCTGAACCATGGGTCCATCCATGTGTATTCTTTGGTTGTTGGTCCAGCCTCCAGGAAGATGGGGGGGGGGTCAGGCCAGTGGACACTGTTGCTCCCTCCATAGGGCTGCAGGCTACCTCAGCTCTTTCAGTCCCTTCTCCAACTCCTCCATCTGGGACCTCACTCTCAGTCCAGCAGTTACTGTAAAGTGAAACTTGGGTATTCCAAACGTTTGGGCTAATATCTACTTATCAGTGAGTACATACCATGTTCGTTCTTTGGTGACTGAGTAACCTCGCTCAGGATGATATTTTCAAGTTCCATCCATTTGCCTGCAAATTTCATTAATCATTGTTTTTAATAGCTGAGTAGTATTCCATTCTGTATCCATTCCTCTGATGAGGGACATCTGGGTTGTTTCCAGCTTTTCGCTATTATAAATATGGTTGCTATGAACATAGTGGAGCATGTGTCTTTATTACATGTTGGAGCATCTTCTGGGTATATGCCCAGGAGTGGCATAGCTGGGTC
>CM052702.1:84576197-84696298 GCA_028551405.1 Uromys caudimaculatus
GAGATTCTCTCTTCTATTTCTTGTATTCTGTTGGTGATGCTTACATCAATGGTTCCTGATCTCTTTCCTAGGTTTTCTAACTCCAGGGTTGTCTCCCTTTGTGATTTCTTTATTGTTTCTATTTCTATTTTTAGCTCCTGGATAGTTTTGTGCATTTCCGTTGTCTGTTTGATTGTGTTTTCTTGAAATTCTGCCTGTTTGATTGTGTTTTCCTGTAATTCTTTAATGGATTTTTGTATTTCCTTTTTAAAGGCTTCTAGTTGTTTATCTGTGTTCTCTTGTATTTCTTTAAGGGTGTTATTCATTTCCTTCTTAATGTCTTCTAGCATCATCATGAGAACTGATTTTAAATCTGAGTCTTGCTTTTCTGGTGTGTTGGGGTATCCAGGGCTTGCTGTTGTCGGAGAGCTGGGTTCTGATGGTGCCAAGTACTCTTGGTTTCTGTTCCTTATGTTCTTACCCTTGCCTTTTGCCATCTTGTTAACTCTGATGTTAACTGATCTTACTCTGTCTGGTTGTGGCTTGCTCCTCCTGCAGGCCTCTGTGTCAATACTCCTTGAAGACCAATTCTCTCTGAGAGGTGTTTAGGTTTGGAGAGCTGTGGTACAGGGTCAGCTCTGGGGTGCAGACAGAAATCATATGTATCTTATCCCCAGCTGTCCCTTGGTTCCTATGTCCTGATGGCTCTGCAAGGGTCCCTCTTGATCCAGTGAGTCTGAACAGAAGTGGTGGTTTTGCCTGTACTCAAAGGTGCATCAGCATTCCTGGGATACCCGCTCCCTCCTGGAGCCCTGTGTCCCAGGCTGAGGTCCCCAGGAACAGACCCCTGGTGGCCCAGGCAGAGCTCTCCACCCACAGATGGAACCCGGAAGGTTCAGTGGTTTCCTGCCCCCGGGTTCTCAGGCCCTGGATCCCGTCCGATCTGGGCAGGTCTGGTTGAGAGGTGTTGCTCCCCTTAACCCCACTCATGGCTTTTCTAAGCTCCTGGGAGGGTTGCTTTCTCCTGGGGCTCATTGGCTATTGACTCCTGGTGGCCCAGGCAGAGGTCTCCTCCCACAGATGGAAACCAGAAGGTTCAGAGGTTTCTTACCCCCGGGTTCTCAGGCGCTGGATCCTGCCGGTTCCAGGCGGGTCTGGGTGAGAGCTGTTGCTCCCCTTAACCCTACTCATGGCTTTTCCAAGCTCTTGGGAGGGTAGCTTTCTCCTAGCCCTCGTTGGCTATGGACTCCTGGTGGCCCAGGCAGAGGTCTCCACCCACAGATGGAAACCAGAAGGTTCCAATGATTTAAATTTTTATTACATGTATTTATTAACAGTGTGTTGTGTGTAGCTATGAGCATGGTGGGGTAGCACATACTACAGAATGTATATAGAAACAGAAGATAACTTGAAGGAGATGATTCTTTCCTTCTACTATGTGGGCTCTTGGGATTGAATTTATGTCACCAGACTTGGCAGCAAGCAAACACCTTTACCCATTGAGCCATATCTTAGCTTGTCATGAGTATAATAAAGATGGTCTTATTCCAGATATTCTGTCACCCACAGTATAAATGACAAGTTACAGAAATAATGAAATTTCAGAGAGAAAAGAACATCTTTCATTGTTTTCATTAATTGAAATTAGTTATAATAAAATGCTATTTTAATATGATTAATGAAAAGATAGGAGTAATTCTTTTTCTTTGGTTACGTTGATATAAATAAGTAGAATTAGTCATTATTATTTATTGAGTACTTAATGTGTCAACGCTATCAATAAGCTAATTGAGCAGGAATTGTCATATTCATACTTGTTTCTGATGAGAACACAGCTAGACTTCTGTGTTAGCACAATAATGGAAGTGAGAGTTACACATTGGAGGCTGTTATCCTACAGCTGACCTTGCTAACACACTTAAAAACACTTCTATCATTATATACAAACAGACTTTTATTTCAAAATAAATTCTAAAGACATAAAAAGGAAACCATATTGGTTAATGAGCCTAGCCTTCACTTTGTAGAATTATATTTATAAACAGTTTCCTATTTGTTTTTAATTATATATAACATTTTGGTTCTTCATTAATTATCACCAAATGTTATATCCTGATAACTAAGTACCTGAAATTAAAAAAAACAACAACATTATTTTCCACTTGAGACTCTAAATCAGAAACTACAGTATATTTAATGAATGCTTTAATGTTTCAGTATTAAATTTGAAAATATCACACCTATTTCATTGTTAATATAAACATGTGTCAGCCAGTTCAATTATAGTAAGTTGCTATCCATCTCAAATAAATTTAGCTCTTGATCTTAGTGTAAGAAAAGAAGAACATGCATACATAGTATAGAATATGGCTCTGACCTCAGATTTTGGCTTGTGGCTATCACGGTTGTCTGAAAGGCTATCCTCTTCACAGCATAGTACTTGAGTACATTTGTAGAAAGTTACATTTGGATTCACCTCTGTCAACTTTATTTGGTTAATTTATACACTTGACCCATATTGGTATCCCATGATGTGATTTTTATGTTATTTTCATTATTGAGATTGGTATTTTGGTTATCACTATCATTGCTGGGACAGAATACATCATGTCTGGGAGGCATGGAGACTAGAGCAACTTGTGGCTATAGTAGGAAGAATATATTAGCAATCAAAAAGCAGAGGATGTTGGGGTTAGAGAGATGGGTCCGTGACTAAAAGCACTTCCCTGTCTTGTGTTTTGGCTCCTAGCAGCCACATGGACATTCACAATTATCCACTTACAGGGAGTCAATTGACCTCTTCTTGGCTCTACTAGGTATGCAAGGAGTACACATAAATACACCCAAAGCACACATTCACATAAAAGGCTAATTACTTATTATTATACCCACAGATTTATGAACTCTCAATATTCACTAGACAATATTTTATTTGCAGTAGTTGTAGAGAATAGGAGACTGAAGAATGCTCATTTGTAAATATAACTGTACCCTTTTTTTCTAAGGCTCAGAGAAAATTTTGGAAGAGGGGATGGAAACTATGTAAGAACTTGCTGAGCTGTGGTGGTGCATATCTTTAATCTTAGCACTCAGGAGGGAGAGGCAGGTGGATCTCTGTGTGTTTAAGGCCAGCTTTGTCTACACAATAAATTCCAGAACACCAGGGGTACACAAACAAACAAACAAACAGACAGACAGACAAACAAACAGAATGCAATAACTAGAGGTGGTAAATTAGTACAAGGAAACAGTTTTCTCTACACATCAGGAAGCTGTATATAGAAGCTTTCAGAAGTTGTGTACGCTGAAGTTAGGACAAATAACAGCATGGAGAAGGGAGCTCACCCATACCTAGGTGAGCAACAGTTGACAACTGATAGCTTGAGAGAGAGAGAGAGAGAGAGAGAGAGAGAGAGAGAGAGAGAGAGTCAGTTTTTAAGTGTTGGCCCTGGAAATTTAAATGTGCTCCTGTGGAAGGGCGCACATTCATGCTGTGGGTAACACAACTTGGACTTGATGCATAAAAAGAGAAAAGACACAAGGTTGGGTGGAAAGAGAGGTGGATCTGGATCTGGGAGGAGTTGGAGGGAGGAGTGAATACAGTCAAAACTTATTTGCTGAAATTCACAAAGAACTAATTAAAAATAAAAGGAAAGTAAAAAAAGAGGACCGTAAAAGGAACCTTCCAACAAAGCAGAAGTGGGTCTCGAATTGTGTGATTTAAAGAAGAGAGGTAAGCTTGTCTGTGATCTAAAAGATCTTCCCTGATACCCCTAGCTGACTGGCCTGGCCCCAATCTCTTAAAGAGCCATCACAACAGCACCACTCACTAAGTGTTCAGAACAGGACTTTGTAAGGGACATTCCATGTTTATATCATAGCATCTGGTGAGTGTGAACACTTTGTGTGCATTATTGTAAAACCCTAAAATTTTTGCCTATTTACATTCTAATGAAATTATTTGTACTTACAGTTCTGTTGTGTAAAACCTTCTAACTAACTGTTTCCTTTTAATGTTCTATAGAAGTAAGGTTTCTATTTAACAAACCTGAATATTTTAAGAGGCTAAAAACAAACAGAACAGGAAATTCAGAATAGACTTCAGGTATTCTCCACTAAAGAACCCTTCTTTACCTTGCAGTTGGTTTAAACTGCCCACAAGGGCTTACTGTCATTGTGTCTTTGTTAACATGTCTCTTAACTCTCCCAGTGTGGGATCAAATAAGATCGAGCAGGACTAAGCTTATACCAGTGGTGGAGGACTAGTAAGAACAAAAGATGTCATGAGGTAATACTGTTCAGAGACATTACAGATGGCCGGGCAGTGGTGTTGGTTGTGGGGTTGTAAGAATCTAAGTTAAGCCACTCAGGGAGTGGTGGCATTTGTCCATAATACCAGCATTTGGGAAAATGAAGTAAGAAGACTATAAACTTTGGAACAGTCATGGCTTTATGGTGAGACTTTTCAAACCAGCAAGATGGATCTGTTCATGTTAGCCTTTCCAGAAAATTACTAAAGCCATAGAAAAATGCTTCCTATGCACAGTTACCTGACCGTAATCAAATATATTCTAACACTGGTTCATGCTTGTCTTCTGCTTATGATATCCTTTTTTTTTTCAGACTGAGACATTTCAGCTCAGGATTAAGGTGTTAAGATAAGATAGGAAGATGCTTCTCGCAAGCCTGGAAGAAAGGAGGATATTCTAAAGAGAACATTTGTGCCTCCCACTCTGGCGATCTGGATTGTTGAAACAAGACACAACAAGGAGCTAGAGTTCCCTCTAGGAGTCTCATGGTGGGAGAAATAAAAGGCTGAAGCCTGGTGCTCATGAGAGAAGGACTTTGTCTTCCAGAAAGAGGAAATTGTAGAAAAAAACAATCTGAGGCAGTAATGGTCAGTGATGGATAGAGTACCCCTTAACCTTAACTGTGTTCAGTTATACATAGCTCTTGCTTCCTAATTAAACTATATTGTTAATTTAGGACCCAGACTGTGTATGTATGCATGCGCATGTGCGTGTGTGTGTGTATCCATGTGCTGTGTATATATGTGGTGTGTGCATTTGTATGCATATGTGTTGTGTATGTGTATGGTATGTGCATGCATGTGTATGTGTGTATATGTGTGAGTATGTCTGTAGGTGTATATGTGTATATGTATGTATGTGTGTATGTTAGGTTCATTTGTGTGGTGTGTGAACTCGTGTATGTATGTGTGTGTGTGTGTGTGTGGTGTGTGCATGTACGTGGTATGTGCGTGTGTATACTTCTCTGGATCTCTTTGTCACTCTTTACAATATAACTATGTTTAAACTTTTTTCTGCTTTTCACTATTTAAAACTAAAAGAAAATACTGAATTATAGTTCCTGTGATGCGTTTTTTTTCTAATATTTTATCAAGGTAACAGCTTTAAAGCAAGCTGTGAAATGCTTCCTTGTCTGCTTCCCTGTGGTTTATGAGTAATAAGCCTTTATCAGTCGTTGAATGTTTGGTAGAACACATGAGTAAAGTCATATTGTCATAAACTTTGTGGTGAGTTTTGACAGTTTGTATGTTCAATATTTTCATTTTATAGTTCTCATCTTATGACGTATTTTTCCTGTCATTTGTAGTCATTTTTATTTTTCTAAAAACTTGTCTGGATCTGGATCTGGGTTATAGCTGAGTTGGTCAGCCAGGACCTCCCCCAGGGATTCACGCTGTTGCATGGTCAGTGGGGGGCGGGGCCAACTTTCCCTTGACTACACCAGGATCAGCACTGGCACCACTGTGCAACAGCCCTGGGGGGGAGGACTCTATAATTCTTTGAGGTATTGCTTTATGTTTATTTTAGCTATGTGGGTTTAGTAGCAATCTTTTCTTTTTTTTTTAAATTTAGTGTTTTTCTTTTTGCTTTCAGTTAAGATTAAAATAACATACTGGTTTTGTTGATCTTTTTAGGTAATTTAGTTTTCTACTCTTTATTACATTACTGTTTATTGAAATCTTTATCTCTTTCAATCTTACATTAGGCTTATTTTGCCCTTCTTTTTCCAGTGTTATAAGGTAGAAGATGGCGGTCTTGGCTTGACCTATTTCTTCTGTTTGAATGTAGGCATTTACAGTTGAAAATTTCCTAGGAACCACTCTGGAGTTCTGCCATCAGGTTTGATATTGTATTAATTTATCATCTCGTATTACTTACTGTCGTGCCGTACCTTTGCTTGTATTACTCTGTTGTTAATGACAAGTATGTTACTCATGTTGTATTTCCACATATGTGTCCAAGCATATATTCCATAACATTATCTTACAGAGTTTCTATTTAAAGCCACTAAAAGAAGGAGAAGACAGTCAATTATCATGTCCTGTAAAATTATATTGCTTCATCTACCAGGAATCTGATTGTGTGATTTTAAGTTGACATATGAAGTCACTTGTCCTTGACTTGAAGAATTCTCTTTAGTATTAATTATAATGCCATTCTGTTAGTAACTAGTTGTCTGGCATTTGTTCTTATTGTTAATATGGAAAGTTTCATTTCCTCTTCATTTGGGAACAATAGCTGTGTTAGAGGAGATTTTGGCTAATTTTTTCTTCGAACAATTAAGTCTGGCACCCACTGATTCTCCTGACTTCCATTGTTTCTGTTGAGATCAGATGATATTCTTACTGAGATTCTATTGTAATTGCCAGCATTTCCTCTAGCCTGACTCTGTGCATAGGCCTTAATGGTTTTTCTTTTTTTTTTTTTCTTAATGGTTTTTCTACTTGGAGTATATTTTTCTGGATATATAAGCCATAGTTTTCAGTAACCAGGGGAAGTAATATTTTCTCTTGTGTTACTTGCCTCTCCTTGTGGGACGCTCAGTGCAGGTGTGAATACTCATGTTCTTGTCCTACAGCTGCATCTCACTGTTCCCCCCACCCCAATTCCTCTGTTAGCTTATATAACTTCTAGGAATCTCTCTTCAAGTTTGCTCATATTTGCTTTCTTCAAGTGTCTTATAGAGTCACAGTTAATTTTTTAAAAACAAATAATAGTTACTATAATTGTCTAATGACAGGTCTTCCATTTGGTATGTTCCACGGTGTCTCTGTATTTGTATGGAGCATTCAGCGTAGAGTTTTAGTCATATTTTCATTTACTTCTGCTGTTCTTGAGTTCTGGTAACACATTTATAGTAGGCACTTTTCCTATTTAATCTGCTGTCTGGTCACCTTCACAGCTTCTTTTCCCTGCTTCCAATCATTCCCCAGAGTGTGACTCAAAAAAAAAAAAAAAAGTCTATGAAATAAGAGAAGAAAACCAAGATTACTTAGTGGATACCTTTCTATCATCATTAAAACTGTAAGAGTTAGTGAGAATCCAGTTCTCTGAAGCTGGAAGATCACTTTGGGCGAGTTCCCCAGCAGCGGTAGGCATTCTGAACCCTGACTGCCCTCCAGGTGGGATCACTGGAGCTCTCCCACTTGGTGGTGGGACTCCAGGAGCTCTCACATCTGTGCTTGCCTTTCTTCCTCACTTCAGCCCCTTTTATTTCTATTGCTAGCTTTTACACTGATCCTCCTTGCTTTGAATAATCCACCATCTAAATAAGAGTAACAACATCAAAGCGTCCCAGACTTCATATACTCCTTTCCAGCGTGGGCGCCCATGGACTGATCTGAAGGAGCCTGACAGCTCCCAGCTTTTCATGTGTTTAACGCTCAAGTCGCTTTCACAAAAACCACTCTCCTTCCCTTTTGTTTTTGTGTTTAGTTTTCTAAACACTGTCATTCTGTTTCCGCTTCAGCTCCAGATCCCGGGGATGTCTTGGCACCAAACACATGTAAAACAAATAAACACCTTCTTGCACACTCTAACAAGTGCTGCAATTAGTCTCTGAGCACAGCTTGCTCTCCACCGCGGCAACTCATTTGGTGCGGGTTGTTATCTTAGGAGAACAACTTTGAATCAGCAACATTTGTTTGATTCCCCAGTTTTCACCCCTGTCAGCATGGCGGCTTCTGTGCATCCTTTTCATGTCTCGAGTTCTGCGCCTCTAGGAAACGACTGCTACTCAGCATACAGCACTTGACTCCTGTTTGTCACTTTGTCACACTCACGGAACTTTTGGCTGTGTGTTATCTTCACTCCATATGCGCTGAAATCACTACTCGCTGTCAATTACAGATTATTTTAGGCTGGACATTTCCCCCTTCCTTTTGTTATGCAATAGAATTAGCAAACGTTTGTATGTTGTTATAAATAGCCTATATCCAAGATGCAAAATAGCATTTGTTGAGGACATCCTAAGATGGTGTATTAGGAAAGGGAGAAAACATTGACTTCCATTAAAGCGCTGCAATAGAGATGCTGGACTCACGAATCCGAAAATCAGAAATATATTATATGTAGTTGTATTGTATCTGGAACTTTACCTTTTCAGATGTTTTTCTGCCTGGTGTGCTAGAGCACTGGGCTAGTAGAGGACCCAAAATACATTAAAATAGTCCCTCTGTCCTGAGACAAAGGTTGTCAAGTCCTGAAGTACAATGCCTGTTTTCATCAAAGTTGCCCAGTGACTCATACTTTCTTGTGTAAATTTATGCTGTTTGGAAGCCAAATCAAGTATTTATACTGCAAGAAAACTTCCTATTGAACTTGGTTTCAAGGTACTAACATCTGCTTTTTCTTAACATGATTAGTCAGTTTCTCTGGCTTCTTTATTCAGTAAGGCTGAAAACAAATACAAGACGAAATTTAAATTTTCACTGAAGCCTAATCCCAAGCCTATGGGTAGGTGTGAGTGACCCCTCTGGGGTTCAGATCTGCACTGTTTATACAAAATGGTTAATTTAAGTGTTTAAAAAAATCCCTTTATAGTTCTAAAACTCCACATTTTTTAATCCTATTGAGTATTCTTGTACATGGAAGATGTGTTGCTAATGTATCTTGATTTAATTATTTCATGCAAATTATAAGGGCAATTAAACATCAGTTGCTTAGACATTGTGCTAAAAGCTAGGTAAGGAGAATGCAACATGAAAAATAAGATTGTGCCACTAGAGAGACTATGTTTTTGTGTAAGAGAGAGCCACACAGGAAGTATGGAGAACAATTACACCCTGTGCTGAGTAGAAAGAAGCAAAGAAAGGACCAATACAAACGAGAGAAACAAGAAGGAGGCACCTAAGGATTGGGTAAGAGGGGTCATTTTGTAGATTATGATCTTTATAATTCTTGGTCACTAGAAAATTTATATTGAATATTCCTGCTTAGGCAGTAATATTCCTCTGAGAGGAGAATGTCATGGTATGGGAAGAATACCAGACCTTGCTGTGTCCTCTGTTACTGTTTACCAACAGTAATACCTACTCAGTTGGCGGGATCCCATGCCTGGTATTGCAGATCTAGCCAACCACCCCTGGCTGGAGAGGCTGGAGAGGCTGGTGAGGCTGGAGAGGCTGGAGAGGCTGGTGAGGCTGGAGAGGCTGGAGAGGCTGGAGAGGCTGGAGAGGTCATAGATGTGAGAGAAGTACCTGCTACTGTTGTTTTCCTAAAAACCAATGTAATTTCTAACTGTATTCAGAATACTTATCATTATACTCAGAGGTAAGTACAGTGCTTACCATCAAAGAAGCTTCTCTTTGGAGCCTTTGGACCTGGCTTGGGCTTCTGAAATCTCAAAAGTCCAACCCCAGTAACACATTTTCTTTAACAGGGCCACTTCTACTCCAAAAGGCTCCCAATCTCTGTCAAACAGTGCCATTGCCTTATGACCAAAATTCAAATCTATGAGCCCGTGTGGGCCATTCTTATTTGAACCACCTTATTTATAGGTCAAGGAACACAAGAGAAAGCGTGCTCCCAAATAAAAAGGGCATATCAGCAATATTAGTAATGATTTCTAACAATCTTTAAGAGCACTTTCACGGTGCTTGACATTTACTGGCTGCTCAGGGAGAGGTGTGTCTCTCTGTCTCACTGACACTTACCCACAGCAACAGAAAAAATAATGGAAAGCTCTGTAATCACAGGCCAAAATAAACCTCTCTTGTTTTTAAATAGACTATGTCAGGCATTTTGTCACAATCATGGAAGGTTGACTAACATGTTTCTAAGTTACTTGGACCAGTCTCTCAGCTTTTCACTATTAGCTTCTTCCGTATGGTGCTCATGGCAATATATAGTCACCCAACTGCTAAGAGGTACAGTAGTTGCCAGAGTAGAAAAAAATCCTCCCTGTTATTTTTAAATGAATGTCTAGCTTTTCTTCATATGTATATTTTCAGTGATAGAATGGTTTAAAAATCAGAAGACATCATTTTTTTCCTCTTCCCATAATTTAGCAACAAGCAAGAAAAGCTATGAGTCAGCATGGCGCATTGAGAGACCAGGCAGAAAGCAGACAAACAGGCTGCTGAACAGAGACATGTTTGCTGCAGTCAAAGGATGGCCAATGATGACTTCAATCTTTAATCCAGTTTCTACAAATACATCTGCATGCTGCTTCTTGTCAGATGTTAAACATTTTAGCTATTTTATTTTTTAAGTGTTGGATAAGACTTCCCTTTGGTTTGCTTATAGGAATAAGCTAGATAGGTAGTAATGGCAGGTAGTCTTTCTGCATTAACATTGTGAGGTTTATAAATGACATGTGTGAAATAGGCTTATGAATGAATAGCTCTGAATCTACATTTCCAGCACAGAGTCAGACCCAACCATGTGTTCATTTCCCAAGAAGTGAATTTATCATGGGCGCCATCTCCTACAAGTTTTGGGTCACAAACTCCATCTTCTTTCTTTAGTTGCTGAACCAGTAAGGTTAGCTTTTTATTTGTTATCCATTTACCATGTACAAAGGAATCTCATCTTGTCCACTTCCTAGAAAATGGTATTATCAAAATGCAAAGTGTTATGTGCTGATAGGACTGAACTTGATAACAGCATTCACAGATTCTTATTGCTTTTTCATAGAGCAAAAGCTAGGGTCCCTGAATAAATCCAGTTCAGTCTATAGCATCACGAGGATGTCTATATCTACAACTACATAAGCCAGGCTTAGATTTTAAAAGATGCTGAGGAAGGGCTTTTTCCCTATCTGCTTTTGGGAAAACAGTTATTGTATATGGTAGAAGCTTTCTTACAAATTTCTTATATATTACTATATAGTATATAGTAAAAAAAGTATATAGTATATAGTAAAAAAGAGTATATAGTACATAATAAATAATATATAATTAATATATGACTTATAATATATAATGTATAATATACAATATATAATGTATATATGAAGGCAATATAAATGAAATTGCAATTAATAGGGGCAACAGAGTCCCAAATGAACATCTCTCCTCACCAAATGAAGCATCTGGCAACAGAAATAAGTTACATCTAATCAAGTTGTTGGGCAAATGGTCCCCATGGTAACCCCAAAACAACCCAGTCTATTGCCATGGCTGCTTACCACAAACTGATCTTAAGGCCCTGTTATTGGAGACAGTACCTATACGACTCATTGAACATGGAGAAATTGATATCTACCTAGAGCCTTCACTCCTATGAACTAGAGTGCATGGGACTGGGAGGCACTCAGGAGACTACTGGAGAAGAAAGGTACGCAGCCACTCAGCTACAAACCCTTTGTTCTACAATGATGACCAGCTTGCAAGATGCACATGTGCAATAGGGGCATTACGTTTATTGTAGTAACCAACCAATATCTGATCGGATTTAAGGCCCACTCCAATAGATGAAACCCACCCCGAAACTGCCTGGGTACCAAGAACATGAGACCAGATAGGGCAGGGTCTTATGGAAAAGCCCCAAACTACTCTTTTGTTAAGCGAAAGTAGCATGCTCACTTATAACTGGACAATGTATAGAGAGTGAGGGACCTTGGAGCATTCAGTTCTAAATGTCTTTATGAAATCCCTTCTCTCTTGGCTCAGGGAACCCTGTGGAAGAGAAAGTGGAAAGACTATAAGAGTCAAAAGGGATGGAGACCAGCAAGGAAAGAAGGCCCTCTAAATGCATTAGGACTGACACACATATGGACTTACAGAGAGTGTGGCATCATGCAGAGGCCTTGGACAGGTCTGTGCCAGACGGGGACCTGCAATGAGAGAATTAGATACATGGTCCCCATCCCTAACCCAGAAGCTATTTCCAGTTGACAACCACTCACAAATGAAAAATTGGTTCTCTTCAATTGAGTGTCATCAGGGATATAAACTACTCTTAAGGCAGGGTTCTGTGCACAGTAGTAGATGACCATCACAAAATAAACTCATTCTATCTTTGAAAGTTCTTTTCTCCTCATATGTTGGTCATTCCTTCACGGGGAAATGTGTCAAAATCCTAACATTACAAAAGGCACATTATTGTTTATGTAATCACAATTGTCTATTATTTTTAGACCCATTGATTATCTTTCTTTTTTCTTCTCTCTTTTCAGTCTGCTTTCCTGTCCTCTGGTAACATGTACCCTATTCCTAACTTTTATTAATCAGCACTTTTCAACAATTACATTTTCTTAAGATCTGCTCCCACATACAAACACAATGATGTTGAGAACCAAGATTCACCATGAATTTCAATGGGGACAAATAAATCTTTTACAAATTCACTGGACTCTTTCCAGTGCTTGGTTTGGTGATCCCCAAAACAATCAAAAGAAATAGAAATTAAAGTGAAAAGCAAAAACTTTTTAAAAAAATTATTATATGAGGAGTATTTGCTCCTGTTCTTTTTTTTTTTTAATTTTTTTTTTTTACTTATTCATTTTACATCCCGCTCACTGCCCCCTTCCTGGTCACGGTCACCCCCTCTCATAACCTTTCCCCCTGCCCCCTCCCCTTCTTCTCTGAGCAGGTGTGGACGCCCTGGGTATCTTCATACCCTGGCACTTCAAGTCTCTAAAAGGCTAGGTGCTTCATCTCCCACTGTGGTCAGACAAGGCAGCCCAGCTAGAAGAACATATCCCACAAACAGGCAACAGCTTTTGGGATGGCCTTTGTTCCAGTGTTCAGGATACACATGAAGACCAAGCTGCACATCTGCTACATATGTGCGGGGTGGTGGTGGTGGGGCTAGGTTCAGCCCGCATATCTTGGTGGTTCTGAGAGCCCCAAGGGTCCAGGTTAGTTGACTCTGTTGATCTTCTTGTGGAGTTCTTATCACCTTGGGGGCCCACAATCCTTCCTCCTCCTCTTCCATCAGAGTCCCCAAGCTCCATCCTGTTTGGCTGTGGGTTTCTGCATCTGTCTGAGTCAACTGCTGGGTGGAACCTTTCTGAGGAGAGCCATGCTAGGCTCCTGTCTGTAAGCTTAACAGAGTATCATTAATAGCAGGATGATCTCTGTCTTACAAGTCAGGTCATTACGTACTTAAAAAATGATATATTTTTAGAAATCTTTTAAAATAAAGATTTCAACATGGCCTTTTAAAAAAATTTTAAATGCTTTTTTTCTCCCCTGTTTTACTCTTCTTTTTATCCCCACACTTAGTCCTCCATCTTACTTTTGTTCCCCTTCCCACTTCATACCACCATTGCTGGACTCTGCTCTTACACCTTTTCTCTCTCCTCTTTCTTATAAGCCCCCTTTTACATTCTTGGAATACCACCTTTTATCGTTTTACTCTAAGGATCTGTACTTGAAGGTGAGCTGTGTTTCTGTAGACAACAAAGAGATAGATCCTGTCTTTTAATCCATTCCACTAGTCTATGTATTTTGATTGGGACTTGAAGCCATTAATATGTAAAGTTATTATTGAGAAGTGTGGGCTAATTGTTGTCCTTGTGTTACTTTTATGATGTTAGTGATCTTAGTACTACTTTGAATTTTTATTGTAGGGTAATTTTTTTTTTTTTTTTTTTTTACTTCCCAGAGTTCCTTAGTTATGGGTAATCTTCTCTTCAGTTCTATACAGTCCTTCAAATATGCTGGTGTGATGGACAGAAATTCTTTTAGCCTGTTTATATCAAGAAATTGTTTTTTACTTTTCTTTTAACTATGGAAGAGAATTTTGGTGGGCAATACTCTAGAGTCAAGATCTGTTCTAGTTTGCTATGATTTAAAACAAAAATGACCAAAAGCAACCTTGGGAGTAAAGAGTTTATTTCTCTTTGCAGGCTTCAGAAGGAACCTTGTTTTGAAAGAAACCAAGGCAGGAATTCATACAAGGCAGGAACCTGGAAGCAGGAAGTGAAACAGAGGCCATGGAGGATCACTGCTTATTGGGTTGCTCACCATGACTTTCTGTCTGCTTTCTTGTGTGACACAGGAACACCTGCTCATGGGTACCACCACCACCAATAGCCTGGGCTTTCCCATATCAATCAGCAGTGAAGCAAACACCCTACAGAAGCATTTTCTCAACTGAGGTTTCTCTTTTCAGATGAGCCTCATTTGAGTGAAGTTAACAAAAAACTAACCTTGACAAGATCTGTGGTCTTTTAGCCCTTCTAATAATATACTCAAAGTAAATTAATCCAAGAGCTTCTGATTTTAAAGTTTCCTTTGACAATTCAATAGTCATTCTAGTGGCTTTACTTGTACATTACTTATGGTTGTTCTCTTGCAGCTTGCAATAGCCTGTCTTTGTTCTGTATGTTTATCATTTTAAATGTAATATGGTTGATGGAGATTCTTTTCTGATCCTATCTAGTTGGTGTTATATATACTTTTGTATCTGAATGGAGACCTTCTTCCTTAGTTTTGGGAAAATTCCTTCTATGATTCTGTTAAAACCTGTTCTGTACTTTTGACTTGTAATTCTTCTATGCTCATGATTCATAGGTTTGGCCTTTTCATGGGTGTCTCAGATTCCTGTATATTCTCTTTGGGAATTTGTTTTAGCTTGCTTTCTTTGACTGAGTATTCAAATGATATGTTGTCTTCATGTCCCAATATTCTGTCTTCTATGTGATCCATTTTACTGGCAAGGCTTTCCACTGAGAATTTTGATTAAGGTGCTGAATATTTCATTACTACTTTCATAGCTTGGGTTTTTGTTGGTGTTTCAATCTCTTCGTTGAACCCACATTTCACACGATGAATTGTCGATGAATTGTCTAGATTATTTCATTAAGTCATTTGTGTTTTCTTGGATGTTACTCAAGAGTTTATTCTTAGTCTCTTTATGATTTTTAGGTGTTTATTCACTTCCCCTTTAAACTCCTTAAATTTATTGAACACATACTTTTAAGTTCTGTGTATTGAGCATCTGAGCTGCTCTCAAAGGGGAACAATGCTGTAGAATGGTTGAAACTTTAGAGGGATATGTTGTATTATTCTTTGATATTGTTTGTGTTTTTGCACTGTCCTGTTATAGATCAGATAGGAAGTATTTGAGGCTTAGTCTTTTTAAAAATTTTAAATTATTATTCTTTAATCATTTTTTACATTCCAGTCCTTATTCCCCTCCCTTTTCACCCCCTAACTGTTCCTCATCCCATAACTCCACCCACCCCCATCTCCAAGAGGATGTCCCCACCTCCCCACATCCCCACCTCTAATCCAGCAGACCTCCCCACTCCCTGAGGCCTCAAGTCTCTCAAGGGTTAGGTGCATCTTCTCTCACTGAGGGCAGACCAGGCAGTCAGTCCTCTGCTGTATATGTGTCGGGGCCACATATCAGCTGGTGCAAGCTGCCTGTGTTGGTGGTCTAGTGTCTGAGAGATCTTGGGGATCCAGTTTAGTTGAGACTGCTGGTCTTCCTATGGGGTCACCCTGCTCCTCAGCTTCTTCCAGCTTTTCCCTAATTCATCCACAGGGGTCCCAGTTTCTGTCCATTGATTGGGTGTAAGTAACTGCATCTGACTCTTTCAGCTGTTTGTTGGGCCTCTTGGAGGGCAGCCATGCTAGGCTCCTGTCTGTAAGCATATCATAGCATCAGTAATAGTGTCAGGCCTTGGAGTCTCCCCTTGAGCTGGACCCCAATTTGGACCTGTCACTTGACCTTCCCCTCAGGCTCTTCTCCATTTTTGTCCCTGCAGTTCTTTTAGACAGGAACAATTCTGGGTCAGAGTTTTTGACTCTGGAATGGCAACCCCATCCTCCACTTGATGCCCTGTCTTTCTACTGGAGGTGGAAAATGCAACCTTCATCAAAATTCCAGCACAATTCTTCAAAGACATGAGAAGAGCAATTCTCAAATTCATCTGGAAAAACAAAAAATCCAGAATATTGAAAATAATTCTTAACAATGAAAGAACTTCTGGGGGAATCACCATTCCTGATCTTAAGGTATACTATAGAGCAATAGTGATAGAAATTACATGTTATTGGTATGGAGATAGACAAATTGATCAATGAAATAGAATTAAAGACCCAGAAATAAAATCACATACCTATAGGCACTTGAAGAAGCCGAAAATATACAATGGAAAAAAGAAAGCATCTTCAATAAATGATGCTGGTCTAAATGACAGTCTGTATGTAGAAAAATGAAAAAAAGATTCATATTTGTCCCCTTACTACACAAAGCTCAAGTCCAAGTGGATCAAGGACCTCATAAAACCAGATACACTGAATCTAATAAAAGAGAAAGTGGGAAAGAATCTCAAACTCATTTGGACGGGGAGAAACTTCCTGAACAGAACTCCAATGGTTCAGGCTCTAAGATCAAGAATTGATAAATGGGAACTCTTGAAACTGCAAAGCTTCTATAAGGTAAAGGACACTGTCATAAGACAAATAGGCAACATACAGATTGGGAAAAAAATCTTCACTAACCCTACATCTGATAGAGGGCTAATATCCAAAATATATAAAGAATTCAAGAAACTAACCACCCAAAAGTCCAAACAACCCAATCAAAAAATAGAGTATAGAACTCAACAGAGGCTTAGTCTTTCAGTTATTCAATGTTGATGTGTGAGTGGAAAGATACTGACTTATTTTATGAAAAAACAGTTAAATCAATTAAAAATATTAATTACTAAAGTTGTTTATTATAGAATTAATCAATATCTGCATTAAAAGCAAATACTTTATCTTCCTTCCTCAAAGTTTCTGAGCATCTGGTATATATAGGCATTATGCCAGAAGGGTCTATAGTATATGTTCAGATGTTACGCTCCTACTTGGTTTTCAACCTTGAGTTTATATTCAAAATGCATGTAGGAAAATTTTTGGAGTTCATTCTTAGAGAAATTAAAAAAATACTTTGAAGCAGTAAAAAAAAATCATCTATATAGGATGAATTTATTTTGCTGTTAAACTGCCTTCTGAAAGCTGGTTATTGTGTTTGGTCATTATGAGGCTAATGGCTAACATATTACTGTGGGCAAAAAATGCTTACTTTCATAACTGAAACCGATCAGAATGTCTTTGGTGCAAAGAAGAGCACAGCTTTAGAATTCAGTTCATACTCTAAGGGTGACAGTTTTGAAATTCAGCTTAATTAGGATCAGGTATATCACACAGGAGATGGAAACACTTAGAGGAGAATAGTTCTGACATACTCTGTGCTTTTTGGAGGATTGAATGATTACCTTATACTCCTCAAAGCTCTTGTGATACAGAAAATTATCACTTGCTTGATCTAAGCAAGTAGTTGAAAAGATGGGTCTGTCCTTGACAGAAGATATCAATTTTGCTCATCATTTTATATTCAGGACCTATGCAAAGTGAAGTTAATTTACATGTATCATGCAATGATTTCATCTCAGTAGTAAATTTTCTGTATGTTAAGAATTTGATGAAGGCTAAAATTAGTCTTTATATAACTACTTCAATGGAGAAGACCAGGGCTACTTCTAAGATTAACTGAAAGAGTACCATGGGCAAAGATGATGCTTTTCTACCTGAGCTAGGAATTCTGAAAATAGCCTACAATTAACCTAAAAGAATGAAGAAGATATCTGAAGACATGAGAAAGTACATTACAACTTTGTTTGTAGATAATAAAGGATATTAACTAGCTACCATACCAACTGTGTAAAATGATAAAGAAATATTCTTTAAGGTTGAAATGGAGATCCTTTTTTGTGGATACTGTATCTTTTAAGAGTCCATCATCTGTGATTTAGAAATAGGAAACTGAGGGTAGCTTTCTCCTGGAGCTACAAGGCCCATACCTACACATAGTAAAAGCAATATACAGCAAACCAGTAGCCAACATCAAACTAAATGGAGAGAAACTTGAAGCAATCCCACTAAAATCAGGGACTAGACAAGGCTGCCCTCTCTCCCCCTACCTATTCAATATAGTAATTGAAGTTCTAGCTAGAGCAATTAGACAACAAAAGGAGTCCAAAGGGATGCAAATTGGAAAGGAAGAAATCAAAATATCACTCTTTGCAGATGATATGATCGTATACTTAAGTGACCCAAAAACCTCCACCAGAGAACTGCTGCAGCTGATAAACAACTTCAGCAAAGTGGCTGGATATAAAATTAACTCAAACAAATCAGTAGCCTTCCTATACTCGAAGGATAAGCAGGCTGAGAAAGAAATTAGGGAACTGACACCCTTCACAATAGTCACAAACAATATAAAGTATCTTGGTGTGACTCTAACCAAGCAAGTGAAAGATCTGTATTACAAGAACTTCAAGCTCTGAAGAAAGAAATCAAAGAAGACCTCACAAGGTGGAAAGCTCTCCCATGCTCATGGATTGAGAGGATTAATATAGTAAAAATGGCCATCCTGCCAAAAGCAATCTACAGATTCAATGCAATCCCCACCAAAATTCCAACTCAATTCTTCATAGACTTAGAAAGAGCAATTCTCAAATTCATTTGGAACAACAAAAAACCCAGGATAGCAAAAGTTATTCTCAACAACAAAAAAACTTCTGGGGGAATCAGCATCCCTGACCTCAAGCTGTACTACAGCACACACCAGCTGATATGAGGCCCCTAACACATATACAGCAGAGGACTCCCGGGTCTGGACTCAGTCAGAGAAGATGCATCGAACACTTGAGAGACTCGAGACCACAGTGAGTGGGGTTGGGGGTCTGGGGGGATGGTGGGTGGGGTGGGATGAGGACATCCTCGTGGAGGGTGGGGGGTAAGGACGTATGGGATGTGCCACAGTCAGAGGGTGGACCAGGAAGTGCAATAAAATCTAGAGTGTAAAAAAAAAAGTTTAAATAAAATTAAAAAAATTACTGATTTAGTTTTTTCTATGCATATAATGTGTTATCATCAAATTCATTCTCTCCTTTATCTTTTCTTCAGTTCGTTTTGCATCTCCATCTAAGATATGTAGCTTAGTTTATTCACACAAAGGAAAAAATGTGTTATAATGGATCAAGAAGAAGATTACTTAAAATTTGGAGGAAAATGAGGAGGTTAATGAATAGGTAGATAAAAGGAGGCTGGGAGCTCAATTTGGTCAAAGCACATTGTATACAGTACTTCTATATATGTTATATGAATGTGTTTTTGTGTGTATTCACATGTGTGTTATTCTACTAACTGGTGCAATGTTAATATTTGAAAGCATTTAACAGAGTATCTGATTTGTATACCATATGTGGTAAAATAAAACATAATCAGTTTTCTCTTAATAGTATTTGAGAACCTGCCCATAGATAGATGCATTCTAGTGTGTTTTTCTATTATTTCCACTGGCCTTTATTAAACTCTGTATTATAATTTTTCATGCTAGCATAATTCTCTGAAAAGGAAACAATTAAGATATTCCTTAGTTCTCCATTTTGTGATCAAAATAAATGAAGTGTAACTGTCCCTAACAACTATACTGAAGTAAGAACACATAAGATTTCATGAGCAGATTGTGATTCTTTTGAGTATTTTATCATGCATTATTTCCATTTCCTAAGATTGAAGGTGGATTATTGTCTTAATATTTCTATGCTTTCCCAAAGCTTTTAAATTAGGCATAAATAAAAAATGAGAACTCACTGAGCACGTTGGGAGGCTGAGGTAGGTGGAGCTCTGTGAGTTTGAGACCAGCCTGATTTATTCCATCACATCTGAGATATTACACAGAGAAAGCCCGTTTCAAAAACAAAAACAAAACAAAACACAAAACAAAACAAAACAAAAAACAAATCACCACCACTAACAGCAACAAAAAAGAATTGAGAACTCTATGCAAATCTATATAAACACATATATTACAATTTTGAAAATAAAGAATCTCTATACGAACATTAGGTTAACTTTCAAGGAGTTAAAAATTATAGTCCAGTTTTCTCTGTCTTTACCAACATTTGATTTATTTATAATTTTAATTGAGAGCTTTTCTTCTAAAAATGACCTGTGATTATGTCAGAGGCTGCTTGTATTTCCCATAGTGACTTTAGTCCTCACCCTGACCACCGTCTCCATGAGTAAATGGAAGAGCAATTTGAGTGTTGGTCTGGGTTTCTGGGATTTGTACTTGCCATTTGCAGTCTAGGGGCCTTATCTGTTTTCATAACAAAATTGTCAATAATTCATTAGAACCATTTTCTTTATGAGTAATTAGTTAAGTAGCACCTAAAGAAAAATTTAAGGAGAAAATGTTTAGTTCTTAAATGATGATTATGATTGTTATATTTTGGGAGGCGGCAATGCATGCTGTTTCCACCACTCAGAAGGCAACAATGTTGGTGCTGATGATTTACCTGGGCTCTGCTCATCCATTTACTCTTTTGCATCCAATAAAAAAAAGTGTAGTTACCATGGCAACTGGAAGTCTATAGAGTCTGTTTGAAAGCAGTAGTTGCTGGTTTACGTGCATAAATCTTCACCACAAATGATAGATGGCTCTTGTTTTGTGTTTTATTAATTTGTATTTTCTTTGTATCTCAGATGCTGTTTTGTTTTATAAACTATGAAGTCAAGAAGAAATTGGCTGAAAAAAGTATTTCTCTTGAGAGTCTCACCTTGCTGTCAGGCTTATTAAAGGAAAATGAAGCACAAATCCTGGCATTCCAGAAATATTACGTAAGTCTCAGCACTAATTTCTTCTTCAAACCAGAGTGATGTATCTGCTAATTTGAAATTCAGATTAATAAGTAGTTTAATAACTATTTCTAACATACTAATTGACAAAAGTCCTAGTTTTCAAAGGAGAGTGAGTACATGGTGGGGTGTGCTTTCCCTCTTACCTGATATAAGACATTTTATCCTGTTTGCTCTATCACATGGTTATCAGTGGTGCTGGCACTACAATAATACAACTATCACTCCAGAAGAAGAAAAATCATTACAATGGACATCAGTAATATGATTCACACAACATTAACAAATTAAACTTCCTCTGAGAAGGCTTATGTGTTTCATAGTCTCTTATAATGATGTTCAGTACTTTCTCCAGCTAATGGTTGAAGCATGCTGAGGAGTCGTGGTCTTGTTAGTTGTATAAATTTTGTCATTCTGTGCCTGTTATCTCACCTGGAAAGCAATAATATAATTATATTTACTAAGTAGCTTGTTAAATATTTTTGAAAATCACAGTAACAGAAAATCTATAAAAGTTACCATTTTCACAATTGTACACGTGTAGTTCAGGCATTAAGTTCATTTACATTGTTGAATAACCATAATCTCTACCCATTCCAGAGCTGTCTTTCTTGGTATATGTTCATTGCACATATGCTTGGTTTCATACAGACAACTGCTGTCAAGTATATTGTGCATTGTAGCCATGTTCATCTCAACTTCTTTCCTCTGTTCCATTATTCTCCTTTCTTCCTTAGTTTGCTTTCTAGAGAACTTATCTTGAAAAAGTGGAAAATGTAGCTATTAAACACCTATTGTGTCTAGCTTGTGGTTTTGACTTATACTTCATAATGATTTTTTTTCTGTGGAATATCTTCTTCATGTGTTGTTACCATTTATACACTTTCTTTGGGGAAATACTTAATCAAGTCTGTTATGGATTAAGTTGTGTCTTCCTTTCCCAGTTCATATTTTATAGTTGAAAATTATTAATCCTCAATACTTCAGAGGTAATCATATTCAGATAAATAATATTTTAAAAATGCAAATTAGCTAAAAGTTCTTTAGAGTGGGCCCTATTACAATGTAGTGGACTCCCTTATGACAAATAAAATTTGAACTCATATGTGCATATATAGTAATGGGCACATTAAGAGAGGGAAAATAGAGTTCTCTGAAAGCCAACATATTGATCTTACATGCTTAGCCTCCAGAATCAGGAAGAAATATGTCATACTGTTTAAAGCATCCTGTCTTTGACAGTTTGTTGCAGTAATTCCAGCAAATAAAACCAAAGTACTTTGCCTATCTTAAAGTAAAGTTCGGTTGTGCATTGTTACTATTAACAGTAGGAAGTTGTAATGTATTTTGCATATAAACCACTTACTAAGCTGGGAACATGTTCTAGTGGTAGAACACTTAGCATGCATAAGGTCCTTAAAAAGGAAATTAACCATCTTAACAAATATGATTTGAAGTACATTATGTCATTCAATTTGTATACATAAAAATATTAAAAATTATGCAAATTGTTCAACAGATAGATTTATATTAGAAAAATGATGTTGTCTACAAATATACATTAGTAACAACTTGTACAGTCTTTATTTTATTAACGAGGCACCAAATGAATGAAGCTACCAAAATAATAGACTTTGTAAATATCAACAAACATATGATTTATTTTTTCAATGATTTAGTCCCAAAACAAGTCAGTCAAACTCGGAGTTTCCTAAGGTTTAACATCAAAGCTCTCCTAAATAGAAATAAAGAACCTTTCATGATATATATTCCATATATATGATTTTAATGTCACGTACAAATATCTCTCCTATAAGCTCTGGAGTTATTTTAATATGAGTCATTTGAGGTAGGTGGCATTAATGGATCGACAGGAGGGGAACATGCCAAATTTATAGCTTTGCAAACCACACTATTTTTGTACCTTACAAAGAATTACAAATATTAGAGCCTGTAAATGAAACTGACATTTATTAATTTCCTATTTGGGAAAATGACAGGTGTTACTAAAGATTTTACAAATATTACTAAATAAATAAATTATTATTATTTTTCAATTCACAAAAGTGATAATGTTTAGTTTTGTTATTTGAAATAGAAAGATAGGGCAAGGAAGCATCAGAGAAATGATACAGTTGGGGAATAGATGAAAGAATAAAAGGTGAAACAGAACTTATACTTTAACAAAAATTTACCCATGATGCATTGAAAACCTGTATCTATAATCAGTCACTTTGAAGATCCCAACACATAGTGACCAGAGAAAAGAGCAGCTACATGCTTCTTTACAAATCTGTACTTTGATCAGCTTTTGTGAAAAGGAGGCATGTTCTTTGTGCAGCAATTCAGTCTCAAGTGACTTGAATAAGAAGTGTAGGGTTCTTTTTCAAAATCTCACTTCCTTGGCTTTTAAGGTATCGGCAGTCTACAGGGTCTCAGTCAAGGTCAGGGCCTGAGAATCTTGCGTCTTTTGCATGTGTAACTCTCTCTGGCCTTCACAGGATTCTTCACAGAGTACTGTCTGAATTTTATTTTATTGCTATTTTTTCTTTTTTCTACAGTACATCCTGAGTGCAGCAACCTCTCCTCTCTCCATTCCTCCAATCCCCCCCCAGCGCCCATCTTCCCTCTTCCCCAGATACACTCCTCCACCCTCCACTGTTACCTTTAGAAAAGGGATATCAACTGAACTTGGCACACTACAAATTATAAACTACTAGGTTCAAATCTTCATATCCAGGCTAAATGAGGCAATCTAGTAAAGGGTAGAGGGCTCCAAGAGTAGGCAAAACATTCAAAGGAACCCCCCCCCAACTACCTCTGTTAAAAGTAACACAAGAATAGCAAGCAGCATAACCATAATATATACCTAGCTCAGACCCAGACAGTCTCTGTGATTGTCACTTCAGTGTGGTTGAGCCCCTACGAGCCTGCTTAGTTGATTCTGTGGATTGTCTTCTGGTGGGGTCCTAGACTCCTCTGGCTCCTACAATCCTTCCTTCCCTCTCTTCTACAGGGTTCTCTATGCCCTGCCTAATGTTCGGCTGTGAGCCTGTCTGAATTTTATAAGATAGAGCTCTACAAGAGAAAAATGAGGAAAAGAATGGCATTTGAAACACTTCCAGTTAGCAGTAGTGATTTCTATGGACTATACTGATTTCTTGTGCCTATTTCATGAGCCCCCAAAGACCATCAAAGAGCTGATTCCCATGTAATCGGACTAAGGTCTTTTTTCAAGCTCGAGCTTGGGCCACACCCTCCTCACTGACCCAGCAGGATGGGAGGGTAAACCCCAAGCCCAGTTTCAAGCAAGCATTTATAGAGGCAAGCAAACAAGCAAGCGGGTTTCCAGCTTGGCACACATCTGATTGGGGGGCTATAACGAAATTTGTTGCCCTTTGATTGGCTGGTGCTGGGAGCCAAACCATAAACTTTCATAAGTAAATATCTTTAAGCACAACTGTAACTTCTGCTTTCCTCCTGATTAGTGGTTGTTAGGGAGTGACCAGGAGACCAGTGTTAGGTACAGGCTTGGTAGTCAACTCCAATTCATCCTTAAGTCAGGTTCTCTAAGATGGAGTCTGAACCTAAGATGGAGTTGGTCTGGTCTCTGAGATTAATTTACTGAGGGTGAGTGAGTGAATTCACATGAAGACTAGTAAGCAGCATGAGGGGCAGAAAGGTTGTTAGATTTTATACCCACATTTGCAAAATACATTTTGCCATGATCTACGCTATAGTTTCACGAGAATTCCTCTCACTAGTCACATGCATTCACAATTTCCTGGAAAGGACAGACTATCACACTCTATTGTGGGATGCGCCTTAGTCTCAAAGTTCAGGCTCTCACGACTTAAACCTGAAAATGAGGAGGATGAAGAGTTCAGATGCACTTCCCTGGGAACATTTCAATAAGAACTTTTTTTCTTGACCAAATCTCTTTGTTAAAGATTTAAGTATGTCCTCATAAACAAAAGCTCCTGCACAGCTAAGGAAATAGCCAATTGAAAAAACGGGAAGCCTGGGGAGAGGGAGGGAATATTTGTCAGCTATATATCTGATATAAGATTAATAACCAGATTGCATGAAGAAAACTCCAAGTTATCAAAAGAAAAGGCTGTTGATATGAACAGAGAATTCTCAAAAGAAGAAATAAAAATGGCAAAAATTCCAAATATTCCAAAGTGTTCATCATTCTTAGAAATTATAGAAATTAAGCCAAACAATCTGAAATTTTATCTCGGCCCAATCAATAAAACAATAACAACAACAACAAATCTGGAGAAGATAAGCAGAGTTATCATTCCTCAGCAAACAAAACTTTCAACAGCTAGAGCCCATTGCCTAGAAAACCAGAACCAATCAAAATGCAGAAAACTAGTGATCACGTGGTTTTCTCAGCCCCAACGGATCCATTTACAATCAATCTAGCTCCTGCACCTAAGGAAACACTGTAGAAGGAACAGAAAGATTTTAAGAGCCAGAAGAACAGAATATTTACTGTGAGAATATGTCTCCTGAAATTGTCAGGGAAGTCACACCCATGAAATATAAACAACATGACTGCCTAAACAAGACCTGAATAAGGACAACAGCAACGGACATGTGAACAGTGAAGTGGGAAATCTCACAGGATCTCAACTCCAGACAAATAACTACTGGCAGCTAATGACTGCTGAGAGAAAGAGAGAGAGAAAAAATATTGCCGGGAATGAGACCACTAATTGGCTAACCAATACCAAGGGGTCAGCCCTGATGTCATATAAATGCATGCAATATTAAACAGACTCAATAGGCTTTGTTTATCTATTTATATGTAAATGCATGCATGTGCGTGTATGTATTTGTGTGTGTGTGTGTGTGTGTGTGTGTGTGAGAGAGAGAGAGAGAGAGAGAGAGAGAGAGAGAGAGAGAGAGAGAGAGAGAGAATAACAAATAAAAAAGACATCGTCATGAAAAGGAACAAGGAGGGCAAGACATGGGAGATGCTGGGGAGAAGAAATGGAAGGGGGAATATGATATAATTATATAGTAATAAGATTTTCATAGGCAAAAAGAAATAAGCTTATTTTCTAACCCAGAATCTCTTGGCTTTTTTTTTTTTTTATAACTAACAATTAATTTCTTATACTCTTCTTTGTCCTCTTGAATTTCGCCATAGGGAGCAGCAGAAATCCTGGTAGCACTTTAAATATTCTGCATAAAAAGCCCTACGCTGAAGAAGCTGAGGGGTTTTACATCCCCATGGAGGGAGAAACAGTGTCAACTGGCCTGACCCTCCCACAGCTCCCGGAGACTGGACCACCAACCAAAAAATACACATGGAGGGACCCATGGTGCTGGCCACATATGTGGCAGAGGAGGGCCTTGTTGGCCATCAGTGGGAGGAAAGGTCCTTGGGCCTGAGGGTGTTCAATGTCCTAGTGTAGGGAAATGCTAGGGAGGGAAGACAGGAGTGGGAGGGTGGGTGTGGGAGCACCCTCATAGAGGCAGGGGGAGGGGGAATAGAATAGGGGGTTTGCAAAGGGGAAAACATTTGAAATGTATGTAAAGTAAATATCAAAAAAAAAAAAAAAAAAAAAGCCCTGTGCTGGGTTACTCCATTCAGATCTTTACATTTATTTATTTTTATAATACATTCATAATTTATGACCAACAGCAGGTTTAGCAAACTGTCTGTCCAGGCTCCTTTCCTCTTGCTTCTCTTAACATCCATTTCTGCTTCTGTGTAAGTGCTCAGGAACAGCACCCACGGAGCCAATGCCCTTATGCCTTCCCAAGTCTATCACATGGCACATCCGTGTCCTTCTCACCAACAAATTCCAAAAGTAATGATCCATAGTTGAGGTTTGATTGTATCATCTTCTCATCTCATGTATCCCATTGTGAAGATTAACTTTTGTTAACTAACACACCATCACAAAGTTCGTACCTTGAAAATCTATAGAAGTTTATTTTGCTCAGTAGATTTAAAATGGTGTATGTGTAGAGGAAGCTGTTCTCTCCCATAGACATGCAGGTGTGGCCACTCACCTGGAGTCAGAGAACTGGAGCTGGTTCATACAAAACACACCAGGTTAGTGGTATTTTTAACTCAACAGTTACCATCATTTATATTTCACTTCCTTTTTATATGCAGAAATTGCAACACTGATAATAATAGATAACAACGATTGAGAACTTTATGATGAATGCATTATGCAAATTATTTCATCAACTTTCACAGTCTGGAAGGTAGGGCATGTTGTCCTCATTTTACATGTATGATTATATGTATGATTAACATGTATGATTACTGCCGTTTAGTAAGGTAAACCACCTCTGCCAGGCATGCCACTTCTTAGTGTAGACTTGGGATTTGAAAACAAATAGTTTGAAGACAGAGAATCATAACAACTTTGTCAGGACTTCTTTCTGTTTTGTGTGTTAAATTTTTGAACCAAAGTCAAATACAAATTAGACTACTACTTGTTTTATTACCATTTTATATCTTGCCAAAGAATGATAATTTATTTGTTTTTCTCTCTTTGGCACAAAATAGGTTTGGCTGACAGTGTGTTTATTAAGATAACGCATATCAAGTGTGTATTTCAAGATAAAATAAAAAGTGTGGCATGAGTGAGACAGATTGAACTGTTAAGATGTCTGCAGTTGAGGCAACTAGAAGCAAGGTGGGACTAAAGAGCAGAGAAGACAAGACTGTTGTCTTTTCCTTTACCTAAGTCATTACAATCCAAAATGTCCTTATTATACATTGCATGTCTGTACTCTGTCTTACACATGAAGTAAGGCATGAGAGACCTAGCATGAGCAGAGATTAGAGCCACTCAAGAAAGAAGAACTGCTTTTTATTTTAATATAGTGTGAATTGATTTATTAGATTAGAACCTTCTCTGCTATTTGCTTTTTGATTGATCCTATATTTATTTTTTGTTACAGTAAGTTTTAGTTTCTTGCCTTGTACATTTATAAATACATTAGTAATATCTAGTTGGTGTCGCTGAGATAATGAAGAATAAAATTGTGCACATAAAGTCTTTAACTTGTAGTTTGGTAAGTGAGAAACATAAGAATTTCACTTATTTTAATATACACAAATCATTCAATGTTTGCTTTCAGAGAAGTCAGAAAGAAAGCAATCAGTACTGCCTTGATTTTGGTATAGGTGTAGGAGGTGGAGCTGGAGACTGTCATCATCAGAAATGGATTTGGGATGAGAGAAATAGGATGTAAAAAATGCAAAAGTGGAGTTAGCGTGGTGGGGTGTGGTGTGGCAGCACTGGAGTCTTGGCAGTGGTATTTCAGTGGTTCTTCCAGATTGTCCTCCTCATCCTTGTCCTCCTCGTCCTCGTCCTCCTCCTTCTCCTCCTCCTCCTCCTCCTCCTCCTCCTCCTCCTCCTCCTCCTCCTCCTCCTCCTCCTCCTCGTCCTCCTCCTCCTTGTCTCCTCCTCCTCCTCCCTCTTCTCCTCCTCGTCCTCCTCCTCATCCTCCTCCCTCTCCTCCTCCTCCTCGTCCTCATCCTCCTCCTCCTCCTCGTCCTTGTCCTCCTTGTCCTCCTCGTCCTCCTCTCCTCGTCCTCCTCTTCCCTCTCCTCCTCCTCCTTCACCTCCTTCTCCTCCCCCTTTTCCTCCTTCACCTCCTTCTCCTCCCCCTTTTCCTCCTCTTCCTCTTCCTCATCTATAATGGAAGAAAGAGCTTATCTGGGGCTTAAAGTTTCATAAGGTATATTGATCACCATCATGGAGGGGAGTGTGACAGCAGACAGAAAGGCATGGAGTTGGGGCAGTAGCTGAAAGCTTGATCCACAAGCATGAATCAGAGGGAGAGGGAGAAGGGGAGAGAAAGAGAGAGAGAGAGAGAGAGAGAGAGAGAGAGAGAGAGAGAGAGAGAGAGAGAGAACAAGCTGGAATGTTGTGGACTTTTGAAACCTCAAAGTCGATACCTAGTGACACATCTGCCCTAACAAGGTCACATCTCCTAACCTTTCCCAAATAATTAGACCAAGTATTTAAATATATGAGCCTATAGGGGACATTCTCACTTAAAGTAGCACATTCCATTCTCTATCCTTCATATGCTCTTAGTAATGTTATAATGAAAAAATATAATATCTCCAAATTCAGTAGTCCCCATAATCTGTCACAGTCTCAACAGTTTAAAAGTCATGAGTCTCTTATGAGACTCAAGGCAACCTCCTGATTGTAATTTCCTTTAATGCCAAAAAGCAAATTATATAATTTCAGCATACAGTGACACAGAATAAACATTACCATTTAAAAAGAGAAGAATCAGGACATAGTGAGAAAATATTGGACAAAAGCAAGACTTAAACCTACCAGGACAGCCCCCAGATTCTCTAACTCCATGTGGCATATCAAAGGGCTTAGATGGCTCTTCCCTACCAGCTTTTCTGACTGTAATACACTTCTCTCTTTTGGGCTGGTTCTGCTTCCTGTGCTCAGCTCTCCTCAGTAGGCACCCCATGGCTCTGGCATCTGTAACATCTTGGGGTCTTCAATACAATCCAGGCTCCACTTTCAGAGCTTCATGAAATGGCCTCTTAAGATCTTCATGCAGGAACTCTTTTGCCACATGCCTGGCTTCAGTGGCTTTCAGTGACAGTTTCAGAGGGTGAGTCTAGTACCATTGTCGCTGGTCATCAAGTAGCAGGGAGGCAGGGATGATACTAGAGTAGTAGTTTGGAGCTTATATCTTGATTCGTAAGCACAAGGAAAAGAGAGTAATTTTTTAAAGGATTTATTTATTTTCATATGTTAGTACACTGTTGCTGTCTTCAGACACACCAGAAGAGAGCACTGGACCCTACTATGATGGTTGTGAACCACTATGTGGTTGCTGGGAATTGAACTCAGGACCTCTGGAAGAACAGTCAGTGCTCTTAACTACAGAGCCATCTCTCCAGCCCAGAGTCACTTTTATCTTTGTAATAAAATATGTCTTAGTGAACATAGACTTTGGTTAGCAATGTTGTATTTTTATTTATATAAGGAATAAATTAATATAATGGCTAGAACAACTTTATTGTGGTGGTTATTTTCTCCAATTATTGTAGGTCACAATTTAATGAATATGTCTTATTTATTATTTGTTGTAAATATTTCTTTCAAGTTATTTGCATAGTTGTTTAGAAATGATTTATTTACATATGTAATTCCAAGGGAAAAATTGCATAATGGATCATAGATGACAAATGGATTTCATTAAGATATTTTAACATGTAAACTGGTTATATGGGGAATATAATTTATTTTCTTTCCATATGAGACATAGTCCATGCTATTTGGCATTGAAATTGTTGCTCATACTAGCTAACTGGTTTTGTTTTTCTTATCTGTGTGCATAGTAAAGTGGCATATTCAAGGAGAAAAGCCAATTGTATACTGAGTGTGCCTATCAAATTATGCAAACATATATAATTTGTATTATATTGATAATCATAGTGAGCTATTTAAGAAAATGGCTGAGGAAGTGGCAACCCCACTTGCCACTTTTGATCCAAGCATGCTTATTTCTTAGTATTCCCCAAGATCCCTTGAATTAGGATAGGTTAGCTCTAATAACTGCTACTTAGGAGGGAAGAAAACAAGAAAACAAAGTCAAAGTAAAACCACTTTGTCCTTAAGAACAGCTAGCTGGTAAACCATTTCTGACAGATATTATTGTTTATCCTGTGGCATAAATGTCTTTTTAGTGAGGGAGGGGAGCTAGCAGGTCAGCCACAGAAAGCTCTTCCGTGGTGAAGCTGCTCTCATCTGAAGCTCACAAGGGACAGAAAGCTCAGTTGGGAGCTTCCCCTGTGTTTGAACTTCCCCGGTCAGCTTCTGTCAAATGTTTGTAAGGCCCCGTTTGCTGATGATCGTCTCTCAAATAGGATACTCCAATGACCTTTTGCATATTGTAAGCTGATTTGATGATATTTTCTATAACCTGAGACTTATATTTGATACTTGATATTTGTTCTTTGGCTCTTGCATATTGCATACTTAACAAACTCACTTATTCAAAACCCATAATATATCTGTTATATATCATTCTCCAGATTGTATGAAAAGTCCACTATTCAGACTTTACATAATTTGTTGAAGATATCTAGAGTGATATCTACTCTTCATGAGTGCAAAGATTAGGAATCTAGAAAAGATAATTTGTTGAAAGATAAGTTTGAGAAAAATAACTATGCATGTACAGATTACATAGAAAAAGGGCATATATAATTGAGCACTTGGCTTTGAATCATGTAGATTTGTTTGATCATTTTTAGAAATAAAAAATGAAAGTTGGAGAAAATTTGCTTCACTTTTTCATGGGGGATGGGTCACTGGCTATTGAATCCAGAGTCTCAACACACATAGGTACCATAACACACTCATTTTAAATGTCAATTCAAGTTATAGTAGTAAAAGTTGATAGTAGTGTCATATCATAGTTGTAATTGTGAAGTAATAAGAAAAGTTTACTGTATCATAATGATGAAGTCTAGCTATAAGCTTGAAGTGAAATTATGATTAGCTATTTATACAATAAATGATGAACATGGATGGATATAAAAATTAAAGTTTCATGAATCTGTATTTGTTATAGATATTTATGAAATTATTTAGAGTATAAAGTAAAAATTTATTCATCAAATATTGGGCAAATTCTGAGTGAAACGATCTCTCAAACTCAAAGGCTACCAATCTAACACTTAGTGGTAAGTTGATTATTTTACCCTAACAGATTTTACTCTCTGATTGCCTTTGGTGCTCTGGATCATATTTGAAGACACAGGATGATTATTTAGAAAACAGTTCATTTTGATTAGTGTATGCTGAGAACTCCAAGGGATAAAAGCCTTTAGTTATTTTGATTAAAATTGAACAGTAGCTTTCATCTTATCACCGACATGTTCTGGAATTTCTCTTGGCATGTACTTATCTTCTGAAGACAAAGAGAAAGCAGTAGAGCATTATTCATATAATGATGGAGTTTTCTATCTGAACATGTGTAGAATGTGCCATACCCAAAGCTGGTCCTGAAGAAAGCCATCTAACTCTATCTCATCTTTGTTGTACTTATTGCTAATCAGTAGAAAAGAATCATGGTCTTAGTTCTAATACACTTTTGACTGTAAGATATTTAAAAAAAAAAATAAACCCTCATCCTCATCTTATATTAAAGAAACAAGGTGACTCAATAGTCAGTAGCACTAAAGATATCTGTCCCCAAATCAAATAGACTGGAGCTATATGAAGAAGTCAACTCCATCTGGAGTTCAATCACACTTTCCCATATGGCTAATCACCAGCTGCTTATGAAAAGGAGCGTTGTCAAGACTGGTGAGCCTGAAATTAGCTGTGCAGCTGCATTTCGCCTTGCATGCAAACTGTATAACAAGTCAAACAAGTCTGAAGTCAAAGATAACTGAATCTTGTACTCCTTATTCCTTTCAAGGCCAGAAGTCTTAAATTAATCCTGAGCATGTGTATAAACTTCCAAGGATCAGTCTCTATCACTTTCTAAATTTTGAGGTAAAATTAGATATATGTACCTAGATATGAGTAATAATCAGTATATCCACACTACTTATGAATTTTATTAATGAGTCTCTTTTTACTCTAATGCATTCTTCCAGAATTTTAAAATTTGTTGACAATTCATCAACCATGCATTATATATTTTGAAAGGTAATGCATTGGGCAGAATTGTTGCATTAGTTTACCGTATTCTGAATGAATGCTTACAATTTAAAAGTCAGTATTAGTTATGATTATTTGTTCATTAATGCCTGGATACTTTAACATATTGAGAATTTATGGAATTTTTCTAAATGATCATTTCTGAATTTATTAAAAATATCTCGATCACACAATTTTAATATTTCACTTTTAGTGTCATCAGCAATTTTAGTCATAAATAGGAATAGGAGGTGAAATATTATTCTATTTTATCCAAGCAGAAAATTGAATTTAGTATCTGGTGTATGTTACACAGTGACTATTTGGTTAGGGATATTGGAACTTGTTTCCTGTTCACTGAAGCATTATAGGAAGTAATGCCTTTAGACATCTCCTATACTTCTGATGTTAAAATACCATTTCATATCTTGTGGGAGATCATTCTTATAGTTAAACACTGGCCTGGGTCTTTTAGGAGGAATCTTTATACACAGTGACTATGAGAATACAGCTCATTTTTATCTATATTGTGAGCAATACTCAAGGTTGATGTTTGTTGACTCTAATGGAGAGCCTTTCCCTTTTAATACCAAGCAATTACCTGTAGGGGAATTGAATTGAAATTGGGAGACATTCTAAAATAAGATATTTTTCCTTATGGAAGAGTAATTTAATGTGAAAAGTGCACAGATCTTTGAGTCTACGACTGGATAATGTAAATGCCTATGTTTTTGATAGAATATTTTGTATTTGTTCTTTCACCATTTTAGACAGGTGAAATGTCTTGATCACATGCATGGCCATGCTCTGTCCAGGAGGCAACATTTCACAGCACTCCTTCCTATCCCCCAACTCTTACATTCTTTCTGCCCCTCTTCCATGATGTTAGTTAATCTGGGCTAGGATGATAAAAGTCCCACTTAGGACTAATCACTCAACAGACACATATTCTCAGCACTTCGACCAATTATGAGTCTTCTAATTAACTACTGACCAGAGCAGAGAGAAACTTTTCGGACCAGAGTTGAGGGCAGCACTGATCTATGGTCGAAGCATAAACATTTTGAAGGTAATTTGACAACATGTTTTTAGTAAATAAACAGTGGAAGGATCCTCCTACCTAGAGCCCATGACTTCTAGAAGCATGGGAGTTTTGACCACTTTTACAGTACCAGCCATAAATTCCCTCCTGTGGAACGGGTGCCTTACATCCAATCCAAAAGCTTTACCCCCATCACTTCCAAGTCCCTATTGTGCCTGAGATCACTTGTTTGCTGGTACATCAGCACTGGGTCATGCAGGGTTAGCAGCAAGAATGCTATTGATGTCTTTTCTCTCCCAGTACCTTGCATAGCAACTTCTGGCACTAAGAAAGCTCATCAACAGAGAGGAAAATTTCAAGTAGGTTCCAATTTGATTGATTTCTCTATTTTCTGCAACCAAAGTAAACAGTGATATTTTAAGTTGCCACGGCCCACTACTAACTGATTTATGAAATAAGCACAGAAGATTGAAGAAGGAAAATTTTAACAAAAATTAGCATAATGGAGTAACACATTTCAAAAATGAGAATAATTTGCAGATATGTTTTTTTTTGTTTGTTTTTTCGAGACAAATTTTTTCAAAAAAAAATTTTCAGATTCCTGAAATAGGTATTAGGATTAGGATGATGGAGAAGAACTGATAGAAGCTAATTGTCCGATAATGATGAATGGGTGTTCAACAGGTTGGCCTCCAATTCAGGTTAGAATTAGAAGGTTAGCTACTAGGATTTAGTATGGGTAATTGGACGGAAGATGAGGCTTCGTTGTTTTGAGGTGTGTGGTATGGGTAGGAATGCTAGGATTAGAATGGATAAGATTAGAGTTAGAACACCTCCTAGTTCGATGGGAATTGCACGTAGGATGGCGTAGGCGAATAGGAAGTATCACATCTGTGTAGCCCTGGCTGTCCTGGAACTTACTCTGTAGACCAGGCTGATCTCAAACTCAGAAATCCACCTGCCTCTGCCTCCCAAGTGCTGGGATTAAAGGCGTGCGCCACCACTGCCCAGCTGCAGATACGTTTTGACACAGTTTAAGTAAATATACACACTATACGTATGTTATATGCTTTTGACTTAACACATGTGCTTGTTATATGAGTAAGGCATTTGACCACAGGGATATTGTCTTCTAATGTGAATCTTCAATTGTAATTTTATATGGCTTGCTCTTTCTTATGAACAAATTGAAATGCTTTATGAGAGCCAATTATAACATTTCTATGTAACTCCCTGACCCCAAACTGAATTTAACACACTTTAAATAGTAATTGATATGCCACAGCAATTCTATTTTAGTGTGGTCACTTTACTTGTCTGATGGAACTGCTTTAAAGTGGCATTTGAAAATATATTTCTTTAAAGTTTTTTCCTTATTTTTAACATTTTGAGTATGGTTCTTTTGCCTATATGGATGCTATGCAGCAAATGTGTTCCTGTTACCTGCTAAGGCAAAAGAGGCTGTCCTCTCCCCGAAACTGGTGTTATAGAGGATAGTGGGTGCTGGGAAGAGAACCAGGGTCCTCTTCAAGAGCAACAAATGTTCTTAAGTATTACATGAGTCATATCTCCAAGCCCTGAAAAATAGACTCCTAAATAACATTAAAGAGTAACTGGGATAAGAGCCTCTCTGAGAGTGCAAGTTTACCTAGACATTTACAGTGGTACAACATATTCAATAGGAACTGACCATGAACCTAGATTGATACAAATATTAAGACTTTATTAATCACATTCCAAGTTTCTGAATTTATACTGTAATTCATTTTATCCTAGTACATTTTAATTGAACAAAATAATTGGTTTTGTGTTTTAAAATCTCATTTTGTTTACAACTCAAAAGCTAGACAGTCTTTGCTGATGTTTATAATATGTTGTAACTCATTCAATCATGAGCACAGTCTTAGTAGTGGACACTCTTTCACACACTGGTAGACTGAACTGGGTGGGTTCAGTAGCTTGTCCAGTGTCTCCTCATAGAGAAAATGCAGAGTTGAAGTTTGAGATGAGGCTACTTGGTTCCATAGAATGTATTAGGCTGAGAGATTCTAGATGTCTATGGCTGGATGGAGCATGGTGTTGGCAGAGCTAAGTCTGATTTGTGAACACTTTCTAAAAATCATAGAGAAACGATTTATTACTGGACAAGGGATACTTCTGCTCTGCAGGTAGAATGATAAAGGAAACAAAGAAACTTAGGCCAGGTCTGAGGCTCAGACTCTTGGTCTCATTAGTTGCGTTGTTCTTAAAATTTTCTGGCTTGCACACAGCTCTACCTCACTTTGATGTTAGATGGCTTAAGTTGGAAGAAGGAGAGGGAGAGGGAGAATGACATAAACATTTTTATTTTAAATAATAAAAGAATCAAATGAAATTTAGACAGGTTCACTTCACTAGCATCTACATACTCTTTGAACTACAGGCATGTCTAGTGCCAGAAAGGGTAACCCATTATGAAATGATCAGATCACAAGAAACTGTGTGCTCTAGGAAGTTTTTGAACTGCCAATAATAGCATTTTTGGTTCAGAATATAATTTCTGATATAGATTGGATAAAAGTGGTGGAATAATTAAGGAAACCCATCTGATACATGTAAAAAATATTAACATTTTATGTACATTACAAACATAAGAAATCACAATATATGTTCCTTATGGGTTATAGTTAATACAAACAAAACAAAACAAAACAACACCCCCAGTATGTTAGTTAACAAACTTCTAGTAACAGTTGGACAACATTGGAATGTAGATCTCAAGTTGTCAGGAAAATAAGTTTAGAGAAAATTTTCAAAGAAGATTATGATTTTACATGCAGTATTTTAAATCTTTTGGGAATGACATATTAAACAAAAACCAACAAATTGTTTAAAACTTCATGCTAAATGGTACAATTATGATGTTATTTAAACATAACTAAAATACTAAGTCTCTCAAAATATGTGAAATATTTGAAGGCAGTGGAAAGATACCATTTTTATTCTATAAGAATTTGTAATTTATAAAGTAGCAATTGTGTATGAGAAGATACATAGAGGCAAGTAAAGACAGCAATAATCTTCATTGGGCATCACATACTGTGACATATGGACTATATTCTTATCCTTGTATTCCCAGCATGCTGAGCAAGAGTAGACGCTCATCTGCCTGCCTTATAATAGAATGTGTGAGTGACAGAATGCAGAGGAAGCTCAATAGTATGTCCTGGTCTGATCAGAGATTAGAGATCAAAGCAAAATGCCGACTGAAACTAATAGTGTGCAGTTTTCTAGTTGTATCTAATATTGTAAGACTTGCGAGTCAAGCAGTGAGCTATACATCCAGACCAAAGAAACATTTAAAGAATTCTTGACTAATCTGAAATCATTGTGTATATTATTTCTATAAGAACTGAATATTATTCTTAGAGGGAGTATGCCCTTTTTAAGTGTTCTTTGCATATCATATTCTGGATATATATCTACATATGCTTAAAAAGAAAGTGAAGACTTCAATGGCATTCTGAACTAACCAATCATACTCTGAGGACTTCACAGTAGAAAATTATTTTAAAATGTTTTCAGGGTATATAGTTGTATAATTATTTATATTATCACTATTATTACTATTATTATTGAGATAGACTCTCACTTAGTGTCTCAGGCTGGCCTATAATATAAACTGTACATCAGACTGGTCTTGAATGTGAGGCAATGCCCCTGCTTTCAAGTATTGAGATTAAGAATGTGTATCACACTAGCTCCTGGTTTCTTCTTATTGGGAACTGATTTACCAAATTGTAAATTCTGGCACCAAACATTATAAGGAGGAATTTTCAAAGTCTTCAATTATAAATGCATTTCAGAAGAACAGAAGTTACATAGAATTAAATATTTTTCAATGATGATAAGCCATGGTAAAATTAAATATACATAAGATGTGTCTGATGAATCTCTTTTTAAAGAAATATAGGGAAGATGCTTAAAATTCAATACTACTGCTGCTGACAATAATAACAATAATGAGGAGAGGAGGAGGGGAGGATAATGATGAAGAGGAGGAGGAGGGGAAAGAAGAAGAAGGAGAAGGAGAAGGAGAAGGAAGAGAAGGAGAAGGAGAAGGAGAAGGAGAAGGAGAAGGAGAAGGAGAAGGAGAAGAAGAAGAAGAAGAAGAAGAAGAAGAAGAAGAAGAAGAAGAAGAAGAAGAAGAAGAAGAAGAAGAAGAGATAAAGAGTCAAATATTAGCAAACAGGTCACCAAAGGAGATATGCAGATGAAAAATTAGCATAAGAAGAGATGCCTTATAACACTCATCATTCAAATCTACAAACTAAAACAATAGTGAGATACTACTACCTACATATCACGATGATTCAAATCCATAATTCAGCAAACAGTAAATGCTGGCCAGAGTTTGGAGCAACACTTCCTCATTGCTGGAAAGAATGAAAAATGCCAAGTTACTTGAAAGACAGATTGAGTGTCTCTTACAAACACACACAGACACAGACACACAGACACACAGACACACACACACACATATTTATCATATGCCCCTGTAAACACACTCCAAAGGATTTTAAGACTTATGTCCAAATAAAACCCTGCACATGGATGTTTATAGCAGATCTATTCATAATTGCCATACTTGGCAGCAATCAAGATGTCCTTCAGTAGATAAATGGATAAATAAGTGGTAGTATAGCTGGATAAGGAATTATTCAATGCTAAAAATAAATGAGCTATCAAACTATGAAGAACCTTAAATATATATTACTAAGTTAAACAGCCAATCTGTAAAAGGCTCATAGTCCATTAATCTATGGCATTTTGGAACATGAAGCCATGAAACACTGAAAATGTCCATGGTTTCCAGGGTTAAGAAATAAAAAGAATAAAGAAACAGTGTAGTGGAGAGCCAGGATACAGAAGCTACTTTGTATGATACCATAACACTAGACACATGCCATGATACATTCATCTACAACTATAGAATATTCCACATTTAGCTAATTTGTTAAAAACTACATGGTTTGCATAATGTGCTACAATATGCAAATTATTCTGAATTATCTGGTCAAATTTGCTATGAGACTAAAACAGTTCTAGAAACATCTCAATAAATATTGCTTCATTCAAAATATTAATTGCATCCTTACTGTGAGTTTAGCACTCTGTCATTGTTTGGGCACACAAGGGTAAGTAAACCAGTTTAATTGAGTGAGAAACAGAGTTTAACACAATGTGATGAGCTTTCAATTGAACAGAAGAAAAAACACTTCATGGTCAGTGAAACAATAGTCACTAACGAAGCTTTAATAGTTGGATCTTTATGGAGTCAGAGCATATATTGAAGTATGATATTTTTTAGTTGACATGATGCCAGCAAAGTCATTCAATTCATGAAAATGTGAAGAGCTAATGCTGTAATGAAATAGACGTGATCAACTTTCTGAATTTCATCCACTGGGCTGCTACCAACATTCTAATTATGGCATTAAAAAACAATGGATACATTTTAAATTAAGTTCGCTCTTTGACATTTTCCTGTCTGTGTATAGCCCATTTAGATTATTCCTTCTCTTATCTCCTTTCTATTTCTATCAGTCTGCCCTCCTCCCTACAAGTTCCTTTTCCATAGTTATGTTTTTCTTTTGTTTTCAGAAGGGGTTACTCAACTGTCAACAATGGTTCTCCATTCCCAGTGTCTATCATTGGTCCCCAGGTAACTGGTGGAGGACAGGACCTCTGGAGCACCTCGCCTATCAATGGCAGATAGGTCCAATCTAGGGCAGGCTCAGTGGAGGCAAGTACAGTTGCATTGGGTTCATATTAGAATGGCTGAGTGCCCAAATAATGGCCCTTCATAGCCATTCTTTAGCTCTTACAGTCTTAGACCCCTCTTCTGCAATGCTCTTTAACTCTTATAGGAAGTGGTACAAATGTCTTGTTTATGGCTGAGCACACAATGAGTACTTATTTTCCATAAGTTGAGCAGTCTTGTGTCCCTGTATTAACTGCCTTTCTCTGAAAAGCTGTTGTTACGTTGACAGTTTTTGTTTCCCTTCAACTGCAATGCTTATCACATTGTGTTAAAAGCTGCTCATAACTTAATTAAACGAGTTTACATTTCTGATTAAGGCTTAGAGTAGCATTTGTCTGTAAGTATAAATATAAATAATTTGAAAGTAGTTTAATATTATGTCAATTTTAGATAAACATCTTTGGTATTCCTCCCTCTCCCATACTTTAGGGCCTATTACTTCCCCAGCCACGAGTTTTTTAAATTAGAGTTTAAGTGGAAGAAATGTATTCCCTCTTATAAAGCAGATCTCAAGTCCAATCAGAGAAGTTGTTTACCCCCATCACAGCCTTACCACTTTTATGCAATTGGGAACATATTGTCTGGTAGGTTGGTATTTTGGTTCATAGAGTTTATAGCCAGGTAAATTCGTAATGTCTTTTTCTCTTTCATCAACTGCCTTGGTACTGTGAAGGCTAACAGATGGGAAGGAAGGTTATATTTCAGTTTCTGCTTTGATTTTCTGCATCTTGCAATCAGTATATAAAATGTGTGTATATATATTCTTACCTGGCTGTAGAAATCTTTAGAAACAAGATCATACATGATTTCTAAATATCAGGAATTGAGATTTTATAATTGTTGGGTTTTGGCTTAGATTTGTTTTGATTGTAATTATACACTAGTTCTTCACTCATGGAATAAGTAAGTATTTAACTTGTTTTTAGTTTTACAGGAATCCACAGTAAATAGACTTTGGATCTTTAAAGAGATCTTTAGCTTTTAAAATGTTGACATATTTAAAGACTGTAAGAATTCTTAACATTTTATTGTATTTTATATTTTATTATTAACATGAGATCTTAGGAACAAAAAAAAGGAAAGGCTATGGTTTGAAGTAACGTGTTTATGTTAAAGTTGGTATGGGATGGAATGTAGTAGCTTCAGCTGTCAACTTGACATATTGGGGAAGGCAGAACATCAGTTAAAGAACTGCCTCCATTAGATTACCCTGTGGGAAATACCGTTCCTAGGCAGGGAAGCCAGGGTTGTATAAGAAAAGTAGCTGAGGGTGAGCCTAGAAGTAAGCTAGCAAACAGTATTGCTTTGTGGTCTCTGCTTCAGTTCCTGCCCCCAGGTTCACATCTTGAATTCCTGCCTTAGCTTCCCTTGCTGATAGACTGTAACTTGTAAGATGCAATAGACTCTTTCCTATGTTGGTTTGGTCATTGTTTTCTCACAGCAACAGACAACAAATGAGAACTGCCATTGAATTAGGAAAAAGAAAGACCAATTACTAGATACTGATTTATTGATTTATTTAATGCTCTGCTTATTCTGCCTGTTTGCCAAGCATGACTTCATTAGTTATGACCTGGAGAAATAGCTTAAACAATGGGTTGTTGCCCTTAACAACCTTCTGACTACCACATAAACTTTGGAAAATTTTGCTTGCTTTCTCCAGCCACCTTGTAGTTTTAGAGTATAAAATGAAAAATAAAAATTGGTCCTGGTACCAAGGAACTCTTTGGAGGATTCAATCTACCACTGACATCTTCTCTCTTCTACTTTCATTGATGTTGGAATGCTTATTTCAGAAACATTCTTGCAAATAATAATCTCTGGAAAAGAAAAACAAAATTGAATGGAAAGCTGAGCATTACCTGACCACTTGGGTAAAAATACACACATAATAGGTTATTGTCTATTTAGTCTGTATTGTAGGTAACCCTGAGATTATGTTTGCTTTTTAAGATTTAGGTGAGTTCTTTTCTGAATCTATGCTAAAAAATGGTGGGTGTAGAAGAAGTTTAATCCAGTAATACGACTGCTCTGATTACATCCAAAAACCTCCTAGGTATGTATGATCTGGCTGGAATGCAGGCACACTCTTAGAACATACTTTTAATCCCTCTGGCTGGAATCCTGTAGTACATAACTTTAATCCCAATCAATGACATTTAATTAGGGTGCAGACAAAAGTGACAAATCATAGACAGACAAATCAGAAAAATTTGACCGAATGAGTCAGTACAGTGGAGTTGAGTTCCTTTATGCAGTTCAGTGCAGTTCAGAAGATGCAGTGGAAGCCAGAGAATAAGAAGGAGCCAGAAAGAACTAGGAAGGATGAGGTTATTCAGCAGTAAGCCTTTGGAACAGCAATTGCAACTGGTGAATAAAAGTTACATGTACAGGTGAACCTAGACAGAGTGAAGATGAATGTTTTAGTGATACTATGGGATTGAACAAGCTCCCTTTAAAGTATGTATTGCTTTTTGAAAGTGGTAGGCAGGGGAGGATGCCGTTGCTGGAATGGAGTTTGGAATCCATTCATTATCCTTGAAAGCAGGATCCAGCTTTATCCTTGAGGGTAGAGAGGGAGATAATGGTGTTTCAGAGGGTTCAGCCAACTGAACTAGGAAAGTGCAAGTCTAAGAATGTAAAGTGGGAGAAAAGCTAGAGAATTACACCAATGGCCAGAATTTAGAATTTTCTTAGTTTGGAAGACAGTCGAGGCTCTAGGCTCATGAAGGATGTTGGCAAAAATATGAATGGAGCAAAACCTGTACCCTGGTCATCAAAGAAGGTGTTGCTTGGAGCTCACTGCCCTGGACACTATAGTACTTCCTATGTTGGAGTAACAAGTAACCCTGGCTGTTTTCTAGGGCCAGTCTGTCCTTAAGGTCTTTTCCCCAACCATTTTGTCTTAACCAGGCTACAAGAAAGACATTTTCTGATATGAGGCTGTGTTTATGTTGTGGGAACATAACAACACTTATGACCTAGGATCATAGACATTACTATTATCTAGGGAGAAGGTATTGAAAAATATTCTGAAATCTACTAAATAGCATCTTTTTCTTTTAGCATATCTGAAATGTGAAAAATTTAAAGCTACCCTAAATAGTTCATGTGGCTTAGATTTATGCAGACCAGCATATACTATGCTAGGCCCTGTGCAATTGGTCAATAGCCAAATGTTTTAGTCAATAGATTGTTTTTCAAACGAGGTGTTCCCTCGCGATACTGTTTATGTAAATGATTAATCCAACCTAGTGCCTGGATTCCAAGGTCTATTTCCTTTGCAGCTAAAGTGATAAACACCAACAGTCCAGCATCACCTTAATTATATACACTGATGAGTAATATTAGGCAAATTCTGTTCTGACTGCTTTCGGTTCAGTGGGTTTTAGCACTTGAAATAAGCTATCTAAAAATGCATAACTGGTACAGCCTGCAATATTCATTAACATTAATGCCTTCATAGAATTGGACCAAAGTCTCATTCAGGGTAGAAAGGTCTCTGGACTCGAGTGAACATTTGCTGCTTTGTGCTTGAGTATGTTCTGGACACTTACTATAATCTTCATTCTTTGCAGTGTCTGCTGTCAACAGGGGATTGCTGTTTTCACACTATGCAGTCATCTTATGCTTTGGGAGCTAAGTACACTCGTCTTCCTGTACAGAGTTAATTAGCCTCAGAAATCACTCTTCTTAGGTAATATCTGAACTATGTAATAACAGAAAGACAGTGATCAGAGGGAAGACTATTTTCTGCAATGAGACATTTAGTCAATGGAGCACATGATTCATGATTTAAAATTAACTATGACCTAGAGGACAAGTCAAAGCATAATATTTGAAATTCATAAATTTAGGGCACATTTTAGAGAAAAGATAATGAGTGAAGGCTAGAGAAATAGCTAGGGAACATTTTTCAGTATGTTTACACCTCCCCGAGGTAACATTCTTTTTATAAAATTGTAAAATATCTTAGGATATTTTACATCTACTATCAACACAGTTGCAAACAAAAGAAGACAATATCCTCCCTTTGAAACATCAACGTTCTTGATAAATTTCATTATATATTTGTAAAAAGACTGTATTGATCCATTCAACACACACACACACACACACACACACATACACACACACACACACACACACACAGACACACACACACACACACACACACACACACGAGTATATGCTCTGCATTTGTCAGGGGAAGTGCAGGTGAATGCAGCTGAGCTTCAAGGAGTTGAGGAAAGAGTTAGCCGATCCTTTATTAAAACTGTTTATTGAATTAATATACTGAGTAACTTGTTTCATTATAGCACTTCACATATACTTTGCTTTTGTTAATCTCCCTGTTTAATCTCCTCCCTCACCACCTGCTTTTTGCTGCTCTTTCTTTTTCTCCTCCAGTTTCCCCTTCTGTTTTCATGTCCCATCTATTGAATCACTCTTTTCCCCATCTCGTTAGGTATTTTCTTCCCTTCTCACAGTCTCATGTCTAATGCAATGACCTAACCTCCCATATACTTATATACACAGAAATGCACATCAGAATCGAGAGATGAGGAAAAGCATATGGACCTGTATTTCTGAGTCTGGTTTATTTTATTTAACACACTAATTTTTTTTAGTTCCATCCATTTTACAGAAAGTATCATGATTTTAATTTACAGTTGACCAAATTCCAATGTGTATATGTATCACATTTTCCTTACACATTCATCTGCCGATAGTGTAGAAGTTGGTTCCACTTCATAGTTATTGGAAATAAAACATAGCAATCAACACAGGTGCGAAGGTTTGTCTATAGTAGCATTTGAATCCATTGGATATTCTTCAAGGAATCATACAGCTGAGTCATATGCTAATTGTAATTTAATTTTTTGTGTAATACTTATATGGTATTTATTAGATGTGAGACACTGGGCTTTATAATAATTTTCTGCATTCAGATTAGTGAATCTACTTAAGTTATGGGGCATTTTTGATACCTTGTCTGCTTTTTAATTGCTAAAATTTATTTGTTTAAAATTAATTAATTAATGTTTAAATTATCTTTAATCTATTTTTTACAGTCCACTTGTTATCCCCCTTCTGGTCTGTCCTCTGTCAGTTCCTCATCCAATTCCACTGACTCCAGACTCCCATCCCTATCCCCACCACACCAAGCCTTCCCACTCCATGGGGCCTCAAGTCTCTTGAGTGTTAGGTGTGCCTTCTCTCACTGAGGTCAGATCAGGCAGTCCTCTACTGTATATATGTCGGGGACCTCATATCAGCTAGTGTATGCTGCCTTGTTGGTGGCTCAGTGTCTGAGAAATCTCGGGGTCCAGGTTAGTTGAGACTGCTGCTCTTCCTATGGGCTTGCCCTCCTCCTCAGCTTCTTCCAGCCTTTTCCTAATTCAACCACAGGGGTCCCTGGCTTCTGTCCATTGGTTGGGTGTAAGTATCTGAATCTGATTCAGTCAGTTGCTTGTTGGGCCTCTTGGAGGGCAGCCATGCTCAGCTTCTGTCTGTAAGCACACCATAGCATCAGTAATAGTGTCAGGTCTTAGAGCCTCCCCTTGAGTCAGATCCCAATTTGGGCTGGTCATGGGGCCTTGTTTCCCTCAGGCTCTTCTCCATTTTTGTCCCTGCGGTTCTTTTAGACAAGAGCAATACTGGGTCAGAGTTTTCGACTGTGGGATGGTAACCTATCCCTCCTCTTGATGCCCTGTCTTTCTACTGGAGTTGAACTCTACAAGTTCCCTGTTCCCACTGTTGGGCATTTCATCTAAGGTCCTTCCCTTTGAGTTCTGAGAGTCTCACCTCCCAGATCTCTGGTACATTCTAGAGGGTTCCCCACCTCCTACCTCCTGAGGTTGCATATTTCCATTCTTTTTGCTGGCCCTCAGAGCTCCACTCCTGTCCCCCAGTAATAACTGATCATGTTCCCCTTCTCCCTTCCCTGTCTCCTCTCCCACCCTGGTCCCTCCCTCCCTCTGCTCCCTGTAATTGCATTCTTCTCCCTCCCAAGTGGGATTGAAGCACCCCTCTTGGGCTCTTTAGCTGGATAACCTTCTTGAGTTCTGTGGATTTTATTTTGGGTATTCTATAGTCTTTTTTTTTTTTTTTTTTCTAATACCCACTTATTAGTGAGTTTTGTAGGCAAATGGATGGAACTAGAAAATATCATCCTGAGTGAGGTAACTCAGACCCAAAAGGACATGCATGATATGTACTCACTAATAAATTAATTAATTTATTTACACTCTAGACGTTGCCCCCTTCCATTCCCCCCTCCCATAGTTCTTCAACCCATTCCCCCTACCCACTGCCTCTGAGAGGGTACTCCCCTCCTCCCTCCTCCATGGGCATTCACCTTCCCTGGGGCCTCTAGTCTCCGCAGGATTAAGTGCATCCTCTCCAACTGAGGCCAGACAAGGCAGGTCTTTGCTACATATGTGATGGGGAGCACGTGGACCAGCCCATGTACACTCTTTGGTTGGTGGCTTAGTCTCTGGGGGCTCCCAGGGATCCTGGTTAGTTGAGACTGTTGGTCTCCCTATGGGGCTGCCATCCCCTTCAGCTCCTTCAGTCCTTCCCCTAACTCTTCCATAGGGGTCCCTGACACTATAATAATTGCCTGTATGTATCTGCATCTTTCTCAGTCAGCTGCTGGAAGAGATTCTCATAGGAAAGTCATGCTAATCTCCTGTCTGTAAGCACAACATAGCATCAGTAATAGTGTCAGGCTTTGGTGCCCACCCATGAAATGGATTCCAAGTTGGGCCTGCCACTGCACAGCCTTTATTCAGTCTCTGCTCCATTTTTGTGTCTCATTTCTTTTAGACAGGAACAATTCTGGGTCAGAAAATTTGACAGTGGGTTGGTAACCCTGTCCCTCTACTTGGTGTCCTGTCTATCTACTGGAGCTGATCTCTTCAGGTTCCATCTCCCTACTTTTGGGCATTTCAGCTAAGGTCACCCCAACTGAGTCCTGGGAGTCTCATGCATCCCAGGTCTCTGGAACTTTCTACAGCATCACCCCTCAACCCCCACAAACTGCATATTTCCTTTCATTTTCTGGTCCTCTGGGCTTCATTCCTGCCCCAACCTCCAACTCCCTGCATACCTGATCTGACCCCCTTTCCCCTTGCCTGTCACCCACTCAGGTCCCTCCCTTCCTCTGCCTCCCAAGATTGTTTTGTTCCCCCTTCTAAGTGGGATTGAAGAATTTTCCCTTGAACCTTCCTTCTTGTTAAACTTGTTATAGTCTGTGGGTTGTATCCTGAGTATTCTGTACTTTTTAGCTAATATCCACTTACCAGTAAATACATACCATGCATGTGTTTTGGGTCTGGGTTATCCCACTCAGGATGATATTTTCTAGTTCCATCTATTTGCCTGCAAAATTCATCATGTCATCATTTTTAATAGCTGAATAGTATTCCACTGTGTAAATAAACCACATTTCTGTATCAGTTCTTTAGTTGAGGGATATATGAGTTGTTTCTAGTTTCTGGATGTTACAAATAAGACTGGTATGAACATAGTAGAGCACATGTTCTTGTGGTATGGTAGAACATCTTTTGGGTACATAGCTAGGAGCAGTTTAGCTGGGTCTTCACGTAGAACTATTTCAAATTTTCTGAGAAAGCGCCAGATTAACATGTTCATGAATTGGTAGGATTAGCATAGAGAAAATGGCTATCTTACCAAAAGCAATCTACAGAAGAGCAGTTCTCACCTTTTGATGGAAAGAGAAAAAAACAAAAACAAAAACAAAACAAAAAAAAAAACAAAAACAACCCAGGATAGCCAAAGCAATTCTAGACAATAAAAGAACTTCTGGAGAAATCACCATCCCTGACCTCAAGCTGTACTACAGAGCAATAGTGATAAAGACTGAATGGTATTTCTACAGAGATGGAGAGGTCAATCAGTGGAATAAAATTGAAGACACAGAAATAAACCCATACACTTATGGATACTTGTTCTTTGACAAAGAAGCAAAAACCATACTGTGGGGAAAAAGAAAGCATCTTCAATAAATGGTGCTGGTCTAACTGGTGATCTGCATGTAGAAGAATGAGAATAAGTCCATCACCTTATACAAAGCTGAAGTCTAAGTGGATTAAGGACCTCAACATAAAACCAGATACACTGAAACTAATTGAAGAGAAAGTGGGAAAGAGGCTGGAATGCATTAGCATAGGAGAAAATTTCCTCAATAGAATACCAATGGTTCAAGCTCTAAGATCAACAATTGAAAAATGGTACCTCATGAAAATGAAAATCTTCTGTAAGGCAAAGAACTCTGTCGATAGGACAAATTGACAACCTACAGATCGGGAAAAGATCTTCACTAACCCTACATCCGACAGAGGGCTAATATCCAAAATAGATAAAGAATTCAAAAAGCCAAATAAACCAATTAAAAATGGGGTACAGAGCTAAACAGAGAATTTTCAACAGAGGAATCTAGAACAACCAAGAAGCATTTAAAGAAATGCTCAACATTTTTTGTCATCAGGGAAATGCAAATCAAAATGAACTTGAGATTCTATCTATCACAAATCAGAGTGGCTAAAATCAAAATCTCAAGTGACAACACATGCTGGAGAGGATATAGAGAAAGAGGAACACTCCTCCATTGCTGGAGGGATCGCAAACTGGTAATTCTAACTTTCAATCTTTATAATACTGTCAACACAACAGTATTAGGATTGTATTTAAAAAAATATCGTGGAAAGGCTTGTGTTAAAGAGTTGATTGCAGCTGAGAGACCCTTGAGAGGTAATTGTATCAGGTGGGCTCTGAGTTCATTAAGATATTAATACCTTAATGGATGCTCAAACAGATGAACTGTTAGGAGCTGGAGCCTTACTTCAGAAACTTGTCTTTGAAGGGTTTATCTTACCCTTGAATCACATTTTCATCCCGCTGAATTCTGTCTGCCAAAAGATGAGCAGCTCTGCTCTGCTATGGCTTTCTCACTATTATGGGCTGTCTTGCCATAAATCTAGATCAAATGAGCCAGCTGACTATGAGTTTAAGCCTCTGAAACATGAGACAAAATAAACCTCCTTTTAAAATTTCTTTTCTTAGTTACTCTGTTATGGTGACTAAAGTATGGTAGTACAAACAGCTTAATGTAAACTTTATGGGGTGTGCTTTGTTCTAAATATCTCTTACATTACATTATTTTGGTCTTACACTAATTTCAAACTAGTCTCAAAAGAACAATATTATTTCCATACTGTGTATAAGAAACACAGAGGTACAGAAAAGAACGAGAACATTTGCCTAAGACCACACAACTTGTATGTGTATTAATTGAGACATGAATTAGAATTTCTTTCCCTAGGACCCATATGGACACAGCCTAATTCCAGTATGTAGGGCTAGTGGCCATAATGATACAACCCTCAGAATAATGAGTCTGCTTATGAGAAAGACTTGAGGCAGAGTATATAACATAGAATTATAAAACAAATAGGAATTTAAAGTAAGATGTACGTATTTCAATGTGACTGAAGTATAGAGATACTCAGTATTAGCAAGGAAGGGGCAGATTGGAAACAAATGCCAAATTGAGAGTTTAGTAGCAGTAGTCCAGCTCATGTATGAACAGGAGCTTGAACACCTGAACAAGCAGAGAAGAAGTCAAAAGTAGATAAAAAAAGTTCAGAGACATTTCAATGGTAGACTTAAATCTTTTCCTGGAGGAAGGGAGAAATGTAGACTAACTCCCATGTTTCTTGCATAGATTCTGGGAGAGGAACATGGGTGTGATGCTCCATTATTACTGAATCTTGAAACAGTGTTAGCTTGGGTATGGGGATGGGGTGTTGATAAAAGCTGAGAGTCAGTGACATGAATTTGTCAACCCGTTAAATGGATCTGGAACAAAAGCCGTGGCAATGATCACCATGGAGGCATTGCCAACAAGAGTTCACATTAAGTTACCCTAGGAAATTTCACAGAACAGTGAGCATTGAGACCCAAGTACAATCTTGGCTGTCACAATAACTTGAGTAATGTTAAAATTAATGTGAAGCAGAAAAATGGAGACTCTGAGCAATGATGGTTTGAAATGAGAGAGAAAAATAAGGAAAGGAGTAGTGAAATAGTGTCTCCTGGTTGAGCTCCACTGAGGGACAGTATTTCAAGAAGTAGCAATCAAACTTATGTAATTAGTTTACACAAACTTAATTCTGACTTTAATTTCTCTAACATTACTTGCTCAGACTTTCCTGTAGCTACTCATTAAAATATCTCTGATCTTAACTCCTCTGAGATTTCTTTCAAGTCAAACCTTGGATTCATAGGAAGATAGAATTATGCATTCATAGAAAGAAATGGTGTAAGCTCCAAAAAGAAAATTTGTTAATATGGCATTCTCTCGGCATTCTGCAAAGATACCCAGAAGTATTCTTTTTAATTGCAATGCAATCATCCTTTCTCATTTATAACCTCTTCTCCAGTGCATTGACATATACCACCATCATGTTAAGTGCATAGTGAGGCAAATGCAAAGCAGAAAATAGCACACACATCAAGAAAAAAGATACCGGGAAAGCAAAGTTGGGCATCATTTGGGGACCTGCAGCACCTGCTACGTTTCCTGAAGTCTAAAATGGCCCCAGTTGCTTCAGACACTGTTTTCACCATCTGCCGAGCTGCACTGAGGTGGTCTGTAGCAGCTGAGTGCCTTGGTGAATGCTTCGAGTCAGGCTCATTGGCACAGCGTGGAAGCTGGGGATGTACCACTGCCAAACACAGGTTTGTTTTTTTTTTCCTCTTTGCTGCCATGAAAAGAATTAACCAAGGTCTGAAGAGCTGCCATTGACATAAATATGATTTAATGGCTCTTTAGCATTTTCAGAACCATAGCATTAGCAAGAGCCTTGGAGATTTTCAGAGCAGAGTCTCAGAAATAGTTCTCTGGCAAGCCATTTTAGAAACAGATGTCATGAGCATACTTCAGTACAGCTGCCTATTAGGTGACAGCCCTTCAGATGCACACAACGTGAAGAAAGTCTATTTGCTATTTGCTTTATGAAGATGTCAACTGTCACCTGCATCTCTTAAGTGTGAGAACAGATTTTCCTGCTTTCTGCCTGCTCCCCTTCCGTTCCCCCATGTTTCTTTCAAGCACATCGAGAAAGGGCTGGTTCAGCTAGCAGAGCTGTCAAAGTGAAATCTGTAAGTGTAGTGATTAATTATTTATTTACATAACCATCTCTTTGATTATATAGAAAAACTTATGGAGAACTGAAAATGATATTTAGGCTTAAGTACAGATTTTACTTCTTCCTAATTTGTAATATTGGGATTGTTTTGTTTTGAGTTTTTTTGGTTGTTTGTCTTCAGAAAGGAATCTGGCAACATCTATTAAAATGAAATATATATGTAATCTTCAATACTGCAATATTTTTGCTAGGACTATACCTCATGGAAATAAAAATGCCAGTCTATGAAGATTTATGTATATGGATTTGTTTACAGTGGCCAAGAATTGCAAGCACAAATGAATGCTTTTCAGAGTGGAAAAGGTAAATAACAGATGTTCCTTTCATAGCATGCAATATTAGACAGCCATTAAAAAGAATGGGTTAGTGGTAGACAAATTTACCTAAAAGGGTTGCCACAGGGTGTCCATGGATAAGAAACCAAAAACAGAGTTAAATAAATGTGATTCTGTTTAAGAACTACTGGTGACGAGGTATATATATATATATATATATATATATATATATATATATATATATATATATATATAATTGTAAGATTTTATTGTAAGATTTTAAGGATCACAGAGAAGATTATAAATGTACTAAGTTCTCAACATAACTCCATCAGGAGGAGACTGATGGGAGTAAAGTGGGAAGCAGAAGCTGAAATGAAAGGAAAACAAGCAAATCAAATCTCCAGCTATTTTATTTCAAAGATTTATATTTCTTACATTTTTCACAACTCTCATGAGAAGCCAGATTCAAATAAAATCAATAGTAATTTCTGCATTGTGTAATTCTTGCTGTGGTCATGTATGTTTGAAGAGATAATTCTTTGTTCATTAATTTCTGACTTTTCTGTAGAAGTTGCTTATTAAGCAGACTTGGAGTACCATGGAATATTCCATTGGCTCATACACCCCAAGCTGGAGGCAAAAAGGAGGACTTACTAACGAAAGAAGAAAACTCAACCATTTAAGAGAATACACTGGGCCCTAGAACTAAATAAAAATTGGAAATATGCTAGACTTATAAAATCAGATTAGGAAATTTAGACACTCAGGCATGCCCATCCTGTGGCTCAAAAGCCACAAGCATCCTAGGATAGCTATGACTATGGGCTAATCCCTTAAGATGTCATCATTCTGTCAAAAGGTTTAAGGAGCTCTGATAGAACATCCTATCTGGAATTGGACTAGCCTTCTCTTATGACCAGATGCTGAAAAGTTATCTTAACCAATTAAGTTTTATGAAACAATGATATCTTTGTTTTCCTTTTGTTTTGAAATGGATTCACTATTTAGCTTTGTCTGGGCTGTACCTCATCATGAAGAACAAGCTCAAACTCAGAGATTGGCCTAACTCTGCCTCCTGAATGCTGGTAGTGTCTGGAAATTTTTAAAAAAATAGACCTATCTTTTTCTTGGATGAGGCTTTGTGTGCTCCTATGTTAGGGTCCTTGTAAACATCACAGCCAGCAGGGAGGTAAAGAGTGAAACTCCAGTCAGTTCCACTTTAGCAGGTGCTGGTTCAAAAGCTTCCAGAGTCTGACCTGGAAGTTTGTTTTTCTTGCATAGTTAAACACAGTAAAACTTTGAAAAAAGTCTCCTCTGGACAATTATCACAACAAAGCTTCAAGGATGGCAACACTGAAATACCCTTGCAAAATACATCTATATAGCAAGGAACCGGTGATTTTTTACAAAAAGAATGAGTTCTTTTGCATATTGATGAGGATGCAAAGTACTTGGGAGCTCTTTCAAAGGGACTGTTCTATTGACTGAGAGATAAAGTTTAGGATTAGGGCCTAAATAATGCTCAAGATTTTGGGAGAGTCAAGTGAGGCTTGGTTCAATAGATTAATAAAGTTCACCAGGTTGTTAAACAATATAAAGTACAGCCTTCCAGGTGAGAAGGCTGAGAAGGCATCAGCCCATCATCAGCCCTTTTATTTTTTTCTGGTAGTTTTTTTTTTTTCTTTCTTTTTTCGTTTTAATTTTTCTAAAATTTTTTGATACTTTATTTACATTTCAAAGTCTCCCCTTTGGAACCACCCTATCCCCTCCTCCTCCTCCTGCCTCTATGAGGGTATTCCCCCACCCTCCCACCCATCTATCCCCATCTTCCCTCCTTGACATTCCCCTATACTGGGGCCTCTGACACCCTCAGGATCAAAGGCCTCTCCTCCCCCTCATGGCCAACAAGGCCCTCCTCTGCCACATATGTGACCAGAAACATGGGTCCCTCGATGTGTATTCTTTGGTTGGTGGTCCAGTCTCCGGGAGAACCAGGGGGTCAGTCCAGTTGACACTGTTGCTCTCTCCATGGGGTTACAAACTCCCTCAGCTCCTTCAGTCCCTCCTCCAACTCCTACATCTGGGACCTCACGCTAACTCCAATGGTTACTGTAAAGTGAATCTTGGGTATTCCTAACTTTTGGGCTAATATCCACTTATCAGTGAGTATATACCATGTTAGTTCTTTTGTGACTGAGTTACCTCACTCAGGATAATATTTTCAAGTTCCATCCATCCACTTGTCTGCAAGTCTCATGAAGTAGTATTATGTCCATTTTTCTGAGGGTCCACCAAACTGATTTCCAGAGTGGTTTTACCATCTTACAACCCCACCAGCAATGGAGGAGTGTTTCTCTTTCTCCACATTCTCGCCAGCATCTGCTGTCACCTGAGTTTTTGATCTCAGTCATTCTAACTGGTTTGAGGTGGAATCTCAGGGTTGTTTTGATTTGCATTTCCCTAATGACTAAGTATGTTGAACATTTCCTTAGGTGCTTCTCAGCACTTCCAGTTTTCTCAGTTGAGAATTCTCTGTTTAGCTCTGTTCCACATTTTTTGATAGGGTTATTTGGTTCTCTGGAGTCTCACTTCTTGAGTTCTTTGTATATGTTGGATATTAGCCCTCTATCAGACATAGGATTGGTAAAGATATTTTCCCAATCTGTTGGTGCCATTTTGTCCTGTTGACAGTGTCTTTTGCCTTACAGAAGCTTTGCAATTTCAGGAGGTCCCATTAGTTGATTCTTGATCTTACAGCATAGGGCATTGGTGTTCTGTTCAGGAACTTTTCCCCTGTGCCCATGTGTTTGAGACTTTTCCCCACTTTCTCTTCTATTAGATTCAGTGTATCTGGATTTATGTGGAGGTCCGTGATCCACTTGAACTTGAGCTTTGTACAGGGAGATAGGACTGGATCAATTTGCATTCTTCTACATGTAGATCGCCAGTTGAACCAGCACCATTTGTTGAAAATGCTGTCTTTTTTTCCCACTGGATGGTTTTAGTTCCTTTGTCAAAAAATCAAGTGACCGTAGGTGTGTCGGTTCATTTCTGAATCTTCAGTTCTATTCCATTGAACTGCCTGCCTGTCTCTGTACCAATACCATGCAGTTTTTATCACTACTGCTCTGTAGTACAGCTTGAGGTCAGGAATGCTGATTCCCCCAGAAGTTCTTTTGTTGTTGAGAATAGTTTTTGCTATTCCAAATGAATTTGAGACTTGCTCTTTCTAAGTCTATGAAGAATTGAGTTGGAATTTTGATGGGGATTGCATTAAATCTGTAGATTGCTTTTGGCAGGATGGCCATTTTTACTATATTAATCCTGCCAATCCATGAGCATGGGAGATCATTCCATCTTCTGAGCTCTTCTTTGATATCTTTCTTCAGAGACTTGAAGTTCTTGTCATACAGATCTTTCACTTGTTTGGTTAGAGTCACACCAAGATACTTTATATTGTTTGTGACTATTGTGACAGGTATCATTTCACTAATTTCTTTCTCAGCCTGTTTATTCTTCCAGTATAGGAAGGCTACTTATTTGTTTGAGTTAGTTTTATATCCGGCCACTTTGCTGAAGTTGTTTATCAGCTGCAGCAGTTCTCTGGTAATATTTTTTCGGTCACTTAAGTATACGATCATATCATCTGCAAATAATGATATTTTGATTTCTTCCTTTTCAATTTATATCCCTTTGACCTCCTTTTGTTGTCTAATTGCTCTAGCTAGAACTTCAAGTACTATTTTGAATAGATAGGGAGAGAGAGGGCAGCCTTGTCTAGTCCCTGATTTTAGTGGGATTGCTTCAAGTTTCTCTCCATTTAGTTTGATGCTGTCTACTGGTTTGCTGTATATTGCTTTTACTATGTTTAGCCTTTAGTTGGGCCTTGAATTCCTGATCTTTCCAAGACTTTTATCATGAAGGGATGCTGAATTTTGCCAAATGCTTTTTCTGCATCTAAGGAAATGACCATGTGGTTTTTTTCTTTGAGTTTGTTTATGTAGTGGATTACATTGATGGATTTCTGGGTATTGAACCATCCCTGCATCCTTGGGATGAAGCCTACTTGATCACGATGAATGATCGTTTTGATGGGTTCTCGGATTCGGTTTGCGAGAATTTTATTGAGTATTTTTTCCATCGATATACATAGGGACATTGGTCTGAAGTTTTCTCTCTTTGTTGGGTCTTTGTGAGGTTTTGGTGTCAGTGTAACTGTAGCCTCATAGAAGGAATTGGGTAGTGTTTCTTCTGTTTCTATTTTGTGGAATAGATTGAAGAGTATTGGTATTAGGCCTTCTTTGAAGGTCTGCCCTGAACCCATCTGGTCCTGGGCTATTTTTGGTTGGGAGACGTTTAATGACTACTTCTATTTCTTTAGGCATTATGGGACTGTTTAGATGGTTTATCTGATCCTGACATAACTTTGGTATTTGGTATCTATCTAGAAACTTGTTCATTTCATCCAGATTTCCAATTTTGTTGAGTATAGGCTTTTGTAGTAGGATCTGATGATTTTTTGAATTTTCTCAGAATATCTTGTTATATCTCCCTTTTCATTTCTAATTTTGTTAATTTGGATATTGTCTCTGTGCCCTCTGGTTAGTATGGCTAAGGATTTATCTATCTTGTTGATTTTCTCAAAGAACCAGCTCCTGGTTTTGTTAATTCTTTGTTTAGTTTGTTTTGTTCCTACTTGGTTGATTTCAGCCCTGAGTTTGATTATTTCCTGTCTTCTACTTCTCTTGGGTGTATTAGCTTTTTTGTTCTAGAGCTTTCAGGTATAGTGTATGCTCTCTCCAGTTTCTTTTTGGAGGTATTCAGAGCTATGAGTTTTCCTCTTAACATTGCTTTCTCTGTGTCCCATAAAGTTGTATATGTTGTACTTTCATTTTCATTAAATTCTAGGAAGTCTTTAATTTCCTTCTTTATTTCTTCTTTGAGCAAGTTATCATTGAGTAGAGTGTTGTTCAGCTTCCATGTGTATGTGGGCTTTCTGTTGTTTTTGTTGCCATTAAAGACCAGCCTTAATTCATAGTAATCTGAAAGGAGGCATGGGATTATTTCAATCTTCTTGTATCTGTTGAGGTTTATTTTGTGACTGATTATATGGTCAATTTTGGAGAAGGTACCATGAGGTGCTGAGAAGAAGGTATATCCTTTTGATTTAGGATGAAATGTTCTATAGATATCTGTTAAATCCATTTTTTTCATAACATCTGTTAGTTTCACTGTGTCTCTGTTTAATTTTTGTTTCCAAGATCTGTCAATTGATGAGAGTGGGGTGTTGAAGTCTCCCACTATTACTGTGTGAGGTGCAATGTGTGCTTTGACCTTTAGTAAAGTTTCTTTTTTGAATGTGGTTGCCCGTGCATTTGGAGCATAGATGTTCAGAATTGAGAGTTCTTCTTGGTAGATTTTTTCTTTGATGAGTATGAAGTATCCTTCCTTATCTTTTTTGATGACTTTTGGGTGAAAGTTGATTGTATCCAATATTAGAATAGCTACTCCAGTCTGTTTCTTGGGACCATTTGCCTGGAAAATTGTTTTCCAGCCCTTTACTCTGAGGTAATGTTTGTCTTTAACACGAGGTGTGTTTCCTGAATGCAGCAAAATGCTGGGTCCTGTTATGAATCCAGTCTGTCAGTCTATGTCTTTTTATTGGGGAATTGAGTCCACTGATGTCAAGAGATATTAAGGAATAGTGATTTTTGCTTCCTATTATTTTTAATGTTATTTTTATGTTTGTGTGGCTATCTTCTTTTGAGTTTGTTGAAAGATTACTTTCTTGCTTTTTCTAGGGTGTAGCTTCCCTCCTTGAGTTGACGTTTTCCATCTATTATCCTTTGTAGGGCTGGGTTTATGGAAAGATATTGTGTAAATCTGGTTTTGTCATAGAATATTTTGGTTTCACCATCTATGGTAATTGAGAGTTTTGCTGGGTTTAACAGCCTGGGCTGCCATTTGTGTTATCTTAGGGTCTGTATGAGATCTGCCCAGGATCTTCTAGCTTGCATGGTCTCTGGTGAGAAGTCTGGTATAATTCTCATAGATCTGTCTTTATATGTTACTTGACCTTTTCCCTTACTGCTTTTATTATTCTTTCCTTGTTTTGTGTATTTTTGTTTTGACTATAATGTGACGGGAGGAATTTCTTTTCTGGTCCAATCTATTTTGAGTTCGGTAGGCTTCTTGAATGTTTATGTTTATCTCTTTCTTTAGGTTAAGGAAGTTTTCTTCTACAACTTTGTTGAAGATATTTAAGTTGGGAATCTTCACTCTCTTCTATACCTATTATCCTTAGATTCTGCCTTCTCATTGTGTCCTGGATTTCCTGGATGTTTTGGGTTAGGAGCTTTTTGTATTTTGCATTTTCTTTGACTGTTGCGTCAATGTTTTCTATGGTATCTTCCACAACTCAAATTCTCTCTTCTGTCTCTTGTATTCTGTTGGTGATGCTTACATCTATGACTTCTGATCTCTTTCTCAGGTCCCAGGTTGTCTCCCTTGGTGATTTCTTTATTGTTTCTATTTCTATTTTTAGTTCCTAAATGGTTTTGTTCATTTCCTTCATCTGTTTGATTGTGTTTTCCTGTAATTCTTTAAGGGATTTTTTTTTTCCTCTTTAAGGGCTTCTAGTTGTTTACCTGTTTTCTCTTGTATTTCTTTAAGGGAGTTATTTATTTCCTTCTTAAAGTCTTCTATCATCATCATGAGGTGTGATTTTAAATCTGAGTCTTGCTTTTCTGGTGTGTTGGGATATCCAGGGCTTGCTGTGGTGTGAAAGTTGGGTTCTGATGATGCCAAGTAGCCTTGGTTTCTGTTCCTTATGTTCTTGCCCTTGGTTTTCATCATCTGGTTATCTCTGGTGTTAGCTGGTCTTACTCTCTCTGATTGTGGCTTGTCCCTCCTGCAAGAGTTGGTGTCAATACTCCTTGAAGACCAGTTCTCTCTGAGAGGAATTTGGGTTTGGAGATCTGTGGTACAGGGTCAGCTCTGTGATGCAGACAGAAACTAGAAGGTTCTTGTCCTCACCTGTCCTTGGGTTCCTGTGTCCTGTTGGCTCTGCAAGGCTCCCTCTTGATCCAGTGAATTTGAACAGAAGTGGTGGTCTTGCCTGTGCTCGAAGGTGTGTCAGCACTCCTGGGATACCAGCTCTCTCCTGGCACTATTTAAGTATGGAGCCCTGTGTCACAGGATCAGCTCCCTGGCTGCTAAAAGAAACCAGAAGACCACTCCTCAGTCCCAGTGTCCTAGGGATTCCAGGTGGGTCCCTCTGAGCAGATAGGCTTGTCCACACTTCTGGGAGTCTAGCTTTCTCCTGGCACTATTTGGCTATGGAGCCCTGGTGGCTGAGGCAGAGGACTCCAGCCACAGACAGAAACTGGAAGGCTCCTGTCCATGGTTGTTCCTCAGTCCCTGTGTCCTGAGGATTCCGGACGGTCCTGCTGAGCAGTGGTGCTTGTCTTACCCGCACTCATGGGCTTTCCCACCCTCCTGGGAGGCTAGCTTTCTCTTGGCGCTATTTTGCTATGGAGCCCTGTTGGTCCAGGCAGAGGTCTCCCACCACAGATTCCATCAATCGTTTTTCCCTTGAAGAAGAAAGTCTGGCTCTCACTTTCTCTCTCATCCTCCCTCCCCCAGTTCAGGCAATAACAGGTATGAGTTTGTTAGTGAAACAGATCTACCATTTCCAGAAGACATTGTTTCATAGAACTTATTCTTAATCTTTGTGTCTTAAAATTGAGCCCCCTCTTTTGAGATATTCCATATCCCATTTAGGATCAAGTCTTTAATAGTCACTTACCCTCTGCCTTTGACCAGTTGAGTATGCATATTAATTTCTGTTCACCTCAAAAAGAAATTTCTCTGATGAGAGTTGAGAGCCATGTTAATTTTGGGTGTAAAGGCTAGCACTTAGAAGGCAGTTTGATAGTGTCCATATATCAAATAGTAATAGTTTACCTCTTGAGCAAATGGTCATACAAGCCATGGATTCTTGGCATTTAGGTTTGTCTTATATACTGGGCCCTAAATCCAATCAGAAAGTATTGGGTACTCTTACAACACTCATGTCATCACTGTTTCAATGTGCATATTTTGCCAAGCAGGACACTGCTGCTCCTTGCAATGTATACATCCAGGAAAAACTGTTGATTATGTTTCTCCTCCAGCAGCCTGTACAGTACTTTCCCAGTATTATTTTCAAGCCGTCCAGTAAAGCAGACTTTTCTAGGTAGGTACCAGCTTGATTTCTCAACGTCTTGTGATATAAGCTATCTTTGTCTTTAGCAATAAAGTGTTGTCATCAAGTTCTCATTGGCAACCAAGAGCAACGGGCGAAATTCTGTATTCCTTTGGGGTCTATGTGACTACCCTGGCCAAGAACTTTAGTGGAGGTATTATATATTTGTCACTGGGCTTCTGTTTGATAATCTGTGACATGAGGCACAAGATTGTCCACTCATGTAGAATAACTCCATTTAAAAATCTTTGTATATATGTATGTATAAATATATGATGCCTCTAAAATAGTAGACTTCTGTGCCTTTTTTCAATGTCCTTACTATTAGTTACTTTGTTACAGCCCCTCATCTCCCCTCATACCAATTGTATTCTACTGTCTTTCTCTGTTAAAATCTTACATTTCTAATGGCTCAGTCACAGTTTCCTGTTGTCTACAGATTTCTCCAATTTAAACAGATAAATCTAATGATTCAAAATTAGAGCCAGCATATGAGGAAGTATGTGCAGAATTTGTCTTTCTGGTTCTGGGTTACTTCATTCAGTATTTTGTTTTTCAGTTTCATCAAATTACTGGAACTTTCATAATTTGATTTTTCTTCACAGCTGTGTAAATGCAGCGTGTTTCCATTATCCATTTATCAGTTGGTAGTGTCAGTCTAGGCTGTTTCCATATTCTAGATGTTGTGAATAGAGCAGCAATTAACATGGATGGAGAAGTATCACTATAGGAGAATGTCAAGTCTTTAGGGTATACTTTCAGGAGTGGTATAGCTGGGTCATATGTTAGATCTATCTTTAGCTTATTAAGAAATCTCCACACTGATTTTCATATGGCCTGTACCATTTTTCCTTCCAATCAACGGTAATAATTTCATTTTCCTCAGCATTCTTTTTTTTTTCGTTTGTTTTTTTTTGTTTTTTTCGAGACAGGGTTTCTCTGTGTCGCTCTGGCTGTCCTGGAACTCACTCTGTAGACCAGGCTGGCCTCGAACTCAGAAATCTGCCTGCCTCTGCCTCCCAAGTGCTGGGATTAAAGGTGTGCGCCACCACCACCCGGCGGGTTCCTCAGCATTCTTATCAAAATTTGTTGTCATTTGTTTCAATATCAAAATAATTTTAATTTGAAAATTTCCTAATGCCTAAGGATGTTGAACACTTAAAATATATTTATTAGCTAGTTGTATTCTTCTGATAAATCATTGTTCAGTTTCCTAGCCCATTTTTAACTGAGTTGTTTCTCTTCTTTGTATTTAGGTTTTTAAGTTATGATATAATTCTATACATAAAAGAACCTATAGATGCTACAGAAATGAGGACAGTTGCTAAATATTTTCATCAAAGTGGCATAGTATAAGATTAACACACAAAAATCAGTCATATTCCTATCAATGATCAATATACTGAGAAAGAAACCAGAGAAAGCATTCTAGTCATAATAGTCTTTTAAACATGGAATACATGTAATCAAGGAAATGAAATCTTCTCAGTGAAAATGTTAAAACAGTGAAGAAATTGAAGAAGAGTAGATAGGTTATCTTCAGACCCTCACTCTTTCTTCTTTCCTCCAAATCCAACTCCTCAGTCTCATCTGCAGCTCTAGAAGACTGCTAGCTGTGGTCTCTCCCCCTTCTCTGTTCCCCTCCCAGAAGACTAAGCAGATCTTGGGAACACACCCTGATTTTCTCCCTCCTGTGGACCCTTGAGATACCCTTCCTCTAACCCTAATCAAGATTTCCTAAGTGATATCAGATAGATTTCCTAAATGAGATTAGATAGACTGGGACCTTAGAATAGAATCAAATGCTACAGTTATGCTAAAGGAACGTAGCAATACAATGACTCCTAACTACATGCTAACATACTCATATATTATTGCATTGCTTTGGTAGCCATCATCAGAGAAGCTTCCATCCATAGCCAGATATTATGAGAGAGAGAGAGAGAGAGAGAGAGAGAGAGAGAGAGAGAGAGAGAGAGAGAGAAAACAAATCCGCCCTGACCAAGGCAGATTGGACTTTCTGGACTGAATGGGAATGTGTGCAATGATACAGTGTGTCTTCTCAGTGAAGCTTCAGAGAGTATCTCCTACTTAATATCTAACCTATATATAATTGAGCACAACTATGTTTAAACTCAGATGCATCCTGGGGAAACTCATGAAGTGATCAAAGCTTACAAAACCCAAGCATGCAATAAAAATAGAGAATTGTCTGGACCCCATTAGCAACCAAATTCCTCTTCTTGAACCTATAAAAGGAAGCCCCCCAATAATTGTGGCCCCTGAGTACATTCTTCTTCACCTGGTTCACTGCCCACCTCCTGCAGCATATTTCGGATATGTAATATAGTTTTGAATATATTTTATATAATACTCTTTTGAATAAAGTTTGTTTGGTAGTTTGAAATCTGTATGGCCTTCATTTCAAATCATTTAATAGGAAAGACACCAAAATATGAGGATACCTAGTCTAGACATGGCCTACCAGCACAAGCATAAGAGCCTTAAGTGAAGGAAAATAGACAAATCAAATATAAAATAAAAAATTAATTGATGAATTATATCTTAAAATGTTAACATACCCCCATACTTAATAAAAATTTTAGCCTTAGGATATTTTTAAAAATTTTACCTTTTTAAATTCTCTTTACATCTTGACTATAACCCCCCCTTTTTCCAGTCCCACTCTTACCAACCTGTTCCTTCACTGCTCCTACCCCTTCTCCTCAGGTAAGGGGATCCCCTCTTTAGGTACCACCCCACCATGGAGCATCTCGTTCTGGCAGGTCTAGTCACATTCTTTCCCACTGAGACTCATTCAGGCAGTCCAGATAGGGGGAAGAGAATCCTATGGCAGAGGACATAGAGGAAGACAGGCCCTGCTCCACTTTAGGGGAACCACGTGAACATTAACCTGCACATTTGCTACAGATGTGTAGGGGGGTCTAGGTCCAGCTCTTGCATGCTCCCTGGTTGTGGCCCTGGGTCTGTGAACCCCCATGGTACCAGGCTAGTTGACTCCGAGAGTCTCACTTCTGAAGAAGAGTCCCAACTCTTCCACAAGACTCCCAGACTCCGCATGCTGTTTGGCTCTGGGTTTCTGCATCTACCTCGATCTGCTGCTGGATGAAGGGCTTAGGCTATTTTTAATAATCAAAGAAATAATTGAATATTAGAGTTGGATGAAGACTGAGACAGAAGGAGGGGAATTCCATGCCAGCCTGGCCTATGTGTCTTAGAGCAAACAAATAACCCATCTAGTTTCCATAGTGGTTGGTTGAGATGGATTGTTCACTGCCTCAGACAAACTGTCTGCTTCGGAAATGGGATTTGGGGACCTTCTAAAATGATCTGAAAGGACTCCAACTTTTTCACAGGGAAGTGTTTTTACAGCAAGGCAGAGATGAAGTACATTTAATGCAGTGGCCTTCTGTGTGCTTAATGAGTGTATGGGTCAGTGTGTAGCATGAAAAGATAAAAGCTTCTGTACAGCTCAGGCTAGTAATTGCAATATTTAAGTGCGATGCCTTCTCATCACAAAGAGATGGTTAAAATAAATGATATGGTTGCATTTCATAGAAAAAAATCCTTAGACAGAAAAATTCTTAGAAAAAAGTTCCTTAGATAAAAGTAGAACAAGAAGGTATTCTGAAAAGAGTAGTGACAGGTAGTATTCAGAGTGTGTCCACACAATACTAATTAAGTGAGAGGAATGGGATTGCATTGGTTTTTAGTGGTAAATGAAGCTTGCTAATGTGATGTTTTCTTATTGGCTTGAGTGTCTTGTGTAACTGGAATAGCTTAACTTGAGACACAGTCTGTATCCTGGAACTCTCTAGATTCTAGAGTCTGGAAGTGAAAGGTTAGTACTTTATTTATGTATTATGTTCATTTGAAAATAACACATACTGAGGGCCTTAAGCAATGTAAATTTTTTCTTTTACAATTTAGAATATGGAAGTCCAAGATCCAGTTGTTGTAATGTTTGGTTTTTCATGAAGTCATTCTGCTTATTGTGCACAGAGATGTGTCCCCGTGTGGCCTTCCTTTGGTGTGAGTACAACCATGCTGCTTTTGCCCCTTCTTAGAAGGACATCTATTAAATTATGTACCCACAAAAGGCCCTCAAAGTTTACCTGATAACTTCTTGAGGTTCTGAGACAGAACACTTGTATATAAGCCAGGATGGTTTGGAATTCCGCATCCTTCTGCCTCAGTTTCCTGAGTGTTGGGAATAAAAGCAACATTATCTAGTAGGTTATCTGAAGTATTTTATCACAGAGATGAAATTTCCTGGTTTTATCATAGCGTTGGAGATCTTTGCCCAAATACAGTTATATTCTGAGTAGTGGCATTTTGAAATTTAATGTATGAATTTGGACAGGACGACACACATCAAACTCATGCTAGCTCTAAAAATATAAATACTTAAGTCAGACTCTTGTCACCAAGTTCCATGGGCTCAAATCTCAGTGAGTACAAAGCCTATTAAAGTATGGATTATAATAAAGTGGAAACAAAGGATATATTATCTGTAGCAGGTCAGGAGAGGATGGGGGTCATATTCAAGGCAACATCGTCAACAAAGTAAATATGGGGATTTTACTGGGGAAATTTATACATATTCACATAGGAAAGCACTTTAGGGACAGGCACATCTTGAGGATGCTCAATTTAGTGTCATCAAGTATGCTTGACAAGCTAAAATAGTGGATAGTAGAATATTTGGATACACTCAATTTGCATAATAAATACAACAACCAGGAATGTCTCAGGACATTCTCAGTTTTCCTCAAGATATTTGAACTGAGAAGTATGAAACACTTTGAAGGCATATTAATATAGGATTTTTCTGCTAAGGGTGCCTGTTCCCTTTAATGGCTAACAGCTATGTGAGTTTAAATTGAGACTCTTCCATTTCTTAGTTGTGGATTAATTTGTCTGGGCTTTGTCAGGAAGACATATTCAGTTAAAATTAACAGATCATTGCTTCAAGTTTTAAGTATTTTCAGGCACCAGTGTGGTGTGATTTTCCATTTTAGTGGATGAGCTGCAGGTTTGTCTAAATTATCTTGGTCAATGCTTAAACCAAAATGTTTTTGCTATGAGTTGTTTTTAGGATTTTCTGAGGCATAAGAATTGAAAGATTGGGACCCCAAAGCTTTATTGGATTGATACCACAACATTCCATTTTAGAACTAGCTATCACGATCCTAGGCAGGAAGCCCATTAGAGAAAATGGCACAGTTAGTTTGGGTTTCTTGGCAGAAACTGACAGAATTTTCTCATTTCGTGCAGAAGAAAGGGAATAAAATGGAAAAAGAAAAGCCATGTTCCTTGCTTTGACCAGAGTTTTCCAAAGTGCTTGGTGCCTAGTGAAAGGAATCAGTTTTAAGTGTGGTGTTGGGGGAGAATATAGCCACAGTGACTATGCTGAGGTAGATGGTGTATGACACTTTGCTTGGGGAGACATAAGCAAATATCTACTCTCTCCAGATGGGAACAAGATCAAAGTCATATTAACAACCTGTAACTTAGTGAAACAGTGAGCTTATTGGGGTTTCTCACAGGAACACGGGAGAGGAGATACGGTCAAAGACTTCCTCCGCAGGTGTGAAACTCCAGGAATGCTGGAGTCTTGGAGCTCTCTTCTTGACTTACTGACAGTTGGATGGGTCCAAGGGTCTTTTCTGGGCACCTTGACTGACCAGAACCTTCTCTCCCAACAGCTGTTTATGATTTAAATAATCTTAAAGAAGGATCTTCTGAAATGTTAAAGGTTTCACATTTTCCAGACGTGAAGTTTATGCTCCAGAGTTTCATGATTCACCCCTCTCCTTCCTAGATTCCTAGAGGAAATGCTTCAATTTGCAGGAAATTGCTGCACAAGAGATAGTCACGAAAGCTTAATGCATACAACCAGGCAGGACAAGAAGAGTGAGAAAGAGTGTCTGATGGAGAGATCATGTGGGCCTTGGTACTCGAAGTGTAGGTTGTTAACCACGAAAAATATTTGGGAATATCAGGAGGTGAAGAAGTTACATAAACATTCTCTTCTTACCAATGGACATACCTGAGAACTCTAAGTGGTGTTTTCAGAATTCTGGATAATATGTTGGATCCCTAGGGTAAAATTTTATCAATTTTTTTGATTTCACCTTAATCAGATTATATACTTATCATAGAAGTTAATATAAAAGCAACGTTTACATAATATTAATATGCCTTATAAATCACTAAATTGCACAGCTTAACCTGTAGTTTGTGTTCACCCTGGCTGGAATAAACCAGCCTCATCAAATGTGGTTTTATCCATTAAAAACAGTCTTTGGAGACCTCATGAAACACAAATGCAAGTAATCCTTCTTTGTGCTGCCTTTAAATGCACATATTTAGTATTTGAAATAATGGAGTCCTGCCTCTTTTACTTGTTTCAATTAAACTCTTCATTTTTACATACAATTAAAACTACTAATTCATAGTGTACAAACGGATGTGTCTTGGCACATATGAGCAGCTGTATAAGCAGAGGCACAGTCAAGGTCTAGAGCATTTCCGTCATCCCATAGGGTTCCCACTGGGTTATTTTGCAGTTTTATCTCTTACAAAACATTCTATTGCACATTTAAGTTTTGAAATTTTGAGCTGGAAACATTTTCATATGTATAAAGATATAAGGGAGAACATATATACAACAGAGGTATCTTATTTCTTTCGTATAAATCTTAGCCCATAATGAACTAGGCCCTCCTACATCAACTGGCAATTAAGAAAATGTCTCACAGACATAGGTGCAGGACCATCTGATCAAGCCAATTATTTAGTTGAAGTTCTTTCTTTCCTGGTGGCTCTAGGTTTGTGTCAAGTTGATGGTTAAAATTAACTGTGACACTTACCTGTGTGTTCTCTTTTGTTTATTTTTTCATATTTGAGAACAAACTGTCTTACATAAAATATAAATATTTTATAGTTTCTTAAACTAGGGACAATGTTTCTATATGCTATCATTACTTTGTAATGTTGAAATTTGAAAATATATCACCTTTATCTTGTCTAAATTAGAATGATTTTAAGTATTTTTTTATTTTGTTTTTTTTTTTTTAATGACTAGAGATTTTAAACTTGTAGTTAAGTGATATTTTTCTCAGAATGGGAAGCCACTCAAATATGGAAGTATAGTATTGTAAAAGTAACTTTTATTTGCCAGAGGTAATTGTCATTTCTGAGGCTTATTGCTTCAATCTGCTAATTTATCCCTAGTCCTGAAAGTTTCTAGTCTCTATACAATCTTATCTGGGCCAAGAATGTTTTCAGCCTTTGAGATTTACTGCTGAATAAACTCACCCTAAGAGATGAGCCAAAACTCAAGTAGAAACAGTTGTTTCAGTCAATAACACAACCTCGGGGTTCACAGTATGATCAAATATTCTGCAACATAAGATATTCATTTGATCTTTATTGTCAGGATTGGTGCTGGCCCATGGGATGGGTATCTGGCTTGGCCATTTCAGATTGCACTTACCAAAGTTAGGATCAGGCAAACTACTTAAACAGTTCTGTAACTCCTAAGAAATAGAAGCAACCATTAAAGTCTCCCAACCAAAAGAAAACCAGGGCCCAATTGTTTTAGTACAGAACTCTACGAGACCTTCAAAGAAGATCTATTATCAATATTCCCCAAACTATTCCACAAAATAGAAACAGAAGGAACACTGCCAAGCTCATTCAATGAGGCCACAGTCACCCTAATACCTAAACCACACAAGGACTCAATAAAGAAAGAAAAGTCCAGACCAATTTCTCTTGTGAACATTTTATGTGAAAATACTCAATAAAATATTCACAAACCAAATCCAGGAATATATCAAAAATGTCATCCACCGTGATCAAATAGGCTTCACCCTAGGGATGCGAGAATGGTTCATTGTATAAAAATTCATCAACATAATACACCACGTAAACAAACTGAAAGAAAAGTCAGATGATCTTCTCACTAGATCCTGAAAATGCCTTTGACAACACCCAACATCCCTTCATATTAAAAGTCATAGAGAGATCAGGGATACAAGGCACATACCTAAACATAACAAAAGCAATACACAGCAAGCCAGTAGCCAATATCAAATTAAATGGAGAGAAACTTAGAGCAATTCCATTAAAATCAGGGACAAGATAAGGCTGCACATTCTCTCCCTAACTATTCAGTATTATACTTGAAGTTCTAGCTAGAGCAGTAAGACAACCAAAGGAGATATACTCCCAGCCCTCTAAATGTTTCTTTTGATTCTGTATCCATTGATTATTCTTTTTAGAACTAAGAGATGACATGATGTCTTCGAAGTAACAATTTTACAACCCCACCCCACATTTATTAGTCGGCACTTCCCTGAACCTTCCCCATAAATTTATTCTATTTATTATTACTGTAAGACTCATCTGATGCTCAAATTGTACTGTATTTTTGTGCAGTGACATCACCTTCCAACTGCCTCTTGTGTCACTGTGGGATATCTCTCCGCATCATTTTGAACACTTCCTTATTTTCTAGCTGCATGCCTCACTCAGTCTGTCCTTACACTCTTTCCCTATGTGAGTGACCAAGCACTTCTCTGAACCCAAACTGTCCTTCTTGCTTGATAGGATTGCATTTTTATTTCATCTGTTTGAACCAAACATACCAAGATAGCAATGATATTAATTTAGACAAATTACAAGTGTTTAAGTACCTGAAGAGTTGTTTCTCAAGCATGCTGGTAGAGGGTGAATAATTGAAGCCTCAACTATGAAAAGTTATGATTTAAAAAAATCTGACAGGGGAGTTTGGCTCAAAGCAAGATGTCTTAATGATGAAAAGGTCTGTTTCCTCATTTTTTTTTGAAAGAGGGACCAAGCCTATTCTTGGGTTAAGAATAATCCTGAACTTCTGTTTTTTTTTCTGTATTTTATCTCCTGAGTGTTGGGATTATAGGCATGCACTGTCATACCAGGGTCACTTGTTATGGAACTCAAAGTCATCTAACAGAGAGCGCTCCACTAACTGAGCTACTTTCCCAGACCCATTGTACTTCTATTTAAGAGATGATCTCTGCTTGCTGTTCTAGAGAAGTAGTGTTCCATTCCCAGCACCAATATTGTGCAGTTTATAACCACTGGTAACTTCAGCTCAGGGAATCTGATATGCTTTTCTGCTTTTCCAGGCATCCCCATGCATGTAGCATACAATCATACAGACATACAAATATAAAAATAAAAATAAGTCTTCAAAAAATAATAAAAGATACTCTCCAATCTGTCTTTTGTTTCACTGTTTCCCATGAAACTTGAATCAAAAGGAGAAAGGATCATTATGAAATCCTTCATCCGTTGGGTGCACATGAGTTAATCAAAGAACATTTCTCAATAGGCCTTTGTGGGTTATGTATTCACAGGGAGTCTTGATATAGTAAACACTGTTATCAGACCAGGTGCCAAGAACACAGCCTCAATCTATAGTTGAAGATAGCACTTTCCTGCCAGGAGTGCTGCATACTGGTGAGCATCTCTGGCATCTTTTGGACACTTTCCCAAACATCAGATCATTATCTTTTAACCAGGTTTCTTGGGGAGGCAGCATACCATCCTTCTGAGTGTGTCTCTTGGAACCAGTCTTGCAGAATTTAAAATCTATGTTTATTACAAGCTCTATGAATCTTTGTATGTGCTTTAGTTTTCTCATCTATTAAATAAGGGCAACTAATATAATTATGTGAATACTCTTATGAGAATTTCACAAAACATATCTTCATTTTCAGGTGTTTGGGAAAATTCTTGGAACATGGTCATTGCTATTATTATTTCACTGTTGGTTGAATAATAGCTTAGCTTTAGGTTCCTAACATAAGCAGGGCTCTATATCATCTTCAGAATTTCTTTATTAAAATTTAAAATGTTTAATATTGTTTAATTTTAAGTGTGTGGATATTTTGTCTGTATGTGAATTTGTGTACCACATGTGTGCCTGGTTCCCACATTATGGAGGCCAGAAGAAAGTGTCTGATCTCCTGGAATTGGAGTTAGAGATGAATTTTGATCCCTGTGTATAGTAGAAATTGAACCTGTGCCCTCTGTGAGAGCAATCAGTGCTTTTATCTGCTAAGCCATCTCTCCATCCCTGTTCTATCTTTCTGATATAAGAGACACTGGGCAGCCCCAAATGACAAAATTCTATAACAAATATTTGAGACTTCATAAAGGAAGAAGTGTAAACGTTACTAAATAGTTTGGTAAATGCAAACTAAAACTGAAATCTAGATCTAATCTTTTAGACATGGGAGTATGAAAAGACGTAGAAGTAACTTTATTAAAATAATAAGATAATTTCAACAATGATGCAATTGCTCTTTTGTATTTGTTTGATATCATATAGTTACTTCATGAGAAAACAAATATTTTACACTATGTACCCCATTTTCCAGGAAACGTCCACAAACTATCCATAGATTCTGCAAAATTTGTATTTTCTCAACAATTTTTGGGAAAAGATGAATTGACATGTGCCCTCTCATTGACAACCACCGATGTTGGAGACCAGAAGACCTGGATCTCTCAATCACTTTGTGTTCCTTTCAGAATGTATCTTTTAGGCCCAAGGAGGTCCATTATCAAGAGTGTCAACATGAAGGTATATACTTGGCAGAAGTCATTAAGAAACATGACAGGTGCTCACCATTATAATGGACCCTTGTGTGGTGATGTGTACCCCCCCAAAATTATTTTTCCATAAATTATGACAACTTTGTGGCTAATAGCCAGAAATCAGTTATGTTTCACAAAATGGACAGTACTGTTGATGATGTGTATTCTAGAAAAAAACCACCATTTACCAACCTTTGCAGATTTACACTTAGTGTGACATTGGCTGCTATTTTCTTACACAGATAAATTTTCTTTTTTTAAAATTTTTTAAATTCTTTTTTAAAATTATCCTTAAACTTTCTTTACATTCCAGTCACCATCTCCCTCCTGTTCTGCCCACTGACAGTTCCTTATACAACTCCCCTCCCCAGTCCCCAAGAGGACATCTCCACACCCCCACATCTCCCACACCCCGCCAGTCCTCCCCATTTCCTGGGGCCCCAAGTCTCTCAAGGGTTAGGTGCATCTTCTCTCACTGAGGCCAGACCAGGCATTCCTCTGCTGTATATGGTGGGGGGTTGGAGGCTCAGACTAGCTAGTGTATGCTGCCTGGTTGGTGGGCTCAGTTTCTGAGAGATCTTGAAGGTCCAGGTTTGTTGAGACTGCTGGTCTTCCTATGGGGTTGCCCTCCTCCTCAACTTCCTCCAGCCTTTCCCTAATTCAACCACAGGCCCCCCCCTCCACTTTAGAATATTGGTTGTGTTTAAGTATCTGCTTCTGTTTCAACCAGTTGCTTGTTGGGTCTCTCACAGGCTAGGCATCTGTCTGTAAGCACACCATAGCATCAGTAATAGTGTCAGGCCTTGGAGCCTTCCGTTGATATGGGTCCCAATTTGGGCTGGTCACTGGACCTCCTTTCCCCCAGTTTCTTCTCCATTTGTGTCCCTGCAGTTCTGTTAAACAGGAACAATTCTGAGTCAGAGTCTTTGACTTGTGAGATGGCAACCACATCCCTCCACTTGATGCTCTGTCTTTCTACTGGAGGTCGATTCTACAAGTTCCCTCTCCAAATAATAAAAAGAAAAGGAGGTACCTGGGGGGAGGGAAAGGACTCCCTCAGAGGCAAAGGGGAGGGGGAATGTGGTGAAGAACTCTGTGAGGGGGAACCACGAATGGGGAACATTTGGAATGTAATAAATAAACTAATTAATTAAATTAATTTTAAAAAGAGTATATAAAAAGAAAAGATTTGTTTTCCTTGAAATATATACTCCACATTGATGGTCTATTGTCAATTATCATTTTCCGATTATCCATGACACTTCTCTGGAAAGTTCCGTGCATGAACTGTTCTCTTATTCATCACTTTTTCTTAGGAATATTTGTCTTTGTTGCTTAGTTACTGTGTAGTTGTAAATTAAAATCTTATTGTATTAACTATTATCAAATAAACAAGATGCTAAACCATTTGTGGAATCATCTTCTAATTTACATAGTGATCTAAGTAAAGAAGTCAAATTAATGTTGTTCAAACTGCGGTAGTGGAGCCAGGCAGGTGTGTTTCCACAATACCAATGGAGAGATTGTTAAGTTTGGGGAAATGTTTATGCTTTTACTATTGCTGTAGCATCGAAGTGCTTTTATTGTCTTCCATAATTATATGATCTCCAACTGATGGGGACATTTTAACATGTGGTCCTTTACCATAGAGTTTGGGTTTGGGAAAGTTTCAGAGGAATGAGGGACTTGGCAGATGTCACAAAGACTATTACCTAATAGGCAGATGATTTAAGGAATCAGTCTAGAATCTAGTCTCCTTGTTTCTAAGCCATCTTCTTGAGTCAGTCAAGCCTTCATGTTGATTCTCTGTTTCTAAGGCAGCATTGATCATTCCATGTTGTTAATTTGAGAATAGCTTTTCATGAAAACAATAGTTATAGTCAAAGCAAATAACATCACAAGCAAAATGAATAGTGGCATAGGCAATTTACACACCACGGCAGATGCACCTTCAGCTCTAAAATGTAATTTTGTATGAAAATACATAGTAGGATGTAAAATCAGGAAAACTTCCTCTAGTTGTTGACATTTAATTTTAAGAAATCAATTTTAGTGTTGAAATTAGATAAGGGATCTAGTGGTGCCATTATCCCATTAGTATTTGCATCAATGATCTTATCACATGAAACCTGAAAGAGATGCTTTATGGGTCAGTGGACTGTCCTATGCACAGAAGTTTAAATTGAAGCAGCCAATGTATATGAGCTCTAATATGTGCTACCATTTTCTCAGTCTTTAAGTGATTCTGGACGAGCCACATTCTGGCATCTAGATAAAGTTTCACATTGGTAGGGGTAACCAGCTTTATACCTAAACCTACTTTAATAAGCATAAATTTTGACTTATAGATTTCTTTGTAGAGTGTTTTACATGAAATATATCTCTATAGTATGAATTCTTTATGGCAGGGAGTTCTGTGTCATATGTGGTAATCTACAAAAATTCACAGAGGAGTTTCTGATCTGGACTGGGCCATGAAGAAAGGGAATTTTAAATATTTTCTTCATTAGATTTTCTTCTAATGGGTCAGTGTGTGAATCATTATCCATCCTGAATATACATGTATACCTGGATTAGACATGTCAAGATAAGAAAATTAAACACGAATCCACATAATAAGAAAACTAAAATACATATTGCTAATGACTTTTGGTAAGAACTTTTTTGGGTAATTATACATGGTAAGACTTTGTTATGTAACTAGAACTACAGTTAAGAATTTGATAATCTTATCTCTTGCTTCATTGTGAAATCATTTGCCCAAATGAGAATGCAGATGTTCCTTTGGTCTTTTTTCTATTATACATAATACTTATAGTGAAAAGATAATGAAAGAGTTTATGTATCTGATCATTACTCCAAATTTCTCATCGTTTCTCGCTGCCAAATATGATTACATGGCTTGGCTAGCCATGAGATGTAAACTAGAGAATAGAGGCATCTTAGGTAAGGATGCTGATTTGGTGCTAGTAACTACAGCAATTCTTTTGCCGTGTAAATAAGATGTTGAGGATGAAGAGCAACATGATAGAAAAGTCCTGGCTTTCTAATATTAAAAAGTGGTCAGCTCTGAATCTGAAGTGGTCGGAGCCTTCTTTCCAGTTAATGTGATTTCTAAGACAGTGTCTACTGTGTATTGTACTTTGCTTCTGAGTATGAAATGCTACCAGCTCTTTCTAAATCACGTACTTCTGCGGCAGCAAAATGATGACCTAATATGAAGAATGTGGGCTGATCTTATTGTCTGGATCCTGGCTGTCCTGTTCCAACATCTTTCTTTTTCTCAGGATTACAGTGATTTGTGACGTGTTACTGTTGTTGTTCTACACTGAGGTTTTCAAATGTTTGGTACCAACTTTTTGAGAGCAAGTGAACACCTGTAGATGCATGTTTTAGTTGATATTGAACTTATCAAAGCTGTAAAATCTATAATCTTAGGTTTTCTAAGTCCTGAATATCTGTTTGATTTTTTTTTAGTAAATACAGTATTTTTTTTTCATTTGAAAAAAAAGTCTTTCACTAAATTTTTCATTAGTTTCTAATTTGATACTAGTCAACACCACTTATTAATTCAAAGAATGATTAAATTCTCCACATTTAAATACACACTTTAATGTTTTACAAATTTCATTACTCTCAGGGCTTAAACTATTAACTTTAAATAAAAACATTTTAAAAGAGAAATCTAGCAAGAAAACTACATTTCATACCCCTGTGGCTGGCTACCAGGTGCTTTTTAAAAGCACCAGGTGTTGTTTTAAAACCCGAGAGTATTTTTACTATGTGTTTCATTTACATATTCCTGAGATTGGCATCTTGGACAGAAATGCCATTCTAATGCTCTGATTTGCTTATTCTCAGCTACCCATTCCTTCTTGGCTTGTAAGATGCAAGCCAAGCCAGTCTTTCTGCTGTTACATGATACAGGTTTGATTAGTTCTGGAGAAAGAAGCTGAGACCTATTAACTTCAGAATGACATTTATTAGGCGGAAAAGCCTCACAGCCACACTTCTCCATCAAGTCTTGATGCAGGAGAATAATTAATAGTGAAAACCCACCATGTCAAAGACAACATAGGTCTTGAAAGGAGAGAGAAAGGCTTCCTTCCCTTCAAGAATCAAGAGAGGAGCTTTATTATGCAAGATACTTAGAGTAAATGATTAAGAGAGATGACTGCTATACACAACAGCAAGAGGGACCTTGAAAGAGAAAGAGCCTTTGGAGAAATACCCCAAAAGAAAAATTTCTGAATTTTATAGATTTTGGGGGTATCGTGGGATGTTCCATGTATTTTATTCTAATATAGTTAGTCAACATGCCAAGCAACCAGCTATTGGGTAGAGCCATAAATTTATGTTTCAGCTAAGAGGAGGGGGTACTGAGCTCAGTCTTTTCCTGTAAATGCCCCCAGAAGTGTAGCAGAGAGAGAGAGAGAGAGAGAGAGAGAGCAATCCACCACCTGAAACTTTTCCTATCATCATCAAAGTATTTTTTGTTAATATTTTTATTATTTGAGACATTCATGCAATATATATTTTTAGTCTTGGAATTCATTTTCTATGGTGACTGTCTCAATCTGTTGATTATTGAGTAACTATATTTATATCTCTATATGTGAGCAGATTCTCATGGGACAGGTTTGCTTCTTGTAGAACACATACCCTTGTCCTAGGAGGTTAATTGATACATGTATTCATCATTGAACACAAATATTCATTATATAGTTGAATTTTCACAGAAGTTTATTGATTTTTAGAAGTATTTTTGGTTATGACCAGAAAATATAGATTCTTGTACAAGTGGGTTGATTTTTAATCTCATGGTTTAATTCTCTCATAATGAGGAAATTTTAGTGGCAGTATGATTTTTCCTACATTACCACATAGAGAAATTGCCTTTGTGTAAGCAATTATAGAGTTATTTAAGCAGAGAATAAAAGTATTGATGACTAAAAAAATCACATTGTAACTAAGTATATTAAGTGAGTCTTCTCACTATTTCCATTGGTAGATCTTTAGATTGTATATAAATGATTTGACATCCAGAGTTTGAACTTCAATAATTCAGTAAACAAATATATTTTGTACTCTTAGAAGTAAGAAACATAGGTATGAACCAAATGTCCTTATAACTAAGGATTTGATTAATAGATATTCACCCACCTGGAGAAAGATTGTTACTGATAACCTCATGATCTGTTGTTTTGTTATTATTCCTTTTTCATGTTTTAGGAAGCAAAGCTGAAGTTCACCAAGAAAAGCCTTTAGTGTAGGTTTAACCATAGAAATTAAGGGAGTTAGAGAGAGAGTTTGAAGCAATGTACAATAGAAGATGCCCTCAGGTAGACACAGACTTCTCAAGAGAATTACCCACCTTCATTTTAGAATCAGCAACTTGGATAAAAGTATGGGAGGAAAATCTAATAAGCTCTACGGTTGTCAAAGCTGGGAGGGATAGAGACTGCTGGATGGCAGACTTAGGATACCAACAGATCTTGACAGGCTGGAACAGTCTGAGATGAAATAACATAATGTAATTTAACAGGGAGAAATGTAATGTTCTGTACTTGGGTCAAAACACAGAAATTCGACAGTGCTTACAGCAGAAGCTAAGCTTCAAAGAAGAATGTGAGAAAATGCTTGGAGCTATTAAATGACAGTCTTATCTTTAGAAACAAATGTTGTGATGTAGATGTCCCCAGAGATAATTTGGGCTCAAGGGATATGTCAATTGAATAAATAAAATCTAGAATGATGATGGACACAAACCCAAGTTTTAAAAATAATGGTATATTTGGCAGTGAGTGTGCACTGACAGATAAACTTCAACACAGTCAAGAGACTTGAAATAGAGATTTCAAAATCTACTTCACAAAGAGGAATCAGGCATCTTATTGAGTGTGTCTGGCCTTGAGAAGAGAAAATGATAAACAAACCAGGGACATAATCTACATTGTAAAATGTCATGTGATATATATGGAGAGTACAATACTAAGCCAGGTGACCCAAACACAGAAAGAAAAATATATTAGAGACACATGTTCTTGTTCATATGTGGATGTTAGCTTACATACAGACATGTACTCGTGTCTATATGTAAATAGGTGTGTTTGTGCGTGCATGTATGTATATGTATGTTTGTGTTTTTATGGATATAGCATAACAATTAGAAAAGAGACATAGAGGGTAATGTTAGGGAATGAAGACAGGCAGACTGTAGGTAAAATGGCACGTGATGAGAGAGGTTATATTTGTAATTGACAATTGAGTTCATCTTCCTGGGTATTGAAGGAGCAAGAACAATTTTACAATGTGTAATTGATAGTGAAAGTATAAACCCTAAGTAAAGTCCCATTGCTTCACAACGATTATTCTAACTGTATAGAAGGTCACTTAGAGGCATAGTTTTTAGTACTGGCAATTGTTTGATGGCTTCTTTAAACAAACTGTGGGATGACTTTGTGAATTAATTAGAATGAAGTGTTTTTATTGATAAACAAACATAGTAATGTGGGATCTTTTGGTATACACCAAAGGGGTAAGGGAGAGTGGTTAAGTGAATAGATAGATTTTTTTCAGCATCTCAGTAGGAGCAAAATGTTTTAAAAATGATAACTTTCCTCAGAAGATGCTATCACCACAAGATAATTTTTCTCAGTAAGGGTGCAGAATGATCCTACAGTATCACTAGCAGAGATATAAATGCAACACTTTAAAGGATCACTTGGTGGTATAAACTGTGATATCTCTTCCAGTCTGAAATTCTGAGATGATTTAGAAGAAAATCCAAGACAGCCAAAGCATGTAAGATGAATTTTTGGGTAAACTGCTTTTTTTTTTTTAAACATTGGAAGAAGATTTATATGATATGAAACATATTTAGGTTTTGAAATTTAAAATATTATCAAAATTACCTAAAATTTTTTCTTTTAAAAATTTATATTGAATACCAATTTAAATGGACTTATGATACACAGGATGATAATGCTCCCCTCAAAACACATAGACTGTATCAAAATCACCAATGCTTGATAGATATGAGAAACTCCCTTCAAGTTACTAGTGAGGAAAACAATCAGATTCCCCAAACAACATAGGCCATGATCTTTGTTCCTTTCTTATAACTTGAAACAAAGCCATATTGTTGAAGCTAACTAAGTCACTTTATAAAGAATACTTGCAGGAATCAAGTTGGAAGAGACCTGAAAGCCTCCTCCATGATGACTAGTTCTCATAACATTTGCAGTAGACATTAGGCATTGCAGAAATCTGCAACTGGTCAAAACAGAATGAATGACTCTGTGATGCCCAAACCTAACTGTTATGGCTACATCTATCTTCATACCTAAAAGCTTAGAGAAAAATCACAGAATAGGGGGTGACGAGATTCTAAGAGCCAGAGTACTAGGGCATCTTCTTTATATACTATCTTCTGGACATTACAGAGGACACATACCCGTACCCATGGATTCTCAACACTAGAGCTACCTAAATAAGACATGAACAATGACAATACTAGTCAAATTCCAGTGTAGACAGGAGAAATTTCACAAGTTTCTACCCCTAGAGGAACAGTTGTAGAAAATCAATTGTTGCTGAGAGAAGGGGAATTTGTTTATTCCAGGGATAGTAGATAGATTGTCTGATAGATTATTCATTCCAAGTGGTCAGTGCTAATTACATATACATATGATACAGGCAACACCAGTGGAGTCAATACACACACACACACATACACACACCACATACATATACACACCAGTAATAATAAGAAAGAGATAATAACTTTAAGAGGAAGTAAGAAGAAGTAGGGGCAAGGGAGAAAGTGGAAATTGTATAATTACTCATGTGTGAAATCCTCAAAAAATTAGATTAAAAATTGAAATAATTTCTTTAATTAAAAAGTAAGGGAGGCTAAATGGAATAAGTTAATACAGGGATTGAGTGTATCTCAGAGTGTAGCTCACTTGCCTGGGTTCAATCTTCAACACTTTAAAACAAAACCAAAACATACTACAATCGCATTGCCTTGCATAACACTTTAGTTTTCAACACTTGACTTAACATGAAAGCTACTGAAAGGAAGCAAATGTTAGTTTCTCTTCATCTCTAGGTAGTAGGCATTTTCATCTTGGTGCTTTTTTATTTTGAGGCTGTGAATCTATGTGAACCCCATCATGGCACTAGCCTTAAAAAAAGAGCCCCCCAAATGGGAGTCTTCGGATAAAGGAAGTTGTGATTAGAAGATACCCTGTTCAGGGTCTTTCATTGCAAATATCAGAGGGATGCTCATACTCAAGTATCCATTGAAAACTCCTAGAAAGCCTTTTCAAATGTAGATGGCAGATTCAGTGGGTCAAGGGAGAGACTATAGATTGTAATATTAGTGCTGAAGTGTCTGTGCTTTATTGTGAAGATCATGTCTTTAAAAATATCATAGCCATCTCAGAATTTCTTTGAGTTCTGGAAGAACTGACTTGAAGACAACTTGTATTGGGTTTGATAACGAAGCCACTTCCTGCTCTGTTGACAGCTTTAAGCTACCTTCTTCAGCAATCAAATTCTGCATTCTATGATGCTTCAGAATTTCAGATGCCTCTGATGCTACCACACTATGCTGATCTAAGAACTGAACATCTTATGGAGTGGGAGGAGGCTTAGTTCTTTCTTTTTAGACAGTTGGGACTAGTTTATAGAAGTATTATCAGAAGAGTATTCCACTGAATTAATCTCCTTACTCCATTTTAGAGTGCAATCATGATTCAGATTACTGCTATATTATAAATAAACTCAGAGAGCAAGTCTTTTATAGAATCTTCTGTCTCTGAAGTTGTGAGAAGAAAGATACAATCTGGCACAACTCAAAGCCATGACTGTATTGGGATTCCATGGCTGGAAACGTTCCACATTCTAGTCTGGGTTCTAAGACAGAAGGAAGCTAAGTGCATCTTGATGAGGAATTTGAAGGTTAATAAGGGAAATACAGGAAGTATGAGATTTTATCACAGACATTCATTTTTGCCTATAATAGAGGATTCTAAAATCATATACATTCACTCATCAAAATTATTTACATACCTGCATTTATAGAAACCATAAATACTGTTTGGGTTAAGTGTAAATCTTTTTTTCAAGCTATCAAATTATACATACAGATGTTCCTGTTTTAGATTTCACCTTTCAGCTTGATTTTGCTTGTTTGTTTAGTTTGGTTTAGAACCTGGAACTATCGTAATCCCTCTGTCCAGTCTTGTGAGCTTTGGGATTACATTTATCATAAATAATTAAATTCAAAACAAATAAATGCTTCATATATAATGTGCATGCCAGAGGCAAACAGACTACTCAGTAGTCACATCTAATATAAGAACACATTAGCTATGACAAGAAAATGGAGGATCCAAATGATATTATTTTCATTTGTTGTGCATCTCTTTTCATGTTATTGATGTTATTGATTCCTAAATAGATTATCTTTATAACATGCAGGGGATAATGACAAGAGAAAACCAGGAACAAATAGCAAAGAGAATGGTGCTCTTTATTTGGCATGTGCCATGATTTCATAGAAGGTGGGCCATGTGAGTCTATTTTCTTAAAAAAAGAGATGCTAATCTGTCTGGAGGACAAGAGATGGAATACTCACCCACAGAGGCATAAAGATATGGATTTATATGCTTCATATCCAGGAAATATTGTTACACAATAAAACTGTGTCATGAATATGGAGAGAGGTGGAATGTGAGCATGTGAGCGTGAGAGGAGGTCAGGACAAAGGTTTCTTTGGTCAGAGTGGACCATCACTGCACTAGTTGGGTGGCTCTAAATGTAGCCAAGACCTTTAGTGAGTCACCAGTGTCTAGATCTCTTTCCAAAAGGGAGGGAAGAAAAGTAAAACTTTAGATGTCAGCAGAAACATTTGACAGTCCCAAAAGACAGGGTGTGCCCTCTCTGTGATGGTCAATTTTCATCCAGAATTTTTCATCCCTTATTTTTTCTGGTAATTAAATTTCCAGAGCTTCAGTTGGCTGTGGGGCTGACTGTTATATTTCATGACCTTGAAATTGGGAGTGGATTGAGTAACAGTTAACTCTGTCATACGGCTCCTTTCTGCAGAGGTGACTTCATAGCTCAGAGTACTTGGAAACCACAAAGATTGGGTTTTTCATTTCACTTTTGTTCCTTTCCTGTTTGCATCAGTATTCTTTGAGACCCTCCTTTCTTCCTCTTCCCCTTTTCTGTCCTTATGGAAAACTATCTATAAGGAAAATATGGGCAGAAATAATGGTCAAACCACTAATATTTTTCCCCTAAAGAATGAGCTGTCTGAGGTTATTGCCCATATGTATCCCTAATAGAGACAACTTCCTGAGACTACATCATAGATACTTACAAAGACTATTTTTTTGCTCCATGTTTCCTTTCTGTTTATTTACTTAGTTTCAAGGATCTGAGGATTGAACCTGAAACAAAGTTAAAAAGTGCACTATTAATTCTCATATGGATCATCTTATTTATTTATTGCTCATGCTCAAATGCTTGGATTTCTGCAATGAGAGCCATTCTTTACATTAAAAGCCAATGATTTAAAAAATCTGCTGTCCTCAGCATTTGTTGACTAAGTAAAATCTTGTACTGTTGTTGGATTTATTTCAGCATTTTATATCATTATTAATTATCTGCATTGCTAGGCCTATTGGAGATTGCTTCAATTCTGAATGTTCAATTTTAAAACACATACTTTATTAATGGAGAAAACAGGTGAGCGTGAGTGGGTCAGCATCCTGGCATTGACAATCTGTGATGCCTGAGTTTGCCACAGAGGGGCATTACTAGACTTCTTTTTTCTGTAGGTCCTTTCAAAAGCAAGGAGAGGAGCTCCCCAGAAACTTCTTTCTCATCAGCTTTAAAGGGGAAACCATATACTAACATAAAACAGGTTTTCAGAGCCAGTGGGCACTTACAAATTGTATGTGATTTTTAAGCTAGAGAAATATTTTCCTGAGTAAATGATTTCAGGAAGAGCAATCTTTTACATCTCAAGACAGAAGCAGGTTTTTCCTTTCTAGCGATTTGAAATTTCTTTATGTAAACTACATCACTATTTCACAAAAAGCTATGACCCTTATTTCAGTAGAACCCTGGATCAATAGGGATTGTGGAAACAATGCATCTCATTGGCTGGGGCTGCTCCTGGAAGCAAATTCACCTTTCACCAGAGTACAGGCAGAGGAGTAATAGCTTGAAATGTGGTTTCTGTTCCTCTGTAGTCACTGGCTTTTCCTCCTCTCACCTTCCCAGCTAGCATGTACCCTTGATGCTCCTGTACATAGCACACTAAGCAGGTTTCAGAAGAGGGAAAGAAACCAGGCAGAAGATGAAGAACCTGCATGCAAATGAGATATTTCTGTGGTACTTCTAGTCCAAGCTGCACAGACTTGACATATCTCCAAAGCAGGAAATGGAAAGGATTTTCCTGCTTATGTTGAATCTGAGTTTAAATATGCTATTAAGACTCTCTTCTCTCTCTCTCTCTGTTGCTCTCTCTCTCTCTCTCTCTCTCTCACACACACACACACACACACAGACACACAGACACACAGACACACAGACACACAGACACACAGACACACACACACACACACACACACACACACACAGCATAATTTAAAAGCTTTCGAGCACAGCATAATTTAAAAGTGCCAAAATGACTTCTAATATTTTCTTATACCTACAGAAACATCAGCAGAGCTGCGGGGCTTTCACTATAGTTTCTGTGAAAGGAACAGCAGAGCAGAATCACTATGGAGTAGTTAAACCATAAGTCCAATTAAAATGAGCCTATGTCTTCTTTACCCCCAATTTCATTCGGGTTAATCATGTCTCAATGTTTTCAGTCCCCTCTTCTAGTCCCAGAGTGAATGAGCAGTTGATTATACATTCAGGTTCAGTTTGGGGGAGCTAGTTAATTTTATTTCATGACCTTAAATTAAGTATTATGCTTCAAAGATATTGAAATATTGTCATGCCAATTGCTATTTAAAATTCATGAGGATTACAATTTCTTCTTGCCTCACTTGTTTGGTTCCCTCATTTCTGAAATGTCCTGTCACTCCTTCATCTTCCGGCTGTTTGGCACCATTTTGCTTCTAAAAGTCTCTTCCTGCTTGAGTGGGTCACCATCACTACTATGCACACTTAGAAAAAGCTGCAAAATATTGCCAAGAGGCCATGCCAAGTCTTCTTGTTTCTTTTGCAGTGTGCTCTTACAGATGTTCATACTTCATTAGTGTCTGGTGCCATTGCAAAGCAAAACCTCGGGAAATTACAGAAACCACTGGTTTTTATTTTGATATTGTGATCCTGAATAATCTCACAGAAATCAGATCCCTGGCCTCCCCTGGGCAATCAGTGCTAATCAAAGATACTGTAAAGGGTTAATCCCCAAAGTGGGGTTAAAAACCTCCCCCACAACATGACTTAATTCCAGGAACTCTTGGACTTCTCAGTACCTGATTCTGGACACAAGTTTTTCAGCATGGAAGCCCTATCTTCTTTTTCACACACCCAGTTCCCCCAAATACCCAATGCCACTCTATTCTTTGGTCACTCTGAAATGCATGACTAATCGACGAGTTCATTGTTCCATTTGGATTGACATATTTACAGTTTTACCATACATACCCAATTTTGATAAATTTAGGCACAGAATCTGGACTTGTGTGGTTATTCTTCCTTGTTTTTCACTGCTAACAATGGATTTTATTATCTAATTTGTACTACTATTCTCTTCTAATATATGTCAATATTGTCCTGGATTTATGATTAATGATGAGGCTTACATCTAGGTCCATATTCTTGCATAGTATTCCATCGCTTCTACTAGCCCAGTGTCATAAAACACTAGCATTTTTCACTGACAAACTGAATGATTAGCACTGGAGACAATGCCCTCCTTCCTGTTTTCCTCCAACCAGTACTATATATATACTATAAAAAGCACTAATAACTACCATTTACAGAACGTCAACTATATTAGAAACTATACAGAAAATGTGCATTTAATTCTCCCTTCAATCTTGAAAGACCTTATGAACCTCATTGTGTGGTTGAGGTTATTGAAAGTTGTATATCTAGTAAAGCAACTCAGCTATGAGTTGGTCATAGGTCTATTTAATTTTAAATCATATATGATTTTTTTGCTTTGCTGTGTTGTCACAGGAACAAGAAAATCAGTAGCCAATAAGATTTCAGTCTTGTGAAGTGAGGCAAACAAACATTTCACAATAGGCATTGCAATCTTGAAAGTATGCTAATAAAAACAGTTTCAAAGGGCAGAGGAGGTAAAAAGGGGGAAACAGAGGTGTGCAGAGAGAGTGCTCATGGTGGTAATTTCTGAGCAATTATACTGGAGCTGGTCCTTGAAGGGAAAGATAAAGTTCACGAAGCTGAAACTTGAGTTTGCATTGTTTTTTTTTTTTTTTTAAATAGGTTTTCTCCTGTGTTGATTTTAGTTATTAGAATTCTTCTTACAGACTTCTTAACATCATTCTAGATCTAGAAGTTGTGAGAGTGGTCTGTAGTTTGGACAAAGTAAAATAAGAGCGAATTTTTCTAGTTAGGTGTGTTATAAAGATACACAAGGATAAATGACAAATGGAATAGGATAATTAGAAATACATTGTAGAAGGATATGATGAATTATAATGCTGCCATGCTAAACCACTAAGGTTACCCTTTCTCTTTAGGAAAGGGTCCAGAGGGCGACCATGGAAACACACTGAAGTCCAAAGAGCGAGAACACTAATAATATGCAAGTACTGTGGTATGGGGCCAGGAGGTAACCAGATTAGTAGAGAAAGCAAAGGTAGATCAATTAACTGCTCAGCCATTGCGGTAATGTTTTAAATAAATATTGTTTTTTTTTTTCTGTGTGATTATTGGGGAATAGTACAAGGTAAAGAAATATAGTCACTGGCTTAATTCACTATTTTTATTTATATTAAGAATAATTAATTTATAAATTTATGTTTATTTTGCCCAAGTTAGATTCTTCTCTATTACTCTAATACTAATCTCTAGTCTTTCTCAGTCTAATTTATCCCATTCTTATACTTACTAATGAACATCTTAGTAGATGTTATATTATCTTTTTTTTTCATTTATTTACGCAAAGGCATTGGAGGCAAAGGAATGGCTATATCAGTTGCTTCTGCAGTTGATAATCTACTCTTAGAGTGGGGCTGTAGACTGTGCCTGGTCTAGTGGAGAGAAATGACTCCCATGGAAACATAGTTCCACTTGAACTTTAAAAAGAAATATGTTAAAATATCTTCACCCTCATCAAGAAAATTTCTCTTTGAAACAGATTGAGACAACTACAGAAAAACATAACCAATAATAATGGAACATTGTGGAACCCAGTTCCAATGAATAAATCCATGGGACACTCCCACATATGAAACTCAGGGAAGATCATAGAAGAGAAGCAGAAAGATTGTAAAAGACAGAGGGTCAGGGAGTTTGCCGTGAGAGAGACTTTGTCTTCTACTAATGTAAGAAGTTACATGTTACTTTAATGTAAGAAGAAGTTACTTTAATGTAAAGTCTTATGAGTGGTATTGCCTAAACATGAGCTCAACAAGGGTAACAACAACAGACATACCAAAGTAGACAGGGCCCATGAGGCCTCAACACCACACACATAGTTAGAGACCATTAAAACAATGCCATGAATGTGGGAATTATTTCTCCCTAAGTAAACGTACACCAACTGGCTATTATTATCCAACAGTCAACCCTAAAAACATACATAGAAGTAACAGTGTACAGACTGACCAGATAATATTTAGGAGTGTGTCTGTGTGTGTGTCTGTGTGTGTTTTGTATGTGTGTGTGTGTGTATTAAAAAAGTCATTTAAAACAAAGGCCATGAATCTGAAAGAGAACAAGGAGGCATATATGGGGTATATGGGTACATTTGGAGGACGGAATGGGAGGGAGAAATGTTGTATTTATATTATAATCTTAATAACTAAAAAGTTTTTTAATCAGTATGATAAACACACGAAATACATGAAACATGAAAAGCCAAGGCCATCCATTTCTTCCAAAATTATCAGTTCCATCGATGGATTCCAATATTGTTGAACTATATAAAATCCCAACCAAAAATTAAAATGTTTAATGAAGTCAAAGAAGATACAAATAAACTCTTAAATTAGTTAAAAAGAACACAAATAAAGAAGTGAATTCAGGATATAAAAGAGAAATTCAATAAAGAGAAATACTACTACTACTACTAATATTTAAATATTAAAATTGAAACTTCAGAAATTGTGATAGCTATTCTTGGCTTCAGCTTGACTGCATCTGGATTTAACTAAAACCCAAATTGCTAGGTACAACTGTACAGCGTTTCTATTAATTACATCAATTGTAGTAGGAAGAACTACCTTTAATCTGGACCTTTTTAATTGGGAAAATCCACTTTTAATCTAGGCTAAAGTGTCAGGTGGCAGCTTATATAAAGGACATGGAAGAAGAAAGCTTTTTGCTCTTTCCCTGTTTCCTTCACCCTGGCTGGCTAGTCCATTTCTTCACTGGCATTAGAACATCTTAAAAAAAAAACATACTTCTTTGGGATTGTGGTGTATACTGAAGACCACCTGCGATCCAGCCTTGTGGACTGAACGACAACTGGATTCCTGGACTTTCCTTTTGCAGACAGCCATTGTGGAACTAGTTGAACTACAGCATGATATATATATATATATGTATATATCAGGGAACAGAATATATATATATATATTCTGTTCCCTCAGAATATTCTGAGTAATACAAAACAAAAAGCCTGAACACAGATAGTTGAATCAGAACATTCAAGTGCTCACATAGACAAAATTATGTATGAGCAAAATATAGACTATCTATGGCACAGTATGAAGTCATCAAACTTATGAATCATGGGCATAGAAGAAGGAATTCTAAGCTTTCCCACTAAATTCAGGAATAAGGCAAACATGTTCAGTTTTTTCCACTTTTAATCAATTCAGGGGTTTATGTTTCAACTGGAACAAGAAGACAAGAGATAGATATAAAGGGGATACAAACGGGAAAGGAAGTAACAAAATACACTTATTTGCTGATGACATTATTCTATTTATGAGATGCCAAATACTCCACTAGAAAAGTCTAAGAACTAATGAACACTTTCAAAGAAGTATGTGGATACAAAGCTAACAAAGAGAACAGAGTAGCTTTCTTACATAAAGGATAAACATGTTGAGAAAGAAGTCAGGCAAACAATCCTTTCACAACACATCAAAACTACATCGGAATAAAACCACCTAAGTAACTGGAAGAATTTATAGTGGAACTTTTTGATCACTAAAGAAAGAAACAGATATGAACAAAACAAAACCACAACAAAAAACCCCCACTTCTTATGATCACGCAGTAGCAGCAGAATTAATGTGGTGAAAAGTCTATAGATTCAATGTAATCTCCATTAAAATTCTAATTCCTAGACCTAAAAAGCAAACAGGTCTAAATTTACAAGGAAACACAGAAGATCCCAAATAGCCAAAATATTCCTGAGCAAAATATGATTGTGTGATTTCAACTTGTATCACAGAGCCTTACTAACTAAGGCAACATGGTTCTATTATGAAAAGAAACACATATATCAATGGAATAGAATACCGGACGACCATGAGGTAGCCAAAATAATCTTAGGAGAGAGACACAAACAAACAAACGAAAAACAAAGGGGAAGTTGTTTCAATTCCTGTTGTAAAGTTATACAACAGAGACATGGTGTTAGTGATGTCACACAGACACAAGCATCATTGAAACAGAACAGAACATCCAGGTATTAATCCATGAAGCTATTGCCACCTGAGGTTTGACAAAACTGCCAAAAATGGAAATTAGAGAAAAGACAGACTCTTCAACAAATGATGCTGTGAAGAATGGAGAGGCATATGCAGAAGAAGGAAATTACATGCCTGTCTCATGTTCTGTGCAAAGGTTAATTCAAAATGGAACAAAGATATAAGATCTAAAACTCAGGAGCTGTCAGGGGACAGCATTTAAAACAAGCCCATATAAGGACTTTCCACAAGAGACTCTAATACTCAGAGAGATACAAGCAAAAACTGACAAAAATTAAATACTTCTCTATAAAAATAAAGTAGTTAATGAATGGAGAGACAGCTTACATAATCAAAGAAAAATCTTTGCCGTCTATACATCTGGCAGAGGATTAATACTTTGAGTGTATAAAGAACTAAAAGGAACCTGAAAACCAGTGGCTGTAACATCCTAGTCAATAAATGGGTTAGTGAGATAAGCAGCTATTTATTTTTAACAATAACTATATATTCTTTTTTTATATGTTACATCCTGACGGATTTCCCCTCCTTCCATTCCTCTCAGTCCCTTCCCCCAAACCTCCCCTCTCCCTCAGATCCACTTCTCTATTCCCTTCAGAAATGAGGAGACCTTCCAGAGATATCCACCGAACATGGCAGAACAAGTTTCATTAAGACTAGGCATAACCTTAATAACAAAGTCAACCTACTATCAGGGAAAGGTTCTCAAAAGAAGGCAAAGAAGTCATAGACAACTCCCACTTCCACTGTTAAGGGTCTCACAAGAACTCTAAACTACACAACCATAACATGTATGCAGAGAACCTAGGTCAGGCCCGTACAGACTCCCGAATTGTTGCCTCAGTGTCTCTGAGCCCTTATGAACCATGCTTAGTTGATTCTGTGGGCCATATTCTTGCAGTGTCCTAGACCACTCTGGTTCTGACAATCCTTCCTCCTCCTTTTTGACAAAGCTTCCTGAGTTCTGCCTAATGTTTTGCTATGAGTCTTTTTATCTGCTCCCACAGTTGCTATATAATAAGGCCTTTCTGATGACAACTGGGCTAGAGTCTATTATATCAAAAATATCATTAGGAATCATTAAGTTACCTTTATTTTTTTGGCCAGTTGTATGTGATTTTATTCTAGTTCTGATATATATGTATATGTATATATGTATATGTGTATATAGGTGTATATGTGTGTGTACAGACAAATATACACACAGTATGTGTGTGTATATATATATATATACATATATATATATACACACATATATATATGCGTATATATGTGTGTATATATATGTATATATATTTACCTGAAAATGCTGGCAGTGGCTGAAATATGAACTTCCTTATAAGGACATTAGGAAGATGTTGAAATATTTTACATTGAAGGTAGTTTACCCTAAATAGACTCTAATTTAAAACTCTATTCTGATAACAGTGGTGAATAAATGTGGAATGGATATACATAACGTGGCTGAGAAGAGTAGACATGTATGGATGCTATTGAAAAATCTAGGTAAAATAATCTAGGTAAAATAATCTAGGTAAAATAGTCACCCATATGAAAGCCCTATCCTACCTGCACAGCCGCAGCTTATAAGCGTGTTTATGGCCCTTCTCATCCCTTTGGAAATTCTTTGCTCTGATGTTAACTCTCGCTAAGGTAACAGTAACACAGTGACCAAGAACAAGGACCCTGGAGACAAAATACTCAGCATCAGTCCTTCATCCACCAGACTTGTTGGGCTACTTTGGGTTAGTTAACCTCTTTCTAAATTGTAATCATAATCAAGAAACTCGGGTCGGTGCCAACAGCACTTATTCCAAGGGGGATGAGGACATGGCTCAGTCAGTAAACTTTCTTAGTTAGCATGAAATTCGGGGTTTCAATCCCTAGCACTCAAAAACGTAACTATAATCCAAGTGTGGAGACAGTGGTGGCAGGAAGATAGCTGGAGATTGTTGCTAGACAGTGTAGTTGAGTAACTGAGCCTCAAGTTCACTGGGAGATCCTGGCTAAAAATTGAGGTGGAGAGAAACCAAGGAAGAAGTTTCACATCAACTTCTGGTCTCCATAATACGTGTACACACATCCTCACACATGTGGTCACACACATGAATATGTATGTACATATACAAAAATGTGAGTACTTGTAAGATTGAGTAACACGGTAGGGTTTGCTGAAGAGTAAATGTGACAACTATTTGTTTTTATTATTATTGCACTCATTTAAAATATGCCATATGCTTTACTCATTTTAAATATCATATATGATACTATGATATGGTCATGTGATATGTGGTTTTGGTGATTAGCTGGATTGGTGAAGGAAGAAGAGGGTTTTATCAATAAGAATAGAAAAATATGTTTAAGAAATGCTGAGAAATAGGTAAGAATAACAATTCTGAAGTGATGAAGACTATCATAAATGCTAAGGTCACTAAGACTAGAGCACAATAGGGCTATGTATTACAAACCTGTATCCAATACCAAATGAAATGGGCACAGTGGTTTGAATGAGATCTATCCCCCATTGTCTCTGGCATGTTAATGCTTGGTGCCCAGTTGGTGACCATGATTTGAGAGGTTTAGGAAGTGTGGCCTTGGTGGAGGAAGTATATCACAGGTGGTGGGGTTTGAGAGCTTAGAGATTTGTGGCATTTTGACTTTACTTTTCTGTTTCTCGCTTATGAATTGAGACATGAGCTCTTGGCTGGTCGTGCTGCCAAGCCTGCTGCTTGCCGCTAGGCTTCCCTGCTGTGATGGTGATGGGTTCTTATTCCATAGATCTGTAAACACAAGGTAAACCTTTCCTTCTCTGAGTTACTTGGTCATGGGGTTTTATCACAGCAATAGAAAAGTAACGAATGCAAAGCGAAAAACCTCAAGGGATTTCTCCTGAAAGCCAATAGACTGTAAGTTAAGGTACCGAGCCAACTTTGGGATATGGAGTATCTGCAAGATAACTTGAGAGAGGAATAAGAAGTGGAAAGTGTATGGTTATATTTTATTTATAACTGGTGCCTGGATTATATGATAGGCTACCTGAAAACAGATTGGAGATTAATTTATGAAATTATGAGAAGAGAGAAAGAGAGAGAGAGAGAGAGAGAGAGAGAGAGAGAGAGAGAGAGAGAGAATGGAAAAGAGAAAAAAGTTTAGGATTGAGCCTCACAATTTTAAACAACAGCAATAAAACAGGATCATATACTTTCAGTGGCAGAAATCTTCTGACATCTTGACAGAGCTAGCATGGATTTATTGAACAGAACTCTCAAATCTGTTGCTGGTTAGAACATTTTATAGGATAAATTTATAAAAAACACCTCATACGTGATTTAATTTACATCCTTTAGCAGTTTAAGAGTTGAGGCTCCTCTACGTCTAGCAGAGATATGATTTTGAGCATATATACCTCAGATTGATCCAAGGAGGCCTAGAGCCTAGCCACAGGTTTCAGCTTATTTATGAGTGGGCTAATTACTTAAATAGTCATCTAATTTTCACATATCTTGGGTCATCTTCAAATGTTCTTTTTTCTTTCCAAAGAATCATATACTCTGAAGTTTAGCTGGATCATTCCTATCTTCCAAGCTTTCCTTGTAATTTTTCTCAGTTGCTAATTCTATCGGAAGCATTCAACGTGAGATAGTACTTTTAATTTATATATTGCAGTAACTCCCGTTTGAAAAACTCAAGACACTACACACATTTTGCCTCGATTACCTGGTTCTAAACTTGCACTTGTAACTAACCGCTCATTCTATTCTCTGGCTTTTAGATGCTTGCTATTCTCTTCCCAACTGCAATTTCCTTATGAATCCCATTGCCTTGAAAATTTCCAGGACCGCTTAACAGGAGTGCCATATTTAGCTTCTAAATGTGTCTAATTCTCCTATACAAGATTGTTCTCTTTTCACCTGGCGTCAAGGGATTGACTCAAAATAACTATCCTTTTGTTACAAAGAAAGAAGAGCAAACCAAAGAAATTCAGTAAAATGTAGGCTTCACAATCAGTTTAAAAAGAATAGTCATAGAATATCTGAACTTCAGTAGCTTCCACAGAGGCAGGTTTGAGGCCCTCTGTTTGGTCTTTGGGAATTTCAGGTTGAAGAGCTGATTTGATTTATGATGTCACATTGTATGAAGAGGAAGAGAGGTTAAATACCAGGCTTCACATTTAGATTACAGTCCTAGAGACCAAAGCCATTGTGCAGCTTATTTTTAGTATTTAATATCACATGGCTTTTGATTTAACATCCAAGACAGCACTTATCATGGATTTTGACTCCTCTGGCCAGTATACATCCCTTACTAGATTTTATAGGCCTTGTGATAGGACTTTATAAGACACCCACCAAGTGAGAAATATTAATTATGGAAAACTATACTTATTTTACACCTTAAGCATTATAACTTACACAAATAATTTTAACATCCCTGTGTGATAATTTATATCTAGACACTGCTGCTTAAGAACCTTATTTCATAATCTCCCAGTTGTACTTAGTTTCTAGTAGGTTGACTCGAGTAACACCATCTCGATCCAACAGCTCTTAAGTTATTGTTATTTCATCTTTGACTTAGAGAACTTGCCTTCTGTAGACATGGGTGATGATGCATCCTGAGGTTTGCACGTCCTTTTGCTGACCCTCTTTACTGAGGTGCAAAAGAAGAGGAGGAAAGTACCATGAGCAGGTGAGGTGCTATACCGAAAGCAAGTGTGTGGTCTTGAAATTTTGAGATGATTACTAGGAATCAAAGAAGATATGCAATTTCCTCTAAGTATTTGAGTCTGGGATTTCAGGGAGACTGAGTAATCCTCATCTAAAATTCTTGGAACCATGAGTGGTATAGATTTAGTGGCTTTAGTTTTATAATATTTGCAAATACATAGTAAAGAAATTCTTAGGTGCAAATAAGAACACAAAATGAGTTTCACATGTTCTATCTATCTATCTATCTATCTATCTATCTATCTATCTATCTATCTATCTATCATCTATCATCGATCTCCCATTGGTAATTAATTATATTTAACAATATTTTCATGCATGAACCAAAGTTTTGTAGAATACATTTTTTCCACTTGTACATATATGAAATTTGAACACATTTGGATTTCAAGTTTTTGAACTGGGCATTTTCCTTCTGAATAAATATTCATAGGAGGTGGTATAGTAAAGGTACATGGTAGCTAGCACATGTGCTAAAGCTGCTGTTTCTGGACTGTACCTGTACATTGTCCAGCTGTTCCTTTGTTGTTCTTTTAGTTGCTTACCTATAAAGGACTATTGAGCAAATTATATTACCTTGTTACTTGTAAACTTCTTAAAAACAATCTGTTTCCATGTATATCGCAAAAATTTATTACCTCTGGACGTATGGGATAATATTTTTAAAACGTTAAAATATTTTATATTTTCCTTTTAAAATTTTACTTTATTGGTAGAAGGAAGTACAAAGCAGAATAAATACTTTTATTTAAAATATGAGAAATTATATTTTATTTTTCACATTATGGCAAGCATGTTTACTTATATTATTAGACAAGACAAAAAGAAACAAGTTTTTAACTTATATCTTGTCATATGTAGTAATGCTGCCTCTTACAAAAACCAAATTTATTCAATCTTTAAAAACATAAGATTATTTTAACAAAAATATATTTGAAGACTACTGTTACACATACCTGGAGAAAATTTATAATAAACCCATCACACATCCCATAATGGTTAACTTATCAACAGATGTTGAAATAAGCCATTGTTTCTGTTAGAAAGCAAGGATGGCTTGTGCCTCCAGAGTAACCAGTAAAGATTAAGATAAATGGAAACTTGAACCATATAAGTATTGGCATTTTGAGTGAGGGCCACTGTCATTTTAAATGTTCCATAGATCTGGTCTCCAAATCCTGTGAAAAGAGTCTTAATTTTAAATGCTATGATCTGAAATTGAAAATACTATCAATACAAAGATTGAGTCACCAGAAAAGTTATCCCACCCTTCAGAATTTCTGTTGGCTTTGGCAGGTGGTTTTAAATATGATAGTTTTAACCTTAAGGTAGATGACAATAACTTAGTTGTACTTCCATTTTCATCTCACTGTCCAGATGTGGTGTGTGTGTGTGTGTGTGTGTGTGTGTGTGTGTGTGTGTGTGTGAGAGAGAGAGAGAGAGAGAGAGAGAGAGAGAGAGAGAGAGAGAGAGAAAGAGAAAGAGAGAGAGAGAATTTAAATGTATCATGGAGTGGGATAACTTTTGTTGCATGGCTTGCCTCATACAATAAAATTGAAGCTGCTTCTAGTAAAAAATGGGTCAATGGTTATTAGTCAGGTAACTATCTATTTTTGATGCAATAAGTTTTATTAATAAGTAATAAATGCCAATAACAATAGTAGACACTAATATTTGTTATGAATGATTTATTTATTAAGCTATTCAAGCTATACAATAGCAGAATAAAGCAGAATCTATTATTGCTAACCTTTTCATAGGTAACAAAACTATATAGAATGAATAAATAATCTGAGAAAATGCCACCCAAGGGATGCTGATGATGTGAGGTATGAGAATTCTAACCTAAACCCATTGCAAAGCAACAGAATGCACACTTGGTTTTCTATGTTTTGCTTCCTATGTGTTGCAACAGGTATGAAGTGGTTGATGGTGGTCAAGAGAAATTATGATGAAGAAAATGTTACCTCAGCTCAGCATGTCCTGAAGTTCCTCTTGAGGCTTGCATGTAAAATTAAAGGAGATTTTAAGGAATGGATATCGTTTGGCATTGAATTTTTTGTTTTTAAATTCTTCCATGATCTTCAGTGTTTATTTCTCATCACAACTTTCCCCTTTCCTGTCTTTCTCCTTCTTCTTCCACCTCTCCCAAACCATCATGGAAACAGCATTTCTTTTTATCACCGATATTTTCTGTTCAGAGAATATCGGTCCTTGTTGAGGCTCACTAACAGACTGAGAGTCTCCCTCCAGTCTTTTGAAGACTTGTATATTTCTGCTGATCATTAATGTATGCTTTGTACCTCATACTCTCTCAGGTGAGGAAGCATATTAAAATCAATACAAGCATGCAGTTAATAAGCTGATACCCCAGATTCATTCACATTGATATTTTCACATGGAATGAACTATATAGGATTTGATATTCTGTGCAAGGTCTATGAATTTTAAAAACTATGGCTTTAACTGATTGTGTATTTAAGAATGCAGTCCCCCCTCATCTCAAGTTGTTCTAATTATATTAGAAAACTTTTATGAAATTCAAATGCTTCTTGAGGAAAGGTGCTTAACCTCTCAGATCAGATCTCCTCAGGAAACACTAGGTGCATAAGGAATTTAGTGTCATCATGAGATCAAAGCTGACTGTGCCCTCCTCATTTGCTCTTTGCTGCTACGTGCTGCACTGCAACTGGCTGCTTCTAGCTCCTTTAATAAACCTGGGCTTCTTTTGGTGTTCTAGGCTCTGGCAATTCTGATGATTGTGTTTGAAATCCTTATCGGAATAGCTTCTTGGCTTTAGGCCCAGAGATTTTTCTTAAAACTTCCTCCTTTACACACACACACACAGACACACAGACACACAGACACACAGACACACAGACACACAGACACACAGACACACACACACACAGAGAGAGAGAGAGAGAGAGAGAGAGAGAGAGAGAGAGAGAGAGAGAGAGAGAGAGAATATCTAGATATCTTGATCTCTTACTTAAAAACATGTCACTGAGAGGCAGAAGGGCTGCCTCACCTTTGCTGTGATGGTTTACATTGATTTGCCAGCTTGATAAGGTGATAGAATTGCCTTATAGATACATCTCTGGGCATGTGTTTGAGATTAGATTAATTGAAAGGAGGACCCATCCAAACCGTCTCATCCAGCACAAAGCAGAAGCTACACTGGTCCAGCGTTTATCCTTTGCTTCCTGACTGAGGATGCGATGTGGCCAGCTGTTTCCTGCACACCCTGCGTTACAATGCCTGCCATGATGGGCTGTATCCACTGTAACTGGGCACTAAAACAGCCCTTTCCTTTCCTAAGTTGCTTTTGTCGGATATCTATCATACAATGAGAAAGGACTAGTAGGTCTTTGTACACATGTTGTGGCCCCTCCTTAATATCAAGACCTACTCTCTTCTCACTGTCACATCTGGATATATAGTTTCAGCTTCTCCCGAAACACATGATTAATTTCTCAATTTTAACCTCCTCTCACATTCGTTATTCGAAATTTCTCTGGAATTAAAAGAGTGACAATTACTTTCTTGTCTCTTATTCCCTGGGCTACTTATATATAAACTGTGGAGTATATCAAATTCCATTTTATTAGCATCAGTATTTCAAACAAATTTTGCCATGAAATCATATTTTGTGTAAAGAAAGCTCAACGTTAACTACTCTAGGTTTATTGGTCTCTATGATGTTAATAAATTCATTCTGAACAAATGACTTGTTTTCTGACTTTGAGGGAATAAATATTTACCTGGAAGCATATATATATATATATATATGCATACACACACAGATACACACTGTACATATCCTATTGTTTTTAGGAAGGCTGTATATAGAGTAACCATGCTGTTTTAGTGGCACTGGTACTGTCTAACAGCCATCTGCCAATAGAACTGTACAACATATAATGAACAAGCTCTGGTGAGATTTGCTGGTATCATCATGTGGTGCTTTGGAGCATGTGGAAATTGAATTCAATTTGACCACAGGCATGGTATGAATGTTAATAGAAAGGAGAGAAGTAACAGTATTGTATATATTTACTGAGCATGTCTGACTGTAATTTTAAATGCTCTGAAAGGGAACATTTATAAAAAAAGAGATACAAAAACTTAACCATTACATGTTTGCTGCTTCATTCTTCAAAAACAACATCTAAGAACACATAAAATTAAGACATCAAAGGAAGGATGCTAAGGAAGACCTTTTGTTACTGTTAGTGGTTTGCTTTACTGTTGTTTAAAAATATTTTCAGATTACTCAGTGAATTTGCTCTGCTTTGTTTAATAGAGAAACAGGGCAGCAAGTGCCAGAGAGGTTCCCAAGGGAGAGAGAAAGTTAAAAGTAGAAAAATGTAATTCCAAATAACTGACTTTCTAGCCTGAAAATCTCAGAAAAGAACATCCTTTCTCTGTTAGGAACAGATATTCTTGCTAAAACTTGGAATATACTATTATTTCTAGATAGTGTGAAGCATTTCACTGATGTTACCAATAACCACCAATTTAAAGGACATCCCTTTCCTTAACTTTTCCACTAAATTTGGTTCCAATCTTGTTTAAAAAATTTCAGCATTCTATTTATGTGTAAACTATCTCCTAGAGAATGTATTTTTCAAATATTTTTTCATGCCGTGTTTGTGTTCATAAAGTAAAATGTTATATGTCAAAATCAAAATATTCTATGTTGAAATTATTGAATATTGAGCTATGAATATATCTCAATAGGGTCTTGTGTCAGCAGACTCACTGACCAACTTATTCCATTTTTACCTGTATGCATATTTTCAACATCATATACCAGGCTTGGCATGCAGTTGCTCTCAATCTAATAGGAGAAAAAGAAGGAAAGAAAGAAAATGAGGAAGGCAGACAGACAGAAAGAAAGAGAAGAGAGAGAGAGAGAGAGAGAGAGAGAGAGAGAGAGAGAGAGAGAGAGAGAAAGAGAAGAGAAAGTTGTAAGATGCCCTTGAGATCTAGAGCAAGATAAGAAATAGACATAGTTTGGAACAAAGCCCAGTTTAATTGGTAGTTTGGCTGCGTGCAGGAGTAGATGAGAAAGGAGGTTTGGTTGGGAGGTTGGTGTAAGGCTGAAGCCTTGTGAGATTTTCCGCTTCTGTATTAGCACATTTATTGCTGTTGTCTTTGTTCAGCTCATAATGATGTGGCCATATAGATGAGACTTATGGATGTAGCTTCTCTGACATTTCTAGGAGACGGTCTCACAGAACATTTACTGTTCCTTTAACTCTTACAATCTTCCTTCCACTCTGATGCCTGAGCCTTAGACACAGGAGCTGTTCCGTAGACATTTCCATTGGACTTGGGATCTGCAATTTACAGGCGAAATAGGAACGCGGAGGAATAGTCGTTTGCAGGAACGAGTACACCAACTGGTTATCTAGTAGAAAATAGTCAGCTCTGATTCCATACATACAAGTAACATTGTATTGACTGAACAGATTAATGGAACAACGGAACAACAGACTTATATATTTAGAAACACACACATGCACATGGACACATAGAATTAAAGAAAAGAGGCCATGAAATTCAATGAACAAGTCAGGTACATTGACCTCATTATCAGGAGAAAAGTGACGAAATATACACACATATATACATGTGTACGTGTGTGTGTGTTTGTGTGTGCGTATGTGTGTGTGTGTGTGTGTGTGTGTTATATGATAGTTGGTCTGTTTCCCTTGTTAAAACTTGTGTATTTTGGCACAGAAGACCCACTCTGATTTACACTAACTGGGTTTAAGTACTCCACCTGCCACTTTCTAGCTAGGTAATTTTGGTAAGTTACTAAATTCTGTTTCTTCTTGTTTATTCTGGTGCAGGGAATTGAAGTCTAGACATCATACACAACAGAGAAGCAGTATACCATTGAGTATATCTCTGTCTTTTTCTTTTTTCTTTTTTAGATCTTAAATATCAAAGACTGGGAGTGGGTTGAGTAGGAAAGTAGAATGAGCAACTGTTATTATTTCTTGAGTTATCAAATATTTTAAAGCCATGGTTTCTTTTAAAGTTATGCTAAAATAAACAAAGCCCTAGCTCATAAGTATATGTTGGAGTTTTATGGGGTGGATGGAAGCAGGGTCAATGCAGAAGTAAATATAACTATTTGAAAGGGTTTGTGGGGACTGAGGAAAAAACTGGAATGTGTGAACAAGGACAGCATCAAGGGATTGACCCCATGAAGAAATGCTACCATAGGCCTTGGCAGAACCTGGATCTGAAAGGAAAAGAGCTAAGAGAGGTGTGCACCTGTGTTACCGGGAGCTGATCTCTAATGGAGGCAGTTTCCATTAGAGTGGTGCTCTGTCTACAGTCATGTGCATCTTAAGAAGCCTGAGCAGAGTTTGAATCAGTTTTAAAATTTTCTACTTCTGCTTTTTCATATGTACCTAATTTCTATCATTTGATTGTGACTAGTTCCAACTGATATTAAGAGAACTTAGGAGTTACTATATTAGTCTTTGATACTTTCTTTCTGCTTGTTTGGCTGTTTGCAGCACGTTACCTCATCACACAGTAACAAGAATGAGATCCTTCTAAAGTCTTGACCAAACTTTAGTAGTTTGGTATTTCCCCATTAAAGAGTCTTCTTCTTTCACTAGTTTTGAAGACTAAAGTCTAAGTTCTTCCCTATGTCCTATAAGTGAGTGATCTATCATAGTGGATTTTTAAAAATGACATGATTTAACTTTATATAATTTCAAATTTCATATTTATCATTGTTGCTATTACCTTTACACATTAGGAAACTCTGCTTTGTTGAGCTGTAATTGTAACAGTTTTAGAGCATGGAGAGATTGATGGAGTCATCATCCACAACAAGGTACAGAATAGCCCACCAGAGTCTTTTTTATCACACTTCCTGAAAATGTATGGATCGTCCACTATACTTGGAGTTTCATCTGTCTACAAAGTTGTATGATTTGAATTTTAGAAGATATCCATTCTGGAGACTGGATTCAACTCTGTTCCTGCTCTTGAGATGTGTCCATATTGTTGCACTTACAGATTATTTTGTTAGTTTTATTGCACAATAGTATTGGCCACTGTATAGATATACCATAGTTTATCCACTCATCTTGAATGTTAATATCGTAGACTATATGTTCATGCGCTTATTGTCAGCCATATAACATCTTTGATGAAGTTATATTTCATGACTTTGTCCTCTGTTTCCCAGGGTTGGTGTTTTGAGTTTTTTTTTTTTTTTTTTTTTTTGTCTCTGAGTTTTGATAGCTCAGCACATATTTAAGAGGAAGCCCTTTTAACTCTCTTGATGGGATAATTTTTATCAGTTTCTGCTTTTATTATTTTATATCATAATTTCCCCATCCCTTTTCTGATTCATTTGAAATCACAAGCATTGTCTGCTTTTCTGCTCTGCATTTTAGAGTGCCATGTTGTACAATTATCTTTAAGATCTATTTTGAGTTAATATTTGTGCCTATTTATGAGGTTTCAGCCACTCATGGTTTCCATTTTTTTCCCCTCATTGATGCTGTTTACTCCAACGTTAGCTAAAAGATCATCCTTTAATTACTTCTGCTCATTTATTAGAGAACAACTTGACTTATTAGTCAGGGCATTTACTAAGTCTATTATGTTTACTGACTTTTCCATTCCACTAAAATGAGATACTTCCATATCCACGTAAATAATCTGGGTTCATGTCGTCATGGATTTTCAGCATTTATGTCTCATGCCTCTTTTCTTGCTTTATGCACCAGTGTTTTAATCTTTTACATTATTTTTTAAATTAAGTTGTTTTGCTTCCTCCACATTTTAAATATACAAACATAGGATTTACTTTTTTTAATGCTCTTCAAGTGTCCTGTGACTTTGCTATGCTAATTGATCCTTCTAAATTTCCCTGTTGATGATTATAACGCTGGAGAATACATAGGTCTATTTTCTCTTCAAGATTTCTGAGCATATTTTAAGTATCCTTATTTTAGGTTTTTTTTTGTCCATTGCATTTGCTAGGATTTCCAGTGTGCCATAAAAGAGAAACAATGTCGATGAATATCTCTGCCCTTTCCTTGTGCTTTGGGGGAAACATTCAGTTGCCCCAGTAACTGTGGTGTTAACCAACTCTTTGTGTATATTGCTGGGATTTAGATCCTGGAATTCCACAGAGGAACCTTTTCTCTACATTCACTGATGATGTTGGTGTGTATTGTCTCTTTCGAACCCTCTCCCTTACTTGTGTTTGTGTGTGGGGGGGTGTGTTATGTGGGAGAGAGGTACAGAAAGAGAGACAGAGACAGAGAGACACACAGAAACAGAGACAGGTTGACTGCTGTTGTCTTTTTTATTATTTATGTACCATATTAAGTCACAAACCATATCACATCAAATCTTGAGAAATCTATTTTTGTTTGTTTTCTGGAAGCAATTACACTGCATTATTGTATATTTCTTTAAAAGTTTAAAGTGTACTCTTAGTAACCATATCTGGCTTTAGAATACTCCCTCCCTTAGATATGTTTAACTACAATTGTATCTTTGTAGAACTGTTTTCGTTACTTTTTAGCTACTAGTTCTTGGTAACCTAAATTTCCAAGATCTAATTTACTTAATAAAAATTATTCAATTCATGTTATAAGTTTTGTTCTTAGTACTGTCTTTTCATATTTTCAGTGTGTGGGGGCTCTGTAGTGAATAATTTTTTTTTCTTTCCTGGTAGGGCTTTGTGGTACCCTCACCTCCTCCCCTTTACCAATTTGGCTAAAGTTTTACTGTTATTTTCAAAGAATCATCTTTTGATTTCACTCATTATTCAATTCAATTTTCAATTTGATTAGAATGTGTTTATCAGGTCTTCCTTTCTGCCTGAGTTTATTAACACATATACAACTTACCCTGTATATCTGGTCTTTTCTTATATGACTCTGTATGGCATAATTATCTGTGAGAAATATTTAAGCTAAAATTTGAGTTCTATTTCTAAAACTTTGATAAGATTTTCTTTCATTTTTATGTAGAAAAATTTTCTGATTTTTCTTACGATATCCTAAGAATTTCAATATTTCCAGGTTAGGTTTTAGTTCATGATTTCTAGTGTAATTCACATGCACAAGAATGTATTTTTAATTTTGAATTGACATATTATAACATATCATATTTGATCTGTTTAGTTGTGCTCTGGAAATAATTTGCATTAGGACTGTAGGCTAGAATATATCTTTTTAAACATTATTTATTATTTGTGTGTGTGTGTGTGTGTGTGTGTGTGTGTGTGTGCATGTGCACGTGTGTGCTCCTGTGTGCCTATATATGCCTGCATAATTTTGCAGCCATAGGCATACAATGGCAGGTGTGTAAGTTAAAAGGACAACTTGCAGTAGATAAACAGGTTTGCTCCTTCCATCATGGAGGGCCTCGGGCTAGAACTCCAGTTACAAGGTTTTCAGGTAAATACCTTTATTTACTGAATTAATTCACCAACCCCAGAATATATCTTAAGCATTTATTATATACAGTTAGACATACATACTTGTCAGTCATTCTATATACTTCTATGTTCTTCAGGCTGGAACATAGAAGAGATCTTAAAACTCCCTTCTGACTTGGTATTTTGAGGTGCTCAAAATAGATTTTTTTCTGTATTTCTTGCCAACATTTAAGCTTTCTATTTCTTTTTATTTTGTATAAAGCAATGGTGAAACTTCTAATTACAACAATTTACATTTATCCTTTGAATTCCTTCAGACTTTGCCTCATGTGTTTCTAAGCCTTCTTTTAGGTGTATACACATTTAACATTTTTCTCTTATCTTCTCAGCATTTTTTAATAGTTTAATGTATATTTATTTTAATTTATCCTGTTTGATGTTTGTTGAGTTTATTAAATCTGTATGTTAGCCTGTAGCTAATCTTGGAAAGTTGTAAAATGTCTTTCAATCTGTTGTCTCTAGGTTTTATTAAGCTAACCAGGCCTGGTCATTGAATGTTTCAGGACTGATGTTTCTTTTGGGTTTACTTTATATTTTCTATTTTTATATTGTTCAAGTAGTAGAATGGTCATCTTTATTTATCAGAGCATGTTTGTTTTAAAGTTGCCATAATTGCAACATCAATGTTGTATTAGGATTGTTGTACCAATTTTCTTTTTCTTTGAAAGCCATAAAGTTTTTTTTTTTTTTTTTTAATTCTTCGAGTAGTTAATAATTTTGGATCATGGTCTAAATTTTCTTGGATTTTTATATAGGAAATCAAATCTTATTTCAATCAAACAGGATGGAAGTTTTGTTTATGTTTGAACATGAAGCAGATCCAAATAGCAGTAGATCACAAGTTGCTCTTTTAAACATGAATTCAGTTTTTATGGATTTTTCAAGATATTTTAATGTGTGCAGTTCAGTGTCTCATCTCAGATCTCAGAAATGTTTCATCCCAGAAGCAAGACCTTAGAACAAACGGTCAGATCCACTCGAACAGTTCTAGGCTCAGCTTAGGACTTATATATCACTTATTGGAATCACTTTTTAAAGTTTCCTTTGGCTCAATAACACCAGATTTTCTAATTTTCAGGGACTTGACATGAATTTATGGCAGAAAGTGATGGCTTTAGTTTAGCTGGTTTGCCAAACACCCGAGGCTTCTCTTGTATGTGGGGATAGGAATATGGGAGACGGGAAGAAGGAAAATGCTTTTCTTTTCTTTCTTATTTCATTTGATACAATTCAGTGACCTAAGAGAAGATTTTCCACTCTGTAATTTTGAGCACCTTCATAGAAAAATAATCTATTGTTATTGTTATCATTGTCTTGTAATCTGACAGAAAGAAAGAAAGAAAGAAAGCAAGAAAGAAAGAAAGAAAGAAAGAAAGAAAGAAAGAGAGAGAGAAAGAAAGAAAGAAGAGAGAGAGAGAGAGAGAGAGAGAGAGAGAGAGAGAGAGAGAGAGAGAGAGAAGGAAAGAAAGAGAAAGCAAAGATTGGGCTTGTCTTGAAATTACTATTTTACTGGTGTGTTTGCAATATTTGTGCTGCCTTGAAGTTCAGGCTGGAATAAAAAAGAAAGAAAAAAGCTTCTTTCTGACTTGGTGGTACTTTGAGCTGCTCTATAGATTGTTTTCTGATTTTTTTCCCCAACATTTACAGTTAGAAAAAGTTTGGTGAACACATTAAATACTAGATTTTATATAGAACTGGAATTTGGATTAATTTCAAAAAGGAATCAAGGAAGACAAATAATGGTAAAGAAAAGAAATGAAGAAATATTTGAATGAAAAAGAGGAGGCTCTGGCATGGGGGTGATGTGAGACCACACCCAACCTCAAACCTACGTGTGTCATAAGCTAAAGGTTGAAAATGTATGCTTGGTGGATAGAATGTCTTAATAAACAAGCTGCACTGGGAACTGAATCTGAAATGCTCTTGGGTCATATTTGTAGAACATGCATCTGATGTAAGAAAACAAACACAGATTCTTTAATCAGATGCCCATCTGAAAAACCAGAGCAACTGCTACTGGGCCTCCTCTGCTCATCACCTGGAAGAACATTCTGAACTTACAACTTGTCCTTCACCAGGAAAGAGATAGCTGTGTGTGTGTAACCCTCAGATACACCTTGCACAGCCAGAGAAGGAGTTGAACTGGTTTAACTCCGATTTCAAGGTGGATAAATAAAAAGCAGCAACAACAATAAAGATAAAACCACCAAAACGAGAACAAGATTGGATTCTGATTAATCATAGTGAACAACAGAGGACAATGAGCTTCTCCAATAGCTATAGCCAACTCAGTGATGCACATAGAAACTACAGAGTCTGTCTCTTACCCCACTGACCTGTATTCTCCCTTCTAGAAGACACTACACTGTGACAGCGGCTGCATGTGCAAACACACACACACACACACACACACACACACACACACACACACACACACACAAGTAAATGCAAAAGCCTTAGATCACTAAAAAAAATGGCTGCTGAATAATGATTTGTAATACCAAAGAACATTAATTTAGTTGTATTGCAGGAGGCACAGTAAAAGATAGCAATTTTCACTAATGTTAATTTGTAAATGTCTTAAAGATATTTGGCTCATTAAGTACCAATAGGTTGATGCATATGTTAAAAGGAAAATAACATGCAATAAAGAATCTATAGCCTTATTTGTCCTGGCATAGCTCTTAATCTTAGACACCAGAGATGGCTCACATTCAAGCTAGAGAGCCAGGACCAAGGACAAGACATTTTCTTCTTGACGATATTACAGAAAACCTGAATGTAATCTATACAAGGTTAGTGGTAGATAAATTTTGTTTTTATATTCTATATTTTATTGTTGTTCCTGGAATTTTCTTCCTTTGTAGTTTCTTTCTAAATCTGTCATGTCTTTGCCTCTGCATTTTCCTATCTCCTGAAAGTATTAAAGTTTTAAGTGTTTTTTCTCTTTGCAGGTGGCTACTGCCTCACACTTAAGTCTTCTTGCTTTTTCAATCCACTGGTTCTTATTGAAGGCAAGCTTATTCTATTTTTATCTTATTCACCTTCTCTCTTGGTCTTCCCTGGTAGGCTATCTCCTGCATTTTTAGGGATAAAATAAGCTGTAAGATTATGCTAGTAGTTATAGGTTTGTTTCTGTAGTTAGTATGATGACACATTAGGAATATTAGATTTGCTCAATGTAAAGTCATTTATCAGCTGGACTGGAATCCTTCACTGTCATTCTCTTCCTGTTTGTATTCATTAATTGTGAGGTCTATGTTTTCTATAAATGTGTGAATTATAATCACATATGAGTGAAGACTATGACAGAAACTAATGAGTTAAAAGATAAAATGGCATGGTAACTAAAATAGAATAGAAATAATTTGTCTTGGGTGTCCATATTCTTAGCTTTCATCAGAATCAGTGACTGCTCATAAGAATTGATTTCTTTGTAATAATTTGTGCTGAAGTATTAGTTTGGCATTGCTTTGGGCTTCCATACATAGATTGGAAAAATTATGAAGCATTGCAATTTCAATAAAATTTAATTTCAATGTTCTATATTGAAGTTCATTGGCGAACAACAACTCCTAATATAGTCTACAATGAATCACCAATCAAACAGAGACAGATGTGGTTATTTCAGTGTGGAGCTTTGCTCAATGCACCACCACCACCACCACCACCACCACCACCACCACCACCACCACCACCACCACCACCACCACCACCATCACCACCGCCACCACCACAAGGCACTGAATGCTGAATGCACATATAAAGGTGCCCAGGCATGCCTCTTCACCTGGTACTTCCTTCTTAGTGTAATCACTTTGTTTGCAGTGATTGTAATCACTTAATCAATATGCTCAGGCTCAACCATTACCTGTCCTTTGTTTTTATAAGTGCTCAGTGAAAATTGATTTGCCCAACAGCAACAAAATTTGTAGAGATTAGGAGTTTATATTAAAACTTGGATTACCTTGGTTTTATTTCCAACGCTGCTTAGTAATATACAGAAAGTAAGTTATCTCATTTCTTTTTCTTTTTTTTTTTTTGCTTCCTTTATTTTTTGAGGTTAAAACATAATTACATCATTTCCTCCTTCCCTTTCCTTTCTTCAAGCCCTCCCACATACCGTTCTTTGCTCTTTTTCAAATTTCTGTTCCTTTTCATGGATTGTTGTTGAGTAATGTACACATATACACGTCTCTGTGTGACGTGACTATTTCTGTTTTCACAAATAATTGAAAAAATACTCTTTGTGGATTATGTAACTTTTCACTTTAACACTAATATACACAGAGGTGCCCGTATTTGGTTTTGTCTCCTTTAAATTAGTAAACATAAGATTAAAGAAGCCAATGCATTTAGAAAGCTAAATATCCTATAATTTACTTTCACAGAGGACAGTTTGTTCCAGTCTTGTAACACAATGATCCACAGTACTATACAAAGATGGGCCAATCTCCCACTTTTTCCTTTTTTACTTCTTTTAGGGATTTCTATTTGGTTACATTCTATCTATCTATCTATCTATCTATCTATCTATCTATCTATCTATCTTCTATTCTTTGATTAAATCTTCTTACAGATAAGCAAATGGCAGGAGCCCTTTGTTTTCGAAAAACCTGAAATGGCTCCAAGTTTCTGGACTACAGGCAGAAAGAGTAACCAAGGCTATGTTATTTACTTTATTTATTTATTTTTTGATACAAAGTTTCACTCTGCATCCCAGGCTGCCCTATAACTGATTAGTGTAGGCTGTCTTAGAATTTATGTCTTAAGGGCATTCAATGTACAGTTATCAGAATAGCTTGTAATGAGGAGTATTGATGTGTCAGTCAAAACCATTTAGTAGATCTTAGGAAAGAACCTACACATGCTACAGTAATTTATTATTAAAATGGGGTGACTTTGAGAGATAAAGCAATACTATTAATACAATTTCTAATGTTGATGCTTGGGTTATATAGTGATATCTTTATTTTTATTTTTTTATTTTTATTTTTTGATACTTTATTTACATTTCCAATGTTTCCCCCTTTCTAGGTCTCCACTTTGGAAACCCCCATCCCCTTCCCCTCCCCGCCTCTATGAGGCTATTCCACCTCCTGCCCACCCACCCACCCACTCCCATATTCCCACCTTGACATTCCCCTTTACTGGGGCCTGGCAAGAATATAGTGATATCTTATCTCAAAACCTCATTTTCTTTCTGGTATAGAAGGAAAATCAGGATATTTGGTCATAGTACTAATGAGAAACCTCATTTTCTAAAGTAACATCAAATATTAACATGTTTAATCTTTTAAAAACAAGAAGCAAAAATAACAAAAAATATTTACCACATGTCGCAAACTGTTCTGACTGCATCATTCCAGAGGATGCCAGGAATGGAACTTCTGAGGGTTTACTCAGAGTTAGGTTGCTAGCTTGAATTCTACCACTGCCTTTGGCCTTGGTTTAGAAAGGTATGAACTAAGTTTTCTTTCTGGCTTAGAGTTTATTTTTGCTGTAATGAAACACCATGACTAAAAGCAACTTGGGGGAGAAAAGATTCATTTCACTTACACTTCCATATTATAGTTCACAATTGAAAGAACTCAGGGCAGAAACTCAAGCAGGGCAGCAGCCTGGAGACAGGAGAAGATACAGAGGCCATGGAGGAGTGATGCTTACTGACTTGCGCCCCATAGCTTATGTAGCTTGGTTCTTACAGCACATATGGTCAGCAGCTCAGGGGTGCACCACTCACAATGGGACAAGACCTACCCCATTAATCATTATTTTAAAATGCCCACAAGCTTGCCTGCCTATACCAATTTTTACAGTGATATTATTATCTCAACTGGAATTCCCTCCTTTCAGATGACTCTAGCTTGTGTCAAGCTGAAATAAACTAGTCAGCACACATCCTATAAAATATATTTGCCCATATGCAAGTTTCTTGAATCTTAAAATATTTATTATTTAAGGCTATACAGTCATGACGTCTGATGTCCGGTCTTTGTTATTTGATCAGGTGTCTGGTCTTTGTTATTTGATCAGGTGCCTGGGTGAAGCAACAGGATAAGGGTGGTATGGTTGAAGAGAGAAGCAACTTGTGGCTATCTGTAGAGTAGTAATCAATTTATGTTTGGTTTAGTGTGTGTGTGTGTGTGTGTGTGTGTGTGTGTGTGTGTGTGTGTGTGTGTGTGTGTCTGTGTGTGTGTGTGTGTGTGTAATTTAGAGAGTCCTGCAAGGGGAACCTGAACCTCTCTGACATCTCTTTTGACATTAATGGCCAAAACCCTTTCCTTCTTTCTTCTTTACAAAGAAAAGGAGGATAAAGGAAAGGTGGTTGGAAGGAAGAAACAATTTTTAAAAACTATTCTGAAAGGTAATAAACTCTACTATAACATTTTCACACCTGTTGCATGTTTTTTTGAAAACACTCTTGCGCTGGCTAGGCTCTGGGAGCAGCAGCCACTTGCTTGTCTTCTACTCAACCCTCACAGCTAGCTAATGCTTTCCCTGAGACCACTGTCCATCCTCTGGCTCGGTTTGCTAATCCACCTAACATTCCTCCCTCCTGAGAATGCCTGGAGCTACCGCTAGTGTTCCACTGATTGACCTGCCACCCCAGCAGCCCACTTTCTCCTGTCCATCTGAGCAGCGTGGATGGAAAACACCAGACAATCTTAATATTATAAAATCAGCCAGATGACACAACCACTGGGCATGGAATCTATTGTGCTAACCTCATCAGCTATCCTATATCAGAATTCTAATGGTGGTAGAGGCCTCCACTGGTTCTAATAGCCCCCAAAGCCTCCATGGTGTCCATGCTCCTCTCTTCAAAAGCCTGGCCAAAAAATCCCACTTCTCTATTTTGTCTCCTCTTCTTCCTCCTGGGACCTGGAAATTCTGCCTCTATATCTTCTCCCAGCAATTGGCTTCTGCCTTCTTTATTGCGCCAATCAAGAAACAATTAGGATGATATTTTCTAGTTCCATCCATTTGCCTGTGAATTTCATGAAGTCATTGTTTTTAATAGCTGAGTAGTATTCCATTGTGTAAATGTACCACATTTTCTGTATCCATTCCTCTGTTGAGGGACATCTGGGTTGTTTCCAGCTTCTGGCTACTATAAATATGGCTGCTATGAACATCCTGAGCAAGGTAACTCAGTCACAAGAGAACGAACACGGTATGTACTCAATGATAAGTGGATATTAGCCCAAAAGTTCGGAATACCCAAGTCTCACTTCACAGTTACTGTTGGACTGAGTGTGAGGTCCCAGATGGAGGAGTTGGAGAAGGGACTGAAGGAGCTGTGGAAGTTTGCAGCCCCATGGAAGGAGCAACAGGGTCAACTGGACTGACCCCCTGGTGCTCCTGGAGACTGTACCACCAACCAAAGAATACACATGGAGGGACCCATGGTTCACACAATATATGTGGTAGAGGAGAGCCTTGTTGGCCATCAGGGGGAGGAGAGGCCCTTAGGCCTGAGGGTGTTAGAGGATCCAGTATAGGGGAATGCCAAGGTGGGAAGACAGGAGTGGGTGGGCGGTTGGGTGGGGGAATACCCTCATAGAGGCAGGGGGAGGGGGGAGGGGATAGGGGGTTTCCAAAGAGGAGACCTGGAAAGGAGGAAACATTTGAAATGTAAATAAAGTATCAAAAAATAAAAATTAAAAAAAAGAAACAATTAGGGAACCTGCCCTTACACATACCTTTTGGAAATGTAGTAAAATCATATTCACCATCATTTCACACTCCCTTGTCCCTCTTTTCACTCAGTTTCCCCAAGTAAGCCCTTGTTAAGCCTCACTCTGATATCATGCTCCTGTTGGTAGACATGCCTATGTCACACATTCAGTACACTTTCCTGCCTCTCTGTCAATCATGCTGTAAACATAGATTGAACAGTGCTGCCCAGTATCACTCACCATTCCCAGGCTAATCTGGAGAGCCAGCCCACCTTTGTCATAACCCAGATGACTCACCACAGTGAAACAAACTAAGACTTTGAACCGAAACCAATTTTAGCCAGACTTTATGGCTCTGTATCCACAAATATCTTGCTGTTAGTTATTATTTTTATTCTATGTGATATTAGTTTCTTTATCTATAAAATATTAAGGGTCTGGGTATTTTGTCTGTACAAATGCTTTTGTGTCTAGAACTCCATATTTGAACTACATTCCCACTGACAGCAGGAAGCTTATCCTTTTTTTAGCAGTGCTTCATGTACTCTAGGGCCTTCGATGAAGAGTAATTGAAACTCTCAAGTGTTAAGAGCCTTTAGCTGGATTTCCAGCTATGCTCTCATTGAGTTGTGTGATTTCTGACAAGTCATCAAGTCACTAAATGCATCTACTTGTGAGAAAAATACACTTAAAAGTGTTTTACACCAAGATGAGAAGAAATCTCATCTTGGTTAGTTTTTCTTTGTTTTGCCTCTTACCTTGTTAAAGAAAATCTCCAAAAAAGATTTACAAGTATCACAATCAATTATTTACTGCCTATGTGAAATCTATAGAATTAAAAAAAGAAAGAAAGAAAACATAAATTGGAAGTGGGAGTCATATTTAAAGATGAAACCTTTGCTCTGCTGATTTTTTGTTTTTTTTCTCCATGATTTTCTGGGGTTCATATTTGGATCTTGCTTTCAGCTTATGAAGCCTAGATGACTGATTGTGTTTCCAGTGGTTGGATACTTTGCTGTGAGCTGTGGTTATGTTCTGGAAAATCAGAGTTATCAAATCTGAAGATACTGATGTGCATACTCAAGTAAGAACCTGGCTCTTGGCGGTTTCATCTAGGTCAGGCCCTTATAAATTAAGGGATTTTCCCCTTTAAGTCTGTAGATTTATCAAGGCCTTACATTGCCTTTCTACTTCTTCAGCTTAGCCAACCTATGAACCAGGCGGCATCACATCCCCTTTAAAGCTAATGTTTTGTGATATTTGGCAATCCATTTATTAAAGGCAGAAGGTGATGAAGAAAGAGGCATAGTTGTTAACCAGCAAATAGATGGACTGACTGCTTAGTGCCATCATTCTTGTTACTTTTTTACATTTTATTTCTTTGGTTGTGTGTCGGTGGAAGGGTCCTAGGGTGGAGGTCAGAGAATAACTTATGGGAACTGATTATCTCCTCCTACCAAGGGAAGGGAACTTGGTTACTAGGCTTAGCAGGAAGAATATTTACTGCTAAAGTGCTGACACATTCATTACTGTTTTAAAACTGTTATAAGGTCCTTGATGCTGGTAGGATCCAGAGATATTGGTATTAAGAAAGAACCTGTCTTAATTAGGGTTTCTGTGGCTGCGAAGAGCCACAATGACCATGGCAACTCTTATAAGATAAGATAAACATTTAATTGAGCTAACATAGTTTCAGATGCTTAGTCCATTACCCTCATGGCAAAATGCATGGCTGCATTCAGGAGACATGGTACTGGATAAGGAACTGAGAGTTCTATATCCGGATTGGTAGGCAGCAGGAAGAGAAGTTGCCACAATGGTCATGGCTTGAACATATGAGAGCACAAAACCTGGCTTTGGGACACACTTCCTCCATCAAAGCCACAACTACACCATCAAGAACATACCTCCTAATAGCGCTACTTATATATGGACGTATAGGGGCCATTTATTCAAACAATTACAGAGCCCTGGCTTTGTTTCTTAGTCATTGCTTTGTTATGTGAAGACATTAACCACTATGAAGAACTGCTCTTTGTGGAGAAGTTCTTATGCATATAGGTGGGAAGGAGGGAGCTTTGAGACAGGGTTTCATAGTGCAGCTCTTACTAGGCTTGAACTTGTAACAACCTTCCTTCTTCAACTTTCTGAGTGATTATTATTTGTGTTAAGATAGAAGCCAAAGACATTGATCTAGCTGAACTGTGTGCTGAGATGAAGTTGCTTAGGCCGATGATACCTATAAATGTTAAGACTATGTAGTAGGGTCTTGTAGGAGACGTGACTAGTGCTCCATGTAAACGTTCTGACTCGTGGCTGTACTTACCGTGAATAAAACTATCCTGCCATTCATGGCTACACTGATTTAGGAGGACATAAATCTAGGTACTAAAAGATTACCCCTGTCAGGTAGATTTTTCTTCATTCCTGAAATCTACACTACCAGGGAAAAATCAAGAAAATCAGTGATATTCAACATATGTACATAATGAACTCAAAGCAACTTGAACATGATTTGTTGTTCTTGGCTGTCTAAAGCCAAGCAAATCCAAATTTCTCCTGTCAGATACTCTTTTCCCCCTAATTACAAGAACTTATATGGAAAGTTAATTTGTGTGGGTTTAATTTATTTACATATATTTACATTTGACTCATTAACATGTCCCTTCCAAGAGCTGTCTGCAACTGTTTGAGCATGTTAAGTCTTGTTGAAGAAATGAAAATATTCCTTTTGCCAATTGAGAATAAATTTAGAAAACCCAAAGTTTGGGTTTTAACTTAGTAATTTCTAAACATCAAAAACCATGTTATTTGTCCAACAGTACACAACCACCAAATTGAGACAGAACTCCAAAGTAGGCCATCTGGCTTCTCTCATGTTTGAGCCTCTGCCCAAAGCGGATTTTGGGTAATTAATAACTTCAAGGTGAAAATACCAATACTCCAAACACTCAAATAAGATGGAACTGAACACTGTATGTGAGCTTCATGCTGGTAAAATTCAGTCACTTAAGCACTTAGTAAACACTTTTTTTCAGCTCTAACATTTATTTATATATTTTGTTTGTTTGTTTGTTGGGACAGAATTTTACCTAGTATCCCAGGTTGGCCTCGAACTCATGATGATCCTCCTCCATCAACTTCTGAATTACTGAATTTACAGGATTGAACCACCACTCCTTCTCTGGCATTGAAGCTGTAACCTCATTTCTCTCTGTCTACACTTGTAGATTTATATTTGATGTTTTAAAAATTAAAAATAGATTCTTCTCTCATATAATACATCCTGACCACAGTCTACCTTTCCTTCCTTCCTCCTAACTCTCCCTTGGCTCTGCCCCAGATCCACTCGATATCCCTTTCCTTGAGAAAAGAGCAGGCTTCCAAAAGACAACACCCAAACATGACAAAGCAAGCACAGTAAGACAAGGCCCCTCATACAGAGCCTGGGCAAGGCAGCCCAGTAGGAGGAAGACTGCCAAGAGCAGGCAGAAGAGTCAGAGACATACCTGCGCTACTGTTAGAAGTCCTACACAATACCAAACTAACAATCATAATGTATACACAGAGGACCATGTGCAGGCCTATTGGAGGGAGCTCTGCTGCTTGCTGCTTCAGTCTTTGGGAGCCCATGATCCCTGCTTAGGTGATTCAAAGAGCCATATTCCCCTGGTGTCCTCCATCCCCCAACTGGTATGATCTTTCCTCCTCATTTTCAGTTGGGTTCCCCAATCTCATTTTTGAGATAGCATCTCATTATCTCAGGCTGGGTTCAAACTCCAGATAGATGAGGATGGCTTGACCTTTCCATCCTTGATCTTTTGAGTGTGTGCTGCTGTGACCAGTTTATGAGATACTGGAACTAGAGTATGTTTTGATTTTGTTCATTTTTCTGTTGTTGTTTTTCATGAAAGGCAAGCACTTCACCAAGTGAAGTACATTATCAGTCATAAATGCCTACATTTTTCATAAGAGTTGGTAGTTACTCTAATCTAAAAATTGTATTAATTGTTATACTTTGAAATACTGTTTAAAGCCTGATTATTGTTCCAAACTCTCTTGCAATCTTTTTCCTCATTCCTACCATGGACAAAAGTAGCTAGCATGCTTTGAACCACTAATTATTACTGGAAACAGAGCTAAGCAACATTACGTGCATCGTCACACTGAAAGTCATATAGCTTCCATTGGTGGCATAAATAATATTTTTACATTTATTCATTGTGTATATATGTATGTTTGTTTGTGTGAACATATTTATGTGGTATAGTCCATTCGTGAAGCTTAAAGGACAACTAGCAGGGATAAGTTCTTTCCTTTCACAATATAGGTTTCAGAGGTTTAACTCAAGTTGTCAAGCTTGGTTGTGTTATGATATGATTGGCGTTATGATTGGCAGGATGGTCGCGTGGCTCCAGAAACCTCACCAGGCCTAACAGTTCCATGTGGGGTGGGGAGTTTATTGGAAGAGGGAGGGATAGGATGGCAGCGAGAAGAGAAGGGGGAAGAAGAGAGAGAGAGATCAGAGGGGTCTTTTGTTTATAAATGGAGAGTGACATAGCCACAGATAAAGGTGGGAGGTGGGCCAAGTGGATTCTGGGAATATGCTGACTGTTGCCTTGGCAACAGGTGGGTGGGTCACACTGTCACGTGGGTGTGACATTGCAGATTTGGAGGCCCTGATGCCAACAGGTTGTTGCTAATCTAGCTCACTCACTCCAGTGGCAGATATAAGTATACTCATTGAACAGACAAGAAAAAGAAAGTGAGAATTCCATGCACTCTCAAATCTGTCTACTTGCAGCCTAACTCATTATCATGCTTCCTCAATTACTAGACTCTGAAGTAGAAGCTTAGATGTTTGAGATTCCCATAAGACGGTTTTGCTTATCATCCAGAAAATTATGGATCTTTAGAAGGAAAATGGGCCAGTGGGCTCTCGATGAAATATGCAGCAACAATTCTTCAGTTAAAGAACAGAGATTAAAGGTCCATGAAACCAAGAATTTTAGGAAGAAAGACAATGTTTACATTGCTTATAAGAAAATGTCTTTACGTGCAATCTATTGACAATGGATAATTACAGACTACATCCAAATAGTTTCACTGAATTAATCTTTTCTGTGATGGTCACTTGATAATGGACAGTAAAATCCATATAATTAAAATAATTTTGTTTCCTTCATGTAAGTGTCCCTCTGATCCCCTGGACAGTAAACACCATGATATGACAAAGAATCAGTATTGCTGAATTCATTATCTGCCTGTTTACCAGAAACTGGACTGAGCAACAAAAGGGATGTCATCACCATACTGCTGACTTCTGAATCAACCATGGTTTAGGCTGTAGAGTTAGATCTTCAAAAATAGAATGTGAAAAAGACCCCAGGGAATGCTAAGATGCTGTCACTTCCCACTAGCATAAAAGACGGAGTGGTATGTGACACTTCTTAAAAGACTCAGAAAACGCAGCTGCCCCAAAGGGCTTCATTTTTTTGAAGCTGAGTTTACTTTCTTCCCTGTAATGATATTTATTAAAATAAATTCACAATCCCATGTCCAAGATATGTCTGTAATCTGTGCTTATGTTGATCTTTCTTTGATTTCATGTGACTTGTCATTATACTTTGAATCATGATGCATAGTATTATTGAGAAAAATACATTACATATAATTCCAAGCCTGTGACTATTCTAGATAGAACACAGTAAAGATGCTGGCTATCTTGCAAGTACATTTTCTGATAAAGCAAACAAATACATGGGGATACAGAATTGTTTTATTACTTATTTTGTTTTGCTTTTAAAATATAATTTTAATTGAGGTAGAATCACATCACTTTCTGTCTCTCCTTTGTCTCTCCAGCCTCCCTACACCCTATTTTTAACCCTTCCAATAATCCCCCTCAGGTCAATAGTCTCTTTTCCTTTTATTTTTATCATTACACACACACACACATACACACACACACACACACACACACACACACACACACACACACTTATATTCACCACCACACCCCACATACATACAAACAGGTTAAATGTTTATATAGCCTTCTTAGTTCGTGTGTGTGTGTGTGTGTGTGTGTGTGTGTGTGTGGTTTCAGAGCTGATCACCCATTCTTCTCTGGACAACCAATAAGGGGACTTTTTGGAAGGGCTAATTCTCCTTCTCCCAGCATTCACTGGTGGCCTGTAGATCTTTGTCTAAGGATAGGATCCCAAGAAATTTCCTCTTTGAAAATCAACATGTCCACTGATACTGCTATTGTCCCTTTCTTATTTATGCATTCATTTCCAAGGAGAGATTGTTTTATAGCAGACTTTCTGGCATTCTACTTGTAATCTTTCCATCATTTCTTACATGATGTTCCATGACCAACAGATGCAGATGCCATGTTGTAAATGTGTCTACTGGGGCTGTTTTCATTGAAAAGAACATTCAATTTACAATAAGTATGAAATATACATTTCAATAAAAGTTAAAAGATATTTTCAAGGGTGGGGTGGGAGAGGATGGGTGGGTGGGGGAGCACCCTCATAGAGGAAAAGGGGAGGGACGAGAGGGAGGTTGTGGGATGGGGGCTTGTGGAGGGGTAACCAGGAAGTAGGATATCATTTGAGATGTAAACAAGTACAATGATTAAGAAAGAAAAAAGAAAGAAAAAAAAGAAACTAAGACCTTCAATGATTTGACTTAACAAATTTTACTATTAAAGGCATTAAAAGGTATTAAAGGTATTAAAAGTCATTAAAATTTTTACATGATTACAAGACCATACATTACTTATAGCAGCAACAAAGAATAACTTATATGATATCGTTTCACCCATCACCCTGTTTGGCACCAGCAACTTTAAATTCCAGGACCACTTGCAAAATCCAGTGACCCCTTAACAAATTTCTGAAGATTGATACAAAGAATTTTCTAAGTCTCCAAACAAAAATGCAATTAATCACTTAATAATGGTGAGACCAGATAGCCAGACAAAGAAACATTACCAACAACCTTAATCCCAGAATGCTTAGATCCACTCAGGAAAACACAAATGACATAAATAATCAAGAGATGTGCCTTATCTACCAATTAGCAAGATATTACAAATAATAATGTTTTGTGAGAAAAGCAATTTACCTAATGTGTAACACAATGATTTCAAAACAGCAATTATAAATATGTTCAAGGAACTCAAAGAGGTTATGAACAAATGCTTGAATGAGAACCAACCAAAAGACAAACAGTTGAAAGAAATAATCAAAATCATTCAAGATATTAAAGTTGAATTTATTGAAGAGATAGAAACCCTGAAGAAAAGCTAAAATGGAATAAAACTAGAAATAGAAACTCAGAAAATTAAAGTGTCAGCTACAGATTAGATTAGACAGAAGAGAGATTAGATCTTGGAGAGGAAGTAGAGAAAATGTATCACTTAGCCAAAGCAGATGTTATGTATGTATATGGAACATGAAGTAAATCTGGAATAATATAAAAAGAACAAATCTATGATAGGATGTTTTATAGCAGACTTTCTGGTGTTCTATTTGTAATCTTTCCATCTTTTCTTACATGATGTTCCCTGACCAATAGGTGCACATGCCATGATAAAACAGTAGGTATACATGAAAGAGAAGAACACCAGGTGATAAGCACAGAAAATACTTTTGACAAAATTGTAGAAGAAAAGTTTCTAAACCAAAGAATGAGATACTTGTGAACATATGAGATGTATAGAAATCCAAATAGAGAGAACTAGAAAAGGAACTCACAATAATAACCAAACACACATGTACAGAAAGAAGAAAGGATTCTGATAGTGCCAAGAGAGAAAGATCAAGTCACGTATAAAGACATGCCTAAGAGAATAACACCTGACTTTTCACTGGAAACTTGGTAATACAGAAAGGCCTGATTGAGGTTCTATGAGTTCTAAAAGACCATACAGAGAGATACCAGTCCGAGCTAACATACCAAACAAAACTATCAGTCATAATCTAAGGAGAAAGAACAACTTTCTACTATAAAAAAATAGATTTAAGGATTTATGCTCACAGAGAAAGCTCTACAGAGGATACTAGAAGCAATGGTTCATTCTGGTGAGAAGATTAAATACACACAAGAGGTATGTTGGCTAGTTTTTTGTCAACTTGATACAAGCTAGTCTTATCTGAGAGAAAGCAACATCAATTGAGAAAATGCCTCCATATGATTGGACTGTAGACAAGTGTTTTCTTAATTAATGATTGATGTAGTATAGCCCAGTTCACTGTGGGTGGGGCCACCCCTGGCCTGTTTGTGGTTGGTTCTATAAGAAAGCAGGCTGAGCAAGCCAGGGGGAGCAAGCCGGTAAGCAGCATTATTCTATGGCTTTAGCATTAGTTTCTGCCTCCAGGCTCTTGCCCTGCATGAGTTTCTGCCCTGACTACCTTTGAAGATAAGCTATGATGTGGAAGCGTAAACCAAATAAATCCTTTCCTGCACAAGTTGCTTTGCTCATGGTGTTTCATCACAGTAATAATAAGAGGTATGAGTAATATATAATCTCAGAAAATTAACCTAAATAGGTCTCATTAAACAACTCGATCGCAACAAAATGATAGGAATGCATAAACATTATTCAATAAGAATGCTCAATATTAAAAACAGAAATAAAAATATAGGCAAGAAGATTGGATTAGAAAACAAAATACCTTTCTATTTGCTGTCTCTAACAAATACATCTTAACCATCTAACAACAGACAACAACTAAAGTTAAAATTGTACATATTAAATGAACAATAAAACAAGAAAGTGAGGCTATGCTACTATCTAAGAAGATAAAGCAAACCAAAACCAATCAGAAGAGATGACCATTAAAGAAAAATATTCACAAAGAAGATGCTAGTATTCTGAACAAACAAACAACACCAAAAACAGACAAACAAACAACACCAAAAACAGGCAAACAAACAAAAAGGCGTGGGACCTAGAAGAAAGCCTATCACTTCCATTTTCCCTAAACCAGTATAATTTCTAGCTGCATTCTAAATTCTTATCCTTTACAAATGGATAATTGTAGCCCTTACTCTTATATCAGCAGACAGTGACCATTATCAAAAGCTACAACTGGTCAAAGTTCAAAGAACAACTCACTATGGGATGCTTTCTAGTGTGAGTTTCAATTATATGATGCAACATCAAGGCTAAAAGTAAATTGGACACAAGGATTTACTTGAGTTTACAGTTCCATGTCTCAGTCCACCATTGAAGGAAGTCAGGAAATCAGGGAAGGATTTTGGAGACAGAACCTAAAGCAGAAATCATGGGGAAAGGATGCTTACTAGCTTTCTCATAGATTGCTCAGCCTATATTCTTGTACTATCCAGCAGAACTACTAGCCCAGGGGTAGCATCACTAACCATGGGATGAGACCTCTCACATCAATCATAAATGAAGAAAATGTACTACAGTCTTGCTTTCCATTTGATCTTATGGATCTATTTTCTTAATCAATGCTCCCTTCTTCAGATGACTTTACAATATTTCAAGTTGACATAAAAACTGCCAGGATAGGTGCTTAGCCCTAAAGGAGACATCTGTAACACACCTACTAAAATTAAAGCTCAGGGTATATCATGGAAGAAGGGACAAAAATATTGTAAAAGCAACAGTTACTGGAATACCTGATGTAAGATTGTGCCTTTTGCATATGATAGGAAAACTGTACCCATGAAATATCAACAATATTACAGCATAAAAAGACCTGAGCAGTAACAGTTGATATACCAACATGGATGGGGTCAATCTTTTTAAAATTGTTTTATTTATTTACATTCCAAAGGTTGCCCCCTTCTACTCTCCCCTCCAAGAGTTCTTCACCCCATCCCCTTTGCCTCTGAGATGGTGATCCCCGTACTCCATACCCCCTCACCCAACCACCCACCTGAATGGGGTAAATCTTACAAGCATCCATACCTATAAGAGCTATAGTTATTAATGATTGCTGAGAGAAGGAGCATCAGTCTTTCTCAGTAATGAAGGTTGTCATTGGTTAGTCAATACTAACTGGTCAGCCCTGAAAACATATACATGAACAATATTAAATGAACTAAGTAAATTGTATTTTATACTAATTCATTGATTATTATATATACCTGTTTGTGTATGTGTTTAACAACAATATTTTTTTTTAGAAAAGGCCACAAAAATACAAGAAGAAAGAGATGACATGAATGTAGCAGTGAGATGGGGTGGAGGGCATTAGGGAGATGTAGAAGAAGGTAGTGATGGATGAATATGATCAAAATATCTTGTATAAATGTATGAAGATTTAAGAGTAAATAAATGTTGAAAAAAATCTATACTTCACTAACCTGGAAAATCTAAAAGATGTGTATGAATTTCTACATATATATGACATATCAAAATTAAATGAATATGATTTAAACAATTTAAAGTGTCCATGACAACCAGTGAGGAAGACTAATTTTTAAAAACCTTCTAACTAAAAGAAAGTCCAGGACCAGATGGAAACATTACCCAGCTCTGTGTGACATACAGAGAAGTTCTAATACTAATATTATTTTCAATTTTTTTATAAAATGGAAAAGGAAAGAACATGTCACAGTTCTTTTATGAAGCTAATATTACCCCAATACCCAAACCAGACTAGTTTCAATAAAAATGATATTATTAGCCAATTTCTAATGGGCATAGATGCAAAAAATATCAATAAATTATTTGCAATTCAAGAGCATACCACCTCAGGGATGTAGGGATACATCAACATATTTAAATCAATAAATACAGTCCATCACAAAAACAGATTCAAGGAAAGAAACAATACGATCATCTTGACTAGAAACAAAAAAACTTTTGACAAAATATTAACATTGCTTCATGATAAAAGTTCCAGAGAGCTTAGGAATAAAAAGGGCAAACATCAACATAATAAAGACAAATTAACCCCTGGGACCTGTAGGCTACTCTACTAAGGGAAGCAGGTAAGTTAACTATTAATCTTCACCTCACCTTCCTTTTCTCCAAATCCAGTCATGAAGTAGGACCATAGCAGACAACCTGCTGGGACCTTTCTATGCCACTAGACCTATCACACAACATTCCCCTTAAACCTTCCTAACTTCCTTCTTGCAACTTACTGCTCCCAACTTTATTTTTTTTTATTATTATTTTTTATTTTTTGATACTTTATTTACGTTTCCAATGTTTCCCCCTTTCCAGGTCTCCTCTTTGGAAACCCCCTATCCCCTCCCCCTCCCCTGCCTCTATGAGGGAATTCCACCTCCCACCCACCCGCCCACCCATCCCCATATTCCCACCTTGACATTCCTCTTTACTGGGGCCTCTAACACCCTCAAGCCCAAGGGTCTCTCCTCCCCCTGATGGCCAACAAGGCCCTCCTCTGCCACATATGTAGTCTGAGCCATGGGTCCCTCGATGTGTATTCTTTGGTTGGTGGTTCA
>CM052702.1:84696398-84712032 GCA_028551405.1 Uromys caudimaculatus
TTGTGTAAATGTACCACATTTTCTGTATCCATTCCTCTGCTGAGGGACATCTGGGTTGTTTCCAGCTTCTGGCTATTATAAATATGGCTGCTATGAACATAGTGGAGCATGTGTCTTTATTACATGTTGGAGCATCTTCTGGGTATATGCCCAGGAGAGGTATAGCTGGGTCCTCAGGTAGTATTATGTCCATTTTTCTAAGGTCCCTCCAAACTGATTTCCAGAGCAGTTGTACCAGCTTGCAATCCCACCAACAATGGAGGAGTGTTCCTCTTTCTCCACATCCTCGCCAGCGTCTTCTGTCACCTGAGTTTTTGATCTTAGCCATTCTGACTGGTGTGAGGTGGAATCTCAGACTTGTTTTGATTTGCATTTCCCTGATGACTAAGGATGTTGAACATTTCTTTAGGTACTTCTCAGCCCTGAGAATTCCCTCAGTTGAGAATTCTCTGTTTAGCTCTGTTTCCCATTTTTTGATAGGGTTATTTGGTTCTCTGGAGTCTAACTTCTTGAGTTCTTTGTATATGTTGGATATTAGCCCTCTATCAGACGTATGATTGGTAAAGATCTTTTCCCAATCTGTTGGTTGCCGTTTTGTCCTATTGACAGAGTCCTTTGCCTTACAGAAGCTTTGCAATTTCATGAGGTCCCATTTGTTGATTCTTGATCTTAGAGCATAAACCATTGGTGTTCTGTTCAGGAACTTTTCCCCTGTACCCAGGTGTTCAAGACTTTTCCTACTTTTAACTCTGACAGTCATTCCCTGGGAATCTACAAATCACCCTGCCAGGTAGGCTAATGAAAATCTTTGCCTCTCCCACTTGTCCTCCAAATCCATCCCTGAGTTCCATCCCCAAATCTACAAGGAACGCCTGCCTCTTCTTCCAGCAGACATTCTCCTACAATCTTCCTCCCAACTCATCCTGTTATCTCAACCCCCAAATCCAGCATTTATTCTGTTATCTCAATCCCCAAATCCAGCATTTATCCTGTTATCTCAACCCCCAGGTCCAGCATTTATCCTGTTATCTCCACCCCCAAATCCAGCATTTATTTTCTGGGAACCTGCCAGGCAAACCTGCGAGATTAGCAAGTAGGCCAGATAAGCAGATAGGCAAGACTCAGATCCTTACCTTACCTCCTTTCTATACTTCATATGTAATTCCCCCAGTCTCAGACACATCTCAGTAGCAGCCTAACTGTTGTGGCCTTGGCTCACTCTCTGTCCCCATTCTGAGGGGACTAAGAAGATTGTGATAGAACGCCTTGCTATTCTACTTCCTATGGGCCCTCTCAGCTAACCCCCAACCCATCCCCATTTCTAAGTGTCAGCACCCAATACCTAGAAACATACTTCACCTGGAACTCCAGTGATTTAACAATCAGGATTCTAGAAAAATTTCCTATGAGGCAACACACAGCCATCACCCTCTCCTAATTTAGAACCTAAATAGGTAACAAAAACCAAGAAACAAAACACCCATTCATCAAAGGCAAGATCAAATAGCAGCCACTATAATTACAATTTTCCCAAAACCACATGCCTAGATACCTGTACAAAAACAATAAATAACAATAACAGCCAGGACAATGTGTGTCCACAGGACCCAGTCACCCTACCACAGTGGAACCTGCATATTGCAACATAGCTGAAACACAAGACAAAGACCATAAAATAGCCTTCATGAACATGATAAAGGTCTTTAAAAAGGAAATGACTAATCCTTTAAAGAAATTTATGAAAACACAAACAAAAAGTGGAAAGAAATGAATAAAACTGTTCAAGACTTGTAATTTGAAATATATCAATAAAGAAAATACAAACTGAGGAAAATGTGAAAATAGAAAATCTAGAACCTCGAACATGAACCTCAGAGACAAACATCTCCAGTGAAGTACAAAGATAGAAAAAAGAATCTCAGGCATTAACATCATGGTAGATGCAATGGATACCTCTGCCAAAAAAATGTTGAATCTAAAGAAATTCCTACACACAAAACATTCAGGGAATCTTGAATACTAGGGAAAGACCAAAGCCAAGATTAATAAGAGCAAAAGTAGAAAAAGGAGGAAGAAGAGGAGGAGGAGAAGGAGGAGGAGGAGGAGGAGGAGGAGGAGGAGGAGGAGGAGGAGGAGGAGGAGGAGGAGGAGGAGGAAGAGGAACCTAAGTCAAAGGTATTGAAAATATATTCATCAAAGTCATAGAAAAAAATTCCTAATCTAAAGAAGGAGATGACTAACAAGGTACAAGAAACATAAGGAATACCAAATAGACTGGACCAGAAAATAAACTCCTAGCATATAATATTCAAAACACTAAACATACAAAAGAAAGAAAGACTATTAAATGCTTCAAGGGGAAAGATAAAGTAAAATATACAAATAGACCTATTAGAACTATACCTGGTTTCTCAGTGGAGATTCTAAAAGCCAAAAAGGTCCTGGAAAGGTATTATACAGTACTTATGAGAACAGAGATGCCAGGTCAGACTACTATACCAAGTCAAACTTTTCATTACAATAGATGGGGAAAATGAGACATTCCATGATAAAACCAAATGTAAGCAATATCTACCTACAAATCTAGCCCTATAGAAGGTGCTAGAAGGAGCATTCCAACACAAAGATGTTAATCACACTCAAGAAAACACAAGGGATAAATAATCTCAGATCAGCAAATCAAAAGAGTGAAAATCTGTGCACACACCATCACCACCACCACCACCACAACCATCACCACCACCTACACCACCATCAATAATGACAACAACAACATATCTAGAATCAACAAGAAACCTTCATTAAAATCTCTCAATGTCAATGATCTTAATTCCTCAATATAATGACACAGAATAACAAAATGGATTAGAAAACAGAATTCATCCTTTTGCTGCCTCCAAGAAGCCCACCTTAAATAAAGGATAGACATTACCTCAGGGTGAAAGGATAGAAAAATTTAAGCAAACAGATTAAAAAGAAAACTAGCATAGCCATTTTACTATCTGACAAAAGAGACTTAAAACCAAAACTACTCAGAAGTAAAGAAAGACACTATATACAGACAGTGGAAAAATCCACCAAAATGACATTGCAAATCTTAGGATTTGTATACCAAACACATAGACACCAAAGTTCATAAAAGAGAGACTATTAAAGATTAAACCACACATTGATCCTCATACAGTAAAGTGAGATGACATTTTTACCTGACTCTTTCTAATAGGTCATTCAGAAATGGTAACATTTACTTAAGTTATAAATCAAGCAGACCTAACAGATGTTTACCGAACACTTCACCCAAACACAACAGAATATACCTACCTCTTAACACCTCATAGAACTTTCTTCAAAATTGACCACATTCTTGGACACAAAACAAGTACCAACACATACCAGAAAATCAAATGATACCCTGTATCTTATCTGACCACTGTGGATTAAACCAGGATATGAACAACAACAGAAAGGACAGAAAGCTTCACAGACTAATGGAAGCAAATTAACTTACTACTGAGTGAAAAATGGTTCAACACAGATATTAAGAAATTAATGACTTTTTAGAATTGAATGGAAATGAATATACAGCATACCCAAACATATGGAACACAATGAAGGTGGTTCTAAGTGGCAAATTCATAGCACTAAGTGTCTACATAAAAAATTGGGAAATAACATACTAGTAAATTAACAGCATATCTGAAAGCTCTAGAATAGTGGTTTTCAATCTTTCTAATGTGGCAACATCTTAATTTAGTTCCTTGTGTTGTGGTGACTTTCAACTATAAAATTATTTTGTGGCACCTTCATAACTGTAATTTTGCTAATGTTTTGAATTGTAATGTAAATATCTGATATAGAGGATACCTGATATTCTGACATGTGACCCCCAAAGGGGTAGTGACCCACAGATTGGGAACCTCTGTTCTAGAATAAAAGGAGAAATCACACTCAAAAAGAGTATATGGTAAGAAATAATTAAACACAGGGCTGAAATTAATAACATAGAAGCAGGTACAGCCATAGCTACTGGAAAGGGTGAAATTCATGAAGTCAGCATAGCTGTTTGTCACAGTTAGTGCTGCAATCACTGTCATTCTGTCCCTTACTTTTAGGTTTTTGTCTCTGTGTGTTGCATTCTTGGGAACTTTCTGCATTATGATTCATTTTATGTCTTTTCCTGAGAAAATTGTCAGAGTCTTTTTAGGAAAGTACTAAATTTACTATCTCTTCTGCTTTTAGGGAAATAACTTTATCTGGTCCTATTTGGAAGTCAGTCTTTCTTACACCCTGGGGCTCATAATAAGCACAACGACACTAGGAATTTCCTTATGAGGCCATGACTCCAGGGACTTTTCCGGAGTATCCACCCAAACTCAAAGAGTAAAATTGGAACAGGGTAAACTTAGAGATAGTTGACAAACACCAACTGGCCTAGAGAATTGGTAACAGATTCAAGACTTTATAATATTATTAGAGTTCTCTGGAAATGTAGTTTAAAAATAGAAGATCATGCAGGATAATGGAGGATTGGGGAAATAGAACTCAGCAAATAATATAGATTGACTACAAAAACTATTATTATCCCTACTTAATAACAAAGATGATGAAACTACATAAGTAAAAGGGATTAGATATTAGTATTTGTTATTTATATATAAAAAAGACCAGTTCAGATATTTTCTGTTTGTCTAGAGTGCTTTAAAATTGCATATACTGTCATCCTAAATCAGATTGTCATATAGAAATGTGTTTGCTTTAGCAGAGCCATTCTTTAGGTTACTTGAATTGTAGTTATATGGCTGATAATAAAAAAAAATTATATTCTATTTGTAGTTTCTAATTGTGATTGAACTTATAAGCCTGGACATGTAATGAAAAATCACACACACACCCAGAGACAAAGTGATATAATCTGTATTTCTTGGATATCCATTAGTTTGTCTTTTTTTATTAATTTATTTGTTTATTAACTTTGCATCCTGATCCCAGATCCCAGTCCTTCTGTACCAGGTTCTCCTCAACCCTTCCCTACCCTGCCTATCTTAAAAGGGGAAGCTCCCACCCCGGGTACCAACCCACCCTGGCACATCAAGTTACTGCAAGACTAGGCACATCCTCTCCTACTTAGGCCAGACAAAGCAGACCATTTAGGGGAACAAGATCCATAGGCAGGCAACAGAGTCAGAGACAGCCCCCACTGCAGATTTTGGGGGCCCCACATGAAATCAAGCCATACATCTGCTACCTATATGCAGGGTGCCTAGGGCCAGCTGTTGTATGCTCCTTCATTGGTGGTTCAGGCTCTGGGAGCCCCCATGGGTCCAGGTTTAGTTGAATATGTTGGTCTTCCTGTTGAGTTCCTAATCCCTCCTGATCTCTCAATCTTCTCCCAGCTGTTCCATAAGATTCCCTAGCTCAATCTAATATTAGGCCATGGGTCTCTGCATTTGTTATGGTCAGCTGATGGATGGAGCCTCTCCAAGGGCAGTTATGCTAGGCTCCTGTGTGCAAGCATAACCAAGTATGATTAATAGTGTCAGAGAGTGGTTCTTGCCCATGGGATGGGTCTCAAGTTGCCTAGTCATTGATTGTCCATTCACCTAGTCTCTGCTCCACCTTTGTCTTTATTCTATGAAACCAGTATAAATAAAGAAGCATTTTGATTGCTAGTAAGTCAGTGCTTTAAGATTTCCTTGATCACCACACCTGACTCATTCCTCCCTCATCAACTCCTTATTTCCTCTCTGGAAACCTGTCAACTGCTGGGGCTTTCCCATGGCAAGAAACAGCAAAACAGTTCTTTGAGAAAAACCAATGAGACTGACAAACCTTTATTCAAATTAACAAAAAGACAAAGAGGGAATAACCAAATTAACCTATTCAACACAGTACTTACAGTCTTAGCTAGAGCAATAAGTCAACTATTAATAAGCAATAAGGAGATCACAGAGATGCAAATTGCAAAGGAAAAAGTCAAAACATCTTTGTTTGTGGATAATATAATAGTATACATAAATAATCCTGAAATTGTCACTGGGAAAACACTTACACTTGATATACTCTTTCATCAAAATAGCTGGATAAATATCAACTCACAAAAATCTGTAGCCCTCTTATATATAAATGACAAACAGACTGAGAAAGAAGTCAAGGAAACAGAACCTTTTACAATAAAATCAAATAACATAAAATATCTTGGGGTAACTCTAATTAAGCAAGTGAAAGAGTTGTTTGACTAAAAACATTAAGACTTTTGAAGAAAAAAGTTGAAGAAGATATCAGAAGTTGAAAAGAACCCCCATGCTCATGGACTGATAGGATTGATACACTAAAAATGGCTATCCTACTAAAAGAATCTAGAGCTTCAATGGAATCCCCATAAAAATTCCAACACAATTCTTTACATATCTTGAAAAGAATAATTACAGCTTCATAAAGAAACACAAGAAAACCAGGAGAACTAAAACAACTCTGAATAATAAAAGAACTGCTGGGGTATCACCAGCCCCTATTTCAAGTGGTACTACAGAGATATAGTAAAAACCACATGGTATTGACACAATGACAGACACATTGATCAACAGAAATTAAATGAAGATTCATACATAAATATATGGACTTTTTTTTTTTATAATGAATGCACACACACACACACACACACACACACACATACTGGAAAAAGATAGTGTCTTCAACATATTGTGCTAGTCATACTGCAAGGCTTCATGTTCAAGAATCTAAATAAATCCATAGTTCTTACCCTACCCAAAACTCAACTTCAAATGATCAAAGACCTCAACATCAAACTATGTATGCTGAACATCATAGAATAGAAACTTGAGAACAGCCTTGAACTCACTAGTACAGGAAAACACTTTCTGAACAGAATATGATAGCCTAAGCACTAACATCAACACTTAATAAATTTTATATCCTACCTCTGTAGTGGCACAAAGCTGTGAGAATAACCAACAAAGATCTGATTTGACTGAAGTCTCATTTCATGAGATGGGACCTATACTAAACACTTCTTGGACTGACTCAGAACCTGAAACTAAATGACCAAGTGACCTAGGATGGAGCCAATTACTGCTGTCCTACAAACACACAAACAACCTCCCCACTCCCCCAATAAAATGACTCCTAATGACATTCTGCTATATTCAGAGATCATTGCCTTACCTAACTATCATCAGAGAAGACTCCTTCTGCAGTCAGTGGGAACAAACAGACCCACAGTCAGGAAACTATGAAGAGTGAGAGAGATCCTGGAACATTCATCCCTGAACTGATTAACTACATAGAATCTCTCTGCTCAGCGCTGGGGGCACCTGTGGAAGGAGACAGAAAAAGTGTAAGAGCCAGAGGAAATGGTTGATTCCAAAACTACAAGTCCCTCTAAAATCAATATTATTGAAACACATAGGAACTGACAGAGACTCAGGCTGCATGCACATGGTCTGCAGCAGATGGGTCCCAGAAAAGGAGAAGTGGATACATGGTCCATCGCTGACTGAGAAGCAACTACCAATTGTTAACCACTTGCAAATGAAAATTCAGTTTTCTCCAAGGAATCTAGCTGGGGAAACAAAGTAATTTTAAGAGTATGCTGCTTGGACAGCAGTAGATGACCAACAGACTACAATCTTAAAGGCAGTTTTAGAGGTTCATTTTCTCATGATGTCATGTCAGGGCTTTTCCATTTTAAAAATATTATCTTATTATTTTGACTTTAATATATACTATATATTAATTACATATATGATATTATATGTATTTCTTCTTTTTTACCTTACAGATCTTTTTTGTGTATATTATGTGTATTTATACACACACACTATGTGTGTATATATATTTGTATAATATATACTTATGTGTGTGTATAATATATACTTTATGGCTGCCAGTTTGGTGTTTTTTTGTTTGTTTGTTTGTTTGTTTGTTTTTCTGTTTATTTTGAGTGTGCGAACAAATATGCCTCCATTCACTTCTTGGGTTCTTTTGTTTATTTTGTCTTATTCTGATGAGTTTTATCTCACTATATTTTATTTTAATATATTTTTATTATTATTCCTTAGAAGTCTGTTTTCTAATGACATACAGGAAGGGGTTAGATGCAGATGGGAGGGGATATGAGGAGAAATTGGAAGCAGTAGAGGAAAGGAAATCATAACCAGGATATATTATGTTAAATATTCTACTTTCAATAAAAAGAAAAAAAAGGACAATATAAAAAACAAAGTCAATAGGCAGAGTCATGCTGAAGAAAGAAAAATTCAAAATATTTCCACTAAAACCAGAAAAGAGTTGCAGATGCTCATTGTCTTTGTCCCTATTTAACACAGTGTTTGAAGACTTAGCTAGAACAACAATAAAAATGAAGAAGATAAAAAATACAAAAAATAAAAAGAAATCCAATTATTCCTACTTTCAAATGATATAATTCTATATGTAAATGACCCTAAGCAATCCAATAGAAAACCCCCACAGCTAATAAGTATAGTAGGATTGTTATTCTTATATGCCAATGACAAAAATACAGAGAAAGAAAGCAGGGGAATATTCCTGTTCACAGTAGCCTAAAAGAATCTTCAAATAAAACTAATGTAATGAGATACATAAATAAAGTTTTAAGACTTTAAAAAAAATGAAGAAGATAGCAGAATATAAAAAGACTTTCCATGATCATGAATTGGTGAATGACCATTCTTCAAACTAATCTACACAGTCCATGTAATCCTTATTAAAATGTCAATATAGTTCTTCAAAGAAATTGAATAGAACAATGTTAAATTTCTTTTGGAGAAACATAAAAATCATAGCCAAAATTATTCTCAACATCTGAAAAGCTCCTGGAAGTATTGTAAAGCCTGGTCCTCAATGGAATAGAAATGAGGACCCAGATATAAGTCTACATACCTATAACCATTTGATTTTTGAGAAAGTAACCAAAAATAATCACTAGAGAAAAGACATCTTCAATAAATGGTGCTGCTTAAACTGGATGGCTGCATGAAGAAGACTGAAACCAGTACCCTATCTCTCACCCTACCAAGCCGCAACTTCAGATGGATAAAGGATCTTGACATTATTAGAATTCCACTGAATATAACAATGAAAAAATGTTAGGAATATATTTGAACTTATAGGAATAGAAAAGAAATTTCTGGAGAGGACATTATGAGCATAGGCATTAACACCAGCAATTGACAAATAGGATCAGATGAATCTTAAATGCTTCTGTACAGCAAAGAACAGCATGAGTCAAATGAAGAAACAGCATACAGAACAAGAAAAAAGATAAAATTATCCTATACTATCTATACCTCTGACAGAGGGTTAGTATGCAGCAAATACAAACAACTAAACAAAGCCCAAACATTAATAAAGGAAATCCTAATAGAAAAAAACAGAGCGTAAATCTAAACAGAGTTCTCAAAAGGTGAAATGTAGATGCCTGATTTTCTATTTTAATGTTCAAGATCTTTAGCTACAATGCAAGTGCAAATTATAACTACATCGATATTTCACCTTACCTTAGTCAGAATGACCAAGATTTAAAGACAATAAAATAACACCATCATTCTGAGTGAGGTAACCCAGACACAAAAAGACAGAGGGTCTTTTTCCTCATATTTGGATGTTCTCTCTGACTTTTTAGAACATGCTTTATTTAGAAGGCCCAGGGAAGTTCAGAATTTAGAGAAGGCCCATGAGTGAAGTGGCTTTCAAGGTAGACCACAATGGTATAAAGAGTTAAAGAAAAATAATAGAATAGGAATAGTGTACCAGGAATGGGGACTAAAAGGGCAATACAGAGTAGAGATGAGAATATAGGAAGGGATACTAGTATTAAGGACATTGACAAAGCCATATGAAAGCCTACTGCTATAGACTCTAAAATACATCAGAAAAGTGTTAATGAAGTTATCCTACAATGATGGGAAAATGTACAACAGGATACACAATGCTAGCAAATAAAATTCCAGTACCAGAAATGGGTTGCCTCCTTTTGAGTTGTTGGACAATGAGTACCATAGACCTCCAAGAATTTCAGGGTATTGCTACTACTCTGGGATGCCATTCAGATCTTGATAATAGTTTTTATTGCTATAGATTCAATATCCTTAATGCTGTACAACATGGAGAAATCAAGCTGGTACTCTACTGGATCCATACTGGATATCTTTTGTACTGCTGTGGCCTAGGCATTATTCATAAACAATTAAGTCTCAGAGTCATTATTTGGAACAGGACATGGGTAGTAAACCCTGAGCCTACAATTTCAAATAATCTTTAATATAAGGGAATGAATTCCCCCTGGGTCCCTGCATTTGGTTCCAGAAATGTCACGTCACACTGAACATGACATGCCTGATTCTCCTTCTGGACAAGAAGGCATATCCAACCACTGTGCTGCCTCTCCCAATTTTAATTAAATTCGTATATGTTCATTGCTGTTTTTGCTTTATTTCTGTCTGAACTCAACATTACCATGTCTGAACTCTAATTCTTTTGGCTGTCCATATAGAGCATCTGTTCTTAGGACTACTTTATATAAGTTAATAGATACTGCAAGGAAAAAGTAGAAAATGTGTTTTAAAACCTTGATTAGTTTACCATGTGCTATGTGGATCTCTATGTAGATTTTATTTTTTTTCCCCTCCATTTAGAGTAAATAGAGCTGGCCATGAAAGCCTCAGCATTAGCATAAGTTAACATAGCAGGAACAGGGTCACTTCTCATTAGAACTGATCTACAATTCCTAAGTCAGGAATTAACTATTTGAAAAGTTTCTGTAAGGCAAAGGACACTGTCAATAGGACAACACAGCATCCAACAAATTGGGAAAAGATCTTTACCAATCCTACATCCAATAGAAGGCTAATATCCAATATATACAAAGAACACAAGAAATTAGACTCCAGGAAATCAAATAACCCTATAAAAACGGAGTACAGAGCTAAAGAAAGTTTTCTCAACTGAGGAATATCGAATGGCTGAGAAGAAGCTAAGAAATGTTCAACATCCTTAGTCATCAGGGAAATGCAAATCAAAGCAACCCTGAGATTCCACCTCACACCAGTCAGAATGGCTAAGATCAAAAATTCAGGTGACAGCAGAGACTGGCAAGGATGTGCAGAAAAAGGAACACTCCTCCATTGTTGCTGGGATTGTAAACTGGTACAACCATTCTGGAAATCAGTCTGGAGGTTCCTCAGAAAATTGGACATAATACTACCTGAGGACCCAGCTATACCATTCCTGGGCATATATCCAGAATATGCTCCAACATATAACAAGGACACATGCTCCATGATGTTCATAGCAGCCATATTTATAATAGCCAGAAGCTGGAAACAACCCAGATGTCCCTCAACAGAGGAATGGATACAGAAAATGTGGTACATTTATACAATGGAGTACTACTCAGGTATTAAAAACAAGGACTTCATGAAATTCTTAGGCAAATGGATGGAACTATAAAATATTATACTGAGTGAGGTAACTCAGTCACAAAAGAACACACAAGGTATGTACTCACAGAGAAGTGGATATTAGCCCAAAAGCTCAGAATATTCAAGATACAATTCACAGATCACATGAAGCTCAAGAAGGAAGACCAAAGTATGGGTGCTTCTGTCCTTCTTAGAAGGGGAAACAAAATACTCATGGGAGGAAGTACGGAGACAAAGTGTGGAAGAGAGACTTAAGGAAAGGCCATCCAGAGACTTCCCTACCTGGAGATTGATCCCATATAAGACACCAAACCCAGACACTATTATGGATGCCAAGAAGTGCTTGCTGACAGGAGCCTGATATAGCTGTCTCCTGAGAGGTTCTGCCAGAGCCTGACAAATACAGAAGCAGATGCTTGAAGCCAACCACTGGACTGAACACTGGGTCCCCAATGGAGTAGTTAGAGAAAGGACTGAAGGAGCTGAAGAGGTTTACAAGCCCATAAGAAGAACAGCAATATCAACCAACCAGAACCCCCACCCCCACCTCAAGTTCCCAGGGACTAAACAACCAACCAAAGAGTACACATGGATGGACCCATGGCTCCAGCCTCATATGTAGCAGAGGATACCCTTGCCAGGCATCAATGGGAGGAGAGGCCCTTGGTCCTGTGAGGGTTTGATGCCCCAATGTAGGGGAATGCCAGAATGGGGAGGTGGGAGTTGGTGGGTGGGTGGGGGAGCACCCTCATAGAAGCAGGGAGAGGGGGGATGGGATAGGGGGTTTCCTGGAGGGGAAATCTGGAAAGAGGATGACATTTGAAATGTAAATAAATAAAATATCCAATAAAAGAAAAAACAAAAAACAGAGCTGAAGCCTCAGAAGTACTTTTTGAGCTTTTATTTCTAGAAGCTTGGAGGGAAAATTAATTGTAGATATATTATCTGATGTCTTCTTTGTGGAAAAATGTTTTAAGCCTCATGAGATAAACCTACACTTCATGTGCTAAAAGAAACAATTTGGATTGTGCGATAGTCAGACCCTTTTAACTTTGTGAGAAATACCAGAAATAAACAAAATTTTAAAAAAGTCGTTTGTCTGGAGGTATAATTCTGGGTTTTGAGCACATGTTGTCTGGTGCCACCATTTGTAGGCCAAGATAGTACATAAGGGTGACAGAAAAAAAATAAAGAAGCAGGAAGCAAAAAAACTGAGGAAAGAAATAAAGATAAGACATATTCTTTAAGACATATCCCCAGTGACATTACAGAGTTCAGTACTATTTAAATATGAATTCATCAATGGAATACACTATTGTAGGTTGTAAATTTAGGCAACTAACTTAAATTAGCTAAAAAATCAAAACAACTTTCATATCACTGTGTTGTCTGACTGTTATTACTTTTGACCCTAACAATGAACAATTGTGCTGGCAATATTCTCATTGTCCAGTATGTCTCAAGTATCATTTTCAGTAGATACCATTTAAATCTTATTTTATTAATACTATTGTGTGTATATGGTATGTGTATGTGTGTGTGTATATGTGTGTGTATGTACTTGTGTGTGAAGGTACATGGGTTCTAAATATGATATGTGCTTCTCATCTCAGAAATGTGCATACTCTAGAGGCAAGGTAGACTGTCTTTGTTAGGACTAATGGTGGAGGCTACAGCTAGGGGCCACACAGCCAAAAAGGCATCTCCTGCAGGAGGACCTAATTGAAGCCTTCCCAAGAGACCAAGGATTGCTGATGTAGACAATTCCAGCCAATCCAAAACTGGTGTTTAGAAGAGATGCTTTCTTGGGACCAATGGGTGGAGGATATTAAAGGAGCTTGCAGCAGCTTTCAGATGAGCTTGCTGTGGTGTTTCTTACCTGCTCTAGGAGTCTGTTTCAGTGATTCCACACCACCTCACCTCCAACCCTCCAAGGGCAGGTAGGGTTGGGCAGTGAGTAGTCCAGGGCACAGGCAGCCTCTTCTGGGTTCTTTGTGTAATCGCCCACACAGCACATGCTTGCAGCATACCATGGACTCAGCAAGACTTCAATGATTAGAATTTTATTTCTCTCTCACATTCTTTATTCTGTACCATGCACATTCTTGTCTTGCCTTATCTTGTGTGCCTTTGTGTACTTTCTCTTTCTTGAATCTTCTCTTTGAGCATTACAATCGTATTACTATATTCTGAATTTCTTGGTATCAATTTGTGCATTAAAACACTCCCAGAAAAACAAAACTATCATTTGTGTTACAGGATTTATTTTCTTCAGTGCCATAAGGCAAGTTCCCCTACAAGAAAGAAAGAAGACAGATGAAAGAAAAGAAACCTTGTATCTTGGATGTTTAGTCATCTGCCACTTTAAATACTTTCCAAGCTGCAGCTCAAGAGAAAAAAATGTTCAAGACTGTGGGTCTAGTCCAAACTGCTGCCTCAGCACTTTTACTATAACCCTTTCCTGCCCACTGTATGAGTTAAGGGTGCACATTATCACTGTAACTGCCTTTTAATGCTGCTGCTGATATCCTGACTATTAATTCCTCAGAGATTATAGGCTCAGTAGCTGCTTTTATTAGTTCCAGGATAATTGCCAACAATGCAGCATCACTTGGGCTCCATTATGTGCAGTCTTCAGGGCACTAAGCATCCTCCAGATATCTAAGCCATCACGTTTAATTCAGACCAAAGTCGAGGGATGACAAACACAACTGGGGTTCAGCCAATAGGTAGTTAATTTGTGAAAGAATTGTCTTTGTAGTGAAGTATCCGTTTAGGAAATAAGTCAGAGTATTTTGAAAGATTAACACATGGCCGAAAAACAATTGCTACATTGGTCTTCAATGACATTTATACATAGGAGAGACTGAAGAAATGCTGATGGGCTATCTAATAGGGACCGTAGTACCAAATCTCAAAGTGTCTCTTATGCAGAAAGCACAGTTTGTTCTGCAGTCTGTATTAAAATCAGTTTATCTGAAAACTCAATATGAAGGGAGGTAAAGTTCATGGTGCCAAGTAGTAGCTTTTGGTTATTCTACTCAAGGACATTTTTCTTTAGTTTAAACTAAAGAACATGAAACTACATATCTACAATAAGAAGGCATTAACCACATAGGGGTGCATCTGAGGTCAATCAGATCTGAGGTCTGCTATAAAACTTTCTAGGAGTTTTCCCCTCTTGGGACAGACTGATAATGTCATATTACATTATATATCTCTATCGAGGCTTTTAAAAAAATAGATATAAGATATTGGACTGCTTGATCTCCTTGAGATTAATGTTCATCTTCTCCTATTAGTACTAAAGCAGTCAGTTAGGACTAAATAAATGATTTATGAAAACTTCTTCAACTGGGAATATTCATACAAAAGAAAGAAATGAAGGAAAGCTAAAAAAGAAGAGAATGGGTTTATGGGTAGAGAAGCAACTATATTTTTCAGTGACTTTTAAGGTCTCTGATACCTAATGATAACAGCAGGATGAAGTGGATCAATGAAAAGAAAAAGACTTGGTAAGAAGCACTGCTGGGAGTTGCTAGCCTTCTTCATTCAACTCAAAATGTAGCAGCAAAATCTTGCAGTATGTGAGGTAAACCACATCTCTGATTGAGATATTGCCAAGAGGCTAAACTATTGAGTCGAGTAAAAACTATTACGTGACCATAAATACTCCTTTATATTTAAGTTTGTTTTTATTCTTTTTTTTTTTTTTGATACTTTATTTACATTTCAAATGTTTCCCCTTTTCTGGGTCTCCTCTTTGGAAACCCCCTATCCCCTCCCCGCCTCTGTGAGGGAATTCCTCCTCCCACCTACCCGCCCACCCATTCCCATATTCCCACCTTGACATTCCCCTTTACTGGGGCCTCTAGCACCCTCAGACCCAAAGTCCTCTCCTTTCTCCCTGATGGCCATCGAGGTCATCCTCTGCCATATGTAGTCCAAACCATGGGTCAATAGATATGTATACTTTGGTTGGTGGTCTGAACTCCAGGACGACCAGGGGGAAGGTCAGGCCCATTGACGCTCTTGCTCCCTCCATGGGGCTACCAATTCCCTCCGCTCCTTCAGACTTTTCTCCAACCCCTCCATCTGGTACCTCACTCTCAGTCCAGCGGTTACTGTTAAGTGAAACTTGGACATTCTGAACTTTTGGGCTAATATCCGCTTAT
>CM052702.1:84712532-84806581 GCA_028551405.1 Uromys caudimaculatus
TCATCCTCATGAGAAATGATTTTAAATCTGAGTCTTGCTTTTCTGGTGTGTTGGGGTATCCAGGGCTTGCTGTGGTGGGAGAGCTGGGTTCTGATGGTGCAGAGTACTCCTGGTTTCTGTTCTTTATGTTCTTGCCGTTGCCTTTTGCCATCTTGTTGACTCTGTTGTTAGCTGATCTTACTCTGTCTGGTTGTGGCTTGCCCCTCCTGCAGGTCTCTGTGTCAGTACTCCTTGAAGACCAGCTCTCTCTGAGAGGTGTTTGGGTTTGGAGAGCTATGGCACTGGGTCTGATCTCGGTCCCTGTGTCTCTCGGGTTCAGGGCAGTTCCTGGTGAGCTGTGGGGCGTGTCTTTGGCCCTCTCCCGGCTTTTCTGAGCTCCTGAGAGGGATCTTTGTCCTTGCGCTAATTTGCTATGGAGCCCTGTGGCCCAAGCTGAGTTTCCCTGCCTGCCGCCGGAAGTTGCTGTCCCTCAATCTCTGTGGCTTGGGGAAACCGGGCGGAATCAGTGAGCTCTGGGGCTCGTTTTGCCCCCGCTCGGGGCTTTTCCGCGTTCCTGGGAGAGAAAATTTTCTCCCGGAGCTGCTTGACTATAGTATCCTAGTGTCCCAGGCAAAAGTTTCCTGCCTCAGCCACCCGCTGTTGGGATCCAGGGGGGTTTCTAAGCCTGCCTACCTCGGTCCCTGTGTCTCACGGGTTCGGGGCAGTTCCTGGTGAGCTGTGGGGCGTGTCTTTGGCCCTCTCTCAGCTTTTCCGAGCTCCTGAGAGGAATCTTTGTCCCAGGTGCTAATTTGCTATTGAGCCCTGTCTTGTTTTTATTCTTTTCAAATTCTGTTTTACTGGTCTTTTGCTTTTTTTATTTCTGCATTTTTAAAATTGTTTTTGTTAGAGAGAGAGAGAGAGAGAGAGACAGAGACAGAGACAGAGACACAGAGAGAGACACAGAGAGAGAGAGAGACAGAGACAGAGACAGAGACAGAGATCGAGAAAGAGAACATAAAGTTGGGGGGGAGAGGATCAGGGAAGAAGAATTGGAGAAGGGAATAATATGATCAAATTATTTTTAGAATTGTGTGAATTATTTTCAATAAAAATAGTTTAACGATATATTAAAAATCCTTAAAGAAGTGCTGAAATTAAAGGGCAACAACATCTGCTTTGTGGACTGAAAGGTCCATGATTAAGTGAGTTCACAGTGTTGAGTTCAGTGGGGATTAAGAGCATGGACCACAAGCAGGTCCCCAGCTCTCCTGCTGTGCCTGGGGTCTGACACTCCAGAGATGAGGACTGTCTTAGGATTTCCATTGCTGTGAATGAGACAACATGACCAAGGCAACTCTTATAAAACCTAACATTTAGTTATTTAATTGGGGATGGCTTACAGTTTCAGTTTTATTCCACTAACATCATGGCAGGAAGCATGGCAGTTGCAGGCAGACATGGTGCTGGAGGAACGAAGAGTTCTACATCTTGATCTGAAGGCAGCCAGGAGGAGACAGTTCTCTGCCAGCAGCCAGGAGGAGCCTGGAATTGCACACTGGTCAGAGACTGAGCATAGGAGATCTTAAAGCTCGCCCAAGCAATGACACACTTTATCCAACAAGGCCATACCTCCCAATAGTGCCATTCCCTATGGCCAAGCATTCAAACATATGAGTCAATTGTGGCCACACCTATGCTAACCACCACAGGGATTGTGTTTTTTCACCTGAGCGTTCATTCACATTTAATCTTTTATCATTTCCAAAGCTGTTCTTTCTTTCTTTGTAAGAATATTGGTTATTGATCTAGTAAAATACATTTTGTCCTGTCTGCAACTGCCCCACTCTGTCTTGTTTGTATGTGTCTAAACTTGGAGGCTAATCTGTGAAGTAGCTTACACACTAGTCTAGGGCTAGTTCTGCTTATAATAGTACAACCTGTAAATAGTAGTAAAGTGAGGAAATTTATTACGAATTTCCTATCAGACAATGGCCCATGCAGATATGTTAAAAACTGATTTAAGTTGATATTTTTGGGGGAAGAAATTTATTTGTAAGAATGGGTTAATTTCCATATTGTACTTTATACTGAGACTATATGTCCAGCTCTTTCTTTCGCCTATTGTACCCATCATCAAGTCTGTCCTCAGTCAGATCTCATGTATTGCCTGAATATTTATTTCTGATCTGACAATTGACTTGTTTCATAATCATCCCCAACTGGGATTATTACCAACCAAAAGAACAAATTCTTTTTTTTCCTGTTTTAAAATTAAATTATTTTATTTATTTACATTCCAAATGTTGCCCTCTTTCCTGGTTCCCCCCTCCCTGAGTTCTTCACCCTATCCTCCTCCTCCAGGCCTCTGAGAGGATGCTACCCCACCCCCACTCCCCAGCTTCACCTCATCCCCACCAGCATCCCTCTTTCCTGGAGCATCAAGTTTCCATAGGATTAAGCACAACTTCTCCCACTGAGTTCAAAAAAGGCAGTCAGCCCTCTGTTACATCTTTGTGTATGTGGGGGGGGGGGGCGCGCGGGCGGGAACGGACCAGCCCATGTATGCTACTTGGTTGGTGTCTTAGTCTCTGGGAGCTCTGAGCAGTCCATATTAGTTGACACTGTCATTCTTCCTAGGAGTTGCAATCCCCATCAGCTCCTTCAACCCTTCCCCTAACTCTTCCATAAGGGTCCCTGACCTCAATCCAGTGGTTGGCTCTAAGTATCTGCATCTGTCTCAGGTGCTGGCAGAACCTTTCAGACAACAGCCATGCAATACTCCTATCTGCAAGCACAACATGACATCACTAATAGTGTCAGGGTTTGGTGGTATGCACGCATGGGATGGATCCCATGTTGGGCTGGTCACTGGATGGCCTTTCCTTCACTCTGTTCCATTTTTGTCCTTACATTTCCTTTACATAGGAACAATTCTGGGTCAAAAACTTTTGAAGATGGGTGGGTGGCCCCAAGCCTCAATTGGTGGCCATGTTTATCGACTGGAGGTGGTCTCTTGAGGTTCCATCTCCCTATTGTTGGGCATTTTGGCTAAGGTCATCCCTATTGAGCTCTGGGAGCCTCTCACATCCCAGGTCTCTGGGACTTTCTAGAGGTTCTCCCTGTACCCCACTACTGCATTTTTCTATTCATTCTCCTCGCTCTCTGGGTTTCTCTCCTCTCTTTCCCCATAGCTAACTGCCATGTTTGGAGACAGAAAAAGATGGCAAATGGCCTGAAGTGAGCCTATGAGAGGATTTTTAGAGTATTTGTTTTTTATTCTGTGTTCAGACAGCAAGATTTTGGTAGCTTGAAATTGATTTGGGGGGAGATAGAATTTCCAACTAAGTAGCTGGAAAACTCTACAAAAGAGGTCTATCACTTTTATTTGTCTTCTCTGCTTCTGGTTGCTAGTTATTAATAATAGACCACTGACCTTAATGTTTACAAGTAGCACAGTCTTGGCCAAGTTTGGAGGTGTTTTAATATGTTCAATATGAAGAAAATTCTCATCTCAGCTTCTTGTGTTCAGAAAATGTATTTTGAATATAATGTGGTACATTGTATTAACTTCCTTAATAAATACTTCATCATTAATTTTAAGTAACTTTTACTCTTTGTATTTAGACAATTAAAAGTAACTACTTCAAATAGAAAAACTTTTCTTGGACTCTAGGCTTCTCCTCTTCCTCTCTATACTTCCTGCCTGCCATATTTTCTTTATCATATACTTGCTCTCTGGCATAGTATGTGGTTTTGCTATAGGCCAAAAGGAATGAATGCAACCATGAAATTCTGAGCTAAAACCTCAAGTGTCATGAGATAACATAAATCTTCTCTTCTGTTTTTTATTTTGTGTATATTGTTCCAGTTAAGTTGTCATAGTGACAGAAAGTTGTTTAATATAAGAGAATGAAAGGGAAGGGTGTAGCTATACCCAATCTACACTACTCAATTCTATCTTGGGTGCAGAGGCTCATTCCTGTTACCCACTCCAGTGCTATAGATTCCCAAATGAGAGACACACACACAGCCTTTATATTTTGATATGCCTAAAACATCTCAATGGTTGGGCTACTTCCTAACCTCCAGGTGGCTAACGTACCTGTTATGATATAGCGGGATGGTCGTGGCTTCAGAAACTACACCAGGCCAAACAGTTCCATGTGGGGAGTTTATTAGAAGAAGGAGGAATAAGGTGGCAGTGAGAAGAGAAGGGGAAAGAAGAGAGAGAGAGAGAGAGAGAGAGAGAGAGAGAGAGAGAGAGAGAGAGAGAGAGAGGAGAGAGAGAGAGACCAGAGGGTCTTCCATTTATATATGGAATGTGACGTAGCCACAGGCGGAGTTATTGTTTACTAAAACTCATATTCCATCTTTGCTGCTGCAGACCATGACGTGGAACCTTCTTGGGCCACAATCTCCAGCTCCTACATGGAGACTATGCTCTCTCTCTCTCTCTCTCCTATGCCTTTCAGGCATGGTGTCTCCTTATGTTCTGCAGCATGGAGACTCTTACTTCCTCCTTCTGCCTTGGTCCCTTGCCCAAGAGTCCTAAAAGTCCTGCCTCAGTCTGCTCTACTCAACCACTGGCTGTCTGCATCTTTATTTACCAATCAGCACCAACTGCAGGCAGAATCACCATAAACAGGTTTTGGAGGAACGTAATTAGCATGAGAATACAAGCAACTACAGAAGACCAACAAAGGAGCATTTGCATCTTAAAGTACACAGATAAAGTTGGATGAGATCCTCTTGTAGCTGTAGTGGAAAGTGCACATGTGTGGAAAGCAGTCATGGCTCAAATGACCTCTGGAACACTAGAAAGAAGCATTATCCCTCAGCAACAGAGTTCTTGACCATAGGAGTTTACCCTTTGGCTTTCAAATAGCCAATTAGATTCTGTCTCCTAGGAATTTGATCTGAGTTTACTGGGCTCTTTCTTTTTAGTGCACTTAATCTGTATGAAGTCCAACCAGGGCCAGCAGAGATGGTGTACATAGAAGAAGAGCAGAAAATAAATCGGAAACATTTATTAAAAAAAAAAGGGGGGGAATGAGTGAGCAAACCTAGGAATCATTCATGTTCTTTATTGGCATTTCTTATAATTTTCCAATAACCAACTTTCTTTTAACCATGCCTCTTTGAATTTACCATAACTGTGTGTCTCTTCCAGGCAAATAGACAATTCCCAACTAAGAGAGTCTTGTTGGGCATGGGTGAGAATTGAGCTAAACCAAGTGATATTCACAATGTATAGAAAGTACCACAACTTAAAAGCAGGATTATGCTGTCCCTTTGTCATGTGGAGAATTTCACAAGAGAAGTTAGAGTTGGGAAGCAGCCATGTTGTAGGCCTATCATTTCCCTCACCTCTTCTACCCTGCTTGACACCAGTATTTTATTTGCCCCTATAAAGATAAATATTTTAATAATTAAAGCTGCTTTTAAAAATATACTCTTCAAGTCTTCTTTCTATTTATCCGTCTTTAATTCAAAATCTTTAATGAAAATATCCTATAAACATTCTTATGATAGAAACAATGGTTTAATAAATTAATGATTTATAGCATTCTTTCAAGCTGCTTTTGACTGTGTATATAATAAATGCTTATTAACAGAACAATAGAGGGAGTTGAAAGCAATGACAAAATAATGCATTTTTATCTTTGATTCTTTTCTGAGCCTAAAATACCAGCTTGCCGGAGCATTGTAAACTGCATCCATCATTACTGATTCCTTAATTCCAAGCACATTTTCTCAGAAGAAAATGAAACAATATTTTTGTCAGCTTTAACATTTTACCAGTTTCACACATAGTTAGTAACCACTGTATTCATTTCAATATTAAAAGTGATCTTTATTTAGTTACTTACATTATACCAACTGAGGCTGTTCAATAATTAGAGCAAAGCCATAATCACACTAACAGTGATCCAACAATATTCATATGCTGTGGTGTGTATAAGGTTTTGTTTTCAATTTAATACATTATAACTTTTGTGATATGGAGAGTTTGTTGTTCAGAAGATAAAACCAGCTTTTAAAACTCATTTCCAAATATCACTTAGTGAAAGAATGTGCTGCAGAAAATGGTAATACTTAGGTGTTTTGGAATTTGGGGGCAGAATGCTAGGGAGCATGGCAAAGAACATACACAGCAGTAAGAGTCTGATGGAACACCCATGATATTCACCTCTTCTAAGGAATAATTAAGTAAGAGATGAGAAGTCTTAATTTTGGAGAGGAAATGTTGGCACACATAAGCATTATGGAACAATATATTATCACCTTTCTTGACAAGAGAAAAATTAATGTGGGTTCCTGTTGGTTGAATTCTGGGATATATGAGTTCATAGACTTATCAACTTCTATGTCAGTAAAAGATCACTGAGCATTTTCTAGAAAAATACAGATGCTACTAAGATTGGATAGCCAATGGAATGGAACTTGAGTCCCTCTCATGTACCTCTGATCTCTTGGGTGCTGCATGGATCTAATATACTTAGATTCTCTACCTGTTATTTTTGGATATGGTTCATTTGCTAAGTATTCATGTGATAGAACATTGGAGTCTTGCAGTTATGTTAAGAGGAGGTGAGACCTTTATAAGCTAGATCCTAAGTGGAGGGAGATTAGGGCTTTGAATAATTCTCACAGACAATTACTGTTTGGTCTCTTCTTAGACAAAGAGTAAGTCTGATTGTCTCACGAGGCTGCATCTTCTCGTATACATTCTGACCATGATGATGTCATCCATAATGATGTCTTCACTAAAGCTGAGCTGACCCCAGCACCATGTTCTTGAACTTCTTTAGCTGTCACCCATCATTTGATCCCTATAACAGTGCCAGGAGGAGCAAGGTGATGAGGATTCAGTCCTGAAGAATGAAATCATACTGTGATCATGTCTATGTGTTTCACTCAGCACACTGGTATTCACCAGACCTTGACTCCTTAATCTTAGATTCCCTATCCTCCACATGTGTGAAAAATAAATATCTGTTCTTCTAAAATTATCTAGCCTGTACTGTTCTTTTACATAGCCTTACAAAAAAATGGATAGACAAACATATTATAAAAGTATCAATTTATAAACCAAATGCTTTGATTCCTGTTCATTTTCAGTGCCACACCTGTCTCACCACAGTCCAACAACAATTTGACTCATCTTTAGCAGTAATCTTGATTAATGCTTTACCTAGCTAATTTGCTGTGACTCTCTGAATACAGAGGGAAAAAAAATCTTCCTTTTGCCAGTTGACTTCTGATGGACAAATTTTATTTTATTCTCTGCATCACTCAAAAAGAACATGAGAGCAGCAGTTGAAAGACTACCCCAATTATATTGCACTTAGAGCATCTGCAGAGCTGGTCTTGGAGTCTGGGCCAAGGAAACCACAGCTGTGAAGCTCTACTCTTGCTCCTAGTACAGATGCCAAAGCAGATGGAAGGGCAGGGATCATCTGCAGAAAGGCTGCAGATCTGCAAGCTAGTGGAGAGTGAAAGACCCAGCAGACATCTCTGAAATGCTTAGATTGATGGGCTCTCATTCCCAGGAGCAGCAGAGGTGACAAACTGCCCACTCAGAGCCATAGACAGCAACATGATGGATGGTGTGCGAGCTGTAGTCTTTAGTCCCTTTGCAGCTATGATCCTCTTTCCCACCAGGCATCCATTTGGGTGCCCTTGCCTAGAAATTAGTCTGAGGCTGCTGGTGTTTCACATGCTGAGGAAAACAGTTCCATGCAGGGTACATGCCAAAATACAAAGCTATTCTCAGAAGCAGGAAAGAAAGAATAAATCCAGGGCTACTAATCTGCAAAAGAAAAATATTAAATACCTCCTCCCTGGAGAGAAATAGGACTTTTCTTGTTGCTGTGTTAAATTTACCATAGGACTATGCCTGCTAAGACATCAGCTCTTGAAATGCACCACTGGGTGGGAAAGGTTGACAGGATGATTATGCTTGAGGGCCTACTGTTATCTATGACCTTTGGACAGTAGTGTGGAAAAGCTTCCGAGATACTAATTAATTCTGCCCCACAGTTAGGGGTGGGAACCACTGGCCCAGTAGGAGGCTGAGCTACCTAGCTCTGTCTGAGGTCAGAGAACCAGGAAAACACTTCATGATCTATCTAGGCTGATCCTCCAGAGAAACAGCTCTTTAATCTTCCTTAGAGTTACAGTCTTTGGCCCTCTTGCAAAACATTTCATCTTGTACAATTTTCTGCTGTTCTTACCATTCGGATGAAGCAGTAGGACTGATACAGTCACTCTAAAGGCCAGTAGCAATCTACTCTTTTCAAGTGCTGACTAAATTTTAGAGTAGGAATATCATTTCTCAGATTCTTATAATCACCAAATTTTCTCTTAAATACAATTGAAATTTATCTATTATATTTCATATAGCTCTAAGTAAATACCTTATTGGACACCTCCCCTCTGAAATTCTAAAATAGGGTTAGTCTGGATCCCTGCTAGGTATGTTGGAAAAAATAGCTTTGTGAGGAGCAAGAGATGAACAAACAACCCTAACAAACTAAAAATCAAAACACAACATCCACAAGTGAAAGAGGCAACAGAACTTTTCAACAGATGAGTTTTGCTTGAGAATATCACTTTGGACTTTCAAATGTATTCAGATGTAGTTTAAATATCACATATGTACTTAAAATAGTTAAAGCAGCAATTATTGAAAAGTCATTAGGAGTGGATGTGCCCATTGATTGCAACCCTTTTTCTCATAGGTGGTGCTGAGGATTGAATACAGAGGCTTGTATGTGGTAGGCAAGTACTCTACTACTGAGCTCTATACCCAGCTGATTAGAGCATCTCTTAATGCTTATCAGAGAAGCTTCTTTTTACAGTAGATGGAGATTAAAGAAGGAACCCACAGCTGCTCAACAGGCATAAATAACAGATTTCAGAGTACATATATTTATAAATGGGTCATCAATATTATAAATCCCTCTTCTTCCTGGGCTCATGGAAGGGAGGTTGGAAAGAGTGTCAGAGTCAGTGTTGGTGTATGACTACAAGGAAACAGTCTTCTGGCTAGAACAGGGCAACTGTCACAGTGGTTGTGACAGTATGGACAAGCACTAGACAATCTCAAGTCAGCCCAAATCACAACATGGAGAGGGGAGGGGAACATGGAGTCTCACCACTAATTTATTAGCTACTGCCAATTGACAGCTTCTGGAAGAGGACAGTTTTCCTCAAGAGCATTGACCCTGGTCTTGTCTCATTCCAAAGAATACATTGACAGCACCAGTTGGGTCTGATGGGGGAAAAAAAGACACAAAGTTATGTGAGTTAGGTAGGAGTTGAATGGAGGTGGATTTAGAAAGAGTGGGGAAAAGAGGGTTAATCTAATGAAAATGCATTGTATAAAATCCTCAAGGAACAGACAACTAGCATGTATTTAGTATTAATTTATCCACAAGTTGGGCTAAGTATAAAGAGTGTTGAAATCTGTATAAAAATCTGTCACTAAGTATAATAATAGTAGTAAGCTAAGGATAGTTTCAGTATATTTAGAATCTTACAGGGTTTTACTTGCTTATTTGATATGATGGTGTGTGTGTGTGTGTGTGTGTGTGTGTGCATGTGTGTGTGTAAGGAATGGTAGGAGGGACCACATAAGAAAGGAAATGTGGAGGAAAGTATTCAAATCTAACTTGATAGGACATGATTTCAGGGGACTGAGCAATGCATACCTGTTTGTACATAAGAATTTATAGGAAATGATTAAGAGAATATACAGCGATAGATTTTATAAATTTAACAATTCCAAAAATTAACCTTTACAAACAAATTACTATCATGTACTCTAATTAATAGTAGCTAAACCATTGATCATTTAGAAAGATATTGAAACATTATAGGTGTTGAACTAGCAGAAGTTATGGTCTGTGTCTATCATTTACACAAAACCAATAGTATTCTAGTGTATAGTCAAGCTAGTAAAAATTTGAGCTGATATCTCATACTGTACTAATTTCTCCATGATTTTTGATTAGCCATATATTTAGCTGAATTATTTTTATCTGTAAATTGGGAAGTGAGCTAGTAATATCTTTCTTTGATTTATTTTACAATGACATGGTTAGAATAATATTAAAATAATCATCCACCAAATCTTTGACATAGATTTTCTGAGAGACTATTTTATGATCATTTAGGATATACTTTTTGTTCTTCCAGGCTACAGCAATGTTTTCAAAACATTATAGAAATTCATAAAGAATAGTCTGTGTTATGTCTGTGAACTAAAGCTAACTAGTTAAAGATGCCAAAAATGCTTGTGGTATATTAATAAAGTGCTGGTTGCATAACCCACACCAACTGTTTTCCCTTTCTCTGTTGTCTTCTCTTTCCCATGGGTATCTAGGATCACTGTTGGAGCACATGACCTAGTTCACAACATTTGAACTCCTGAGTTGTGACCCCATGTGGCATCTCATAACTGAATGTAGGAGTCATTAAAAATTTGGCAATAGTGCAATATTTCTGAATGTGCCAGACTGCTAATTAATTCAAAATCAGACATGTAAAGAATCTAAGGTGTTTCTGGCAGAGCTCTGTCATATATTATTGTGTGACTATACAAGTAGCACTGGTTCCGAACACAGGGGCTGTGCACCTTGCTGTGTTCATAGTGACACCATGTATAACAACCAACTTCCCAGAAAGAACTTGGCTCATATCTAAAACATAATAAGGTTATGAATTGAAATGGTTCCACTGTATATACAAAGTTCATTGCTCAAAGAGAAACACACTGAGCTGATTATTGAAATTGAATACTTTTAATATTTTCCTTCTTACATGTATCAAATTTGTATGTGTTTGTTTTATTTTAGAACATTTTAGTTTTAAAATATGGCTTTTTGAGTTGCTAGAGTATGTTTTATAAATCTTTGTAGAATTAATTTTGGCTTGGAACTAGAATATAGACATGGATAATTTTGCCAATTTGTACTAGACACTCAAGTCAAGTAGCATTCTCAACAGTGCTGATTATGAAATCAAACTATAGACAAATCTGAAAAGATGTTACATCTTGAGATATCAACTATGCAGCCAAGGTTTAATTCTTTACATGAAAATACGTGCATGCATGTAATCTTACAAAAATGGTAAAATTATATACACACCAAATAATTGTCTTAAAATAAATTTTATGATGTATTGTCATATAAATATATATGACATTAAATCCCTCATTAAAATCCTCTTCACTATTTATTACAGAAAAACACAACCAATCAAAATGCAAAGTTGAGAAGCCCAGATCCAACTGATACATGTGCAGCACAACTCCTTCCCCCAGGGCTCAGGGAAGGAGTAGAAAGATTATAAGAGCCAGAGATCAGAAGTTTTCTGTAAGAGACTGTCTCCTAGAAATGTCAGAAGCTATACCCATAAAGTCTCAACAACATGGCTGCCTAAATATGAGTGGAACAAAGTCGACACTAATAGACATGTTAATGTGGAAGTGGGGAAACTCACAAGGCCTCAATCTTAGACCAACTTGTCAAACCTGTCTTCTCCTCTGGTCCTGGATGGACCCAAAGCCTCCAAATATGCCAAGTTTCTAATCATAAAGTAAGAAAAATAAGAACTCGGGAGCATTGCATTTGCAATGTCTACAGCTTACAAAAGACTCCTAAATACTGTAAGCAGAAGTGACTTTTCCACAATATTTTATTAATACAGCTGCAGCTTTAAACTTTGATATTGAGAAAGGCCCTGGCTAAGTTTAGTTCATGAGCTCCCTTGGTAGTTTCTTTTTTTCTTTTTAAATTTATTTTGTCTTACTAAACAAGTCTATGCAAACCTTTATAAAGATGTTTTCTGGACCATGCCATGTATAATTGTTTATTTTGCTAGGTTTTAAACATGGTAAGCAATCCATAGTGCTTTTGTTCTTCTTTTCTGCTATTATGTTTTTTATGCTATTGTGTTCTTGCTGAGATCAATGTTCTTTCATTGTTTGGGTTGAAAATATTCTGTTACAGTGCAGTGCTAAAGGAGGCGTTACACATTTTCATGAAATCTTTTTCTCAGAAAAATCAAAACTTAATTCTCTTTAAGTATACAATATATTTGTTTTATTTTGAAATCTTTATGGAACATTTTTTGAGGACTGAAATTGTCAAATTCTCATATTTTGTGAAATCATGGCCCCTTTCCTAATAAAATGTTCTTTTTCTGACTTATCTCATGAGAGCTCTTCCTAGGATATGGCCATTAACATAAGACCTAAAATTCATGTATCCCATTAGATAAGCACCATTATATGTAGTTCATGATATTTTAAAAGCCTTTTGGGGACCATATGGTGAATATCTTTTATTATATAATTTTATATCTATTATATATTTTTTATATTTCGATTGAAAATAGTTTATCTTTTATCCTTGAAAATAGATTCTTCTCTCATCCTGAGCACAGTTTCCCCTCCCTCCACTCCTTTCTAGATTGCACCCATACCTTCCCTCTCCCAGAGATCCACCTCCCTTCTTTTTCTCTTCAGAAAAGAGTAGGCCTCTAAGAGACAGTCAAGCATGACAAAACAAGATACAATAAGACAAAGCAAAAGCGCTCATAGCAGTTTTGGACAAAATTCAAAACATTTAAGTTCTTAAAAATTAGAGGCCAGAAAATTCATAATACACAGGTCTAATGATTTGGATTTTAAATTTGCAGTATAAGAGTTGGGTTCTATAGTATATTTTTATAACTTACTGTAGACTTGGGAAACAAAAACACTTATCATCTAAAATTGATACTGAGTTCATGGAGCAGTCTTTGAAATTGTGTCAGGCAGATGCATTCTACATGATATTTGTGAATATTATTATAGAAAGTGCATGAGTATACATACTTAATCATAAGATATACATGTATGATACATCTAATATAAATATATGACTTACAAACTGTACATACACATAGACATATGGACATGGTCCTCATACAAAATTTTTTGTTTTATCACGTGTAATAATTTGACTTGTGGTGTCTACTGTGCACATATTTAAGCCATTTTTCTTTAGTAATACTATTTTCCCTATCAGCTCTTCCGTAACATTGTAATAAAGTTCATGAGAAGTTCATGAAACTTCATAGATTCAGAGACTTCTGTACAACTGAGTCTCTCTCTTTTTTCAGATAGTTGTTATTTTTATGACAGTAGATTTTGTTCAGAAATTCAAGTGTTATAAACAATTTACTATTCTAATATCCATATCTTTAAAATGGAAGAAGATACTTTAAAGTGGCTTTATCTGTAGAAAGGAGAAAGTTGAGGTCTTGGGCTTAGGCATCTCATAGGCTTCAAGGCCAACAGATTAATCAGGAGTCCTAGAATTTCTGCTGGCTCAGACTTTGTCTCTGCTTCTTATTGCATATAAACTTCATTTTTTCCAGGCTTTAACGGTTTTACATTCAATCTAAGTCAAATAGGTCTAGATTCTCCCCTGGTGATGTGTCCAGATACAAATATTATTTTTCTCAGTTGCCATCTTAGATTTCTGGCAGTGTGACAGGGTAGCTTGTTTGGGGTACAAGTTGCTCTTCTGACTCAGTGTATGCTAAGTAATCATACACAGCATGATGACCCCCACAACAAGAGCTCATTGTGAGTTGGACAGACATATCAAAAAAGATCTTTAGTTGGAGTTCAAACTGGGTATACTAAGCTCGACCCTCAGAACTTACACACAATCTTTCAAAGTATAGCAAGCATGTGGTCCATGGTAAATTGGTCTTTTTAATTTTTTTTAGTGTTCTTACATTGTTTTATAAGAATTAAAGTAAATAAAATGTTGTGATTAAATATTGGATTTAGTGAAAAGGAAATATCCTCAGAGACTAGGAATAGTAATCACTATGCAAGATCAAGAAATACAAGACTTGGAAATTGCTTTTCCATCATAAAAGCTGAATAAATAGAGATAAATCTACTAGACAGAAGAATGTAAAGGACTAAAAGGACCTGAGAAATATGTCACTCCCAACATCAGTCAATGGCAGTTTCAGGTTTAAATTTTAATGCCCAACTGGCAGAGATGGTGTGATTACATTTAATTCAAATGCCTTTTATATTTCCTGGTTCCTAAACAGAATTCTTTGGGGAATGTGGCTGAACAAATGTTTAGGGGCTGGACGCCTTCTCAAATAAATTAACATAGGAGTCTCATTTCAAGATGCAACACTAACAATAACCTAGGTGATGTGGATGTTTCTATATTTCTGTGAATCCTTTCTTGCAAGTGTCCCCCCCACCCCAGGGATCAAAGCTCACATGCCTAAGAAAAAGCAGTTAGAGCTTACATAGAGCACACAGATTCACTGCTAAACATTTCACACACTTCTGTCCAATGAAGAAAGCAGAGTTCTGGGGAATTTGATCAGAAGAATTAGAAATTTGTTATTCATAACTACAAACTAAAAAAAAGAAGAAAGAATAAACAAAACAAACAAACAAACAAACAAACAACCCAAGGCTTAGGAGTTGCTATCAGGAGGTTTGTGTCTGGGATCACTGAATGCCTCTGTTATGGTTTGTCTATGCTCATCACAGAGCATGGCCCTATTACAAGGTGTGGCCCTGTTGGAGTAGGTGTGGCCCTGTTGGAGCAGGTGGGTCACTGGGTGTGGGTTTTAAGACCCTCATCTTAGGTGCCTGGAAGCCAGTATTCTGCTAGCAGCCTTCAGATGAAGATATAGAACTTTCAACTCCTTCTGAACCGTGTCTGCCTAGATGTTGCCATGCTCCCACCTTCATAATGGACTGAACCTCTGAACCTGTAAGCCAGCCCCAATTAGATGTTGTCCTTTATAAGACTTGCCATGGTCATGGTGTCTGTTCACAGCAGTAAAACACTAACTAAGACAGCCTCCTATGTCACTGAGTGTTGGTATATGTAGGAGTGTCTATATGGAACTTCCTTTGAGATGAACCAAGGAAATACGATATGGAAAAACAGTAAGACACAGGAAAGTTAAAGAATAAAATAGTGTTTCAGAAATGATCTGAAAGAACTGAGAGGTCAAAGACTATTAGTCAATACCCATATCACAAGGTATACTATGAAAATGTTCAGAATGACAATTAATATAATTATACTAACTTTACAGATTTACATAGTATTCATCATAACATAAAACTCCTGACCTAGCAGTGAGGACAAGTGGATAATGCCAGTATATTTTATCCCCTTGGTGTAGTAAACATGACATGTACTTATTCAGAGCCTAAACCAGTAGGCATTTATGTTAACAATTTAATTGCATTAAAATTCACATATAAACAGTATGTAATATATAATTCGATGATTTAGAGATGAAAGCATTTATGTTCTATTGAGAAATGATTTATTTTTGAAAACCTCTCAATATTTAAAGCACATTTAGAAGTATAGGGTAAACACCTGTCTTTATTTTTTCTGAAGAATTTGAGAGAGAGTTGGTAACTGAATTCTCCAGACATTTTAATTTCCTACACACAATGAGCTCCGTGCAACTGTAGTGCAGGCATACAGTCAGATGTTCAAACAGTAAAGTCCTTCCATCCGCCTCAGGCACAGTTTGGTGTCAGTAAGTCCAAATGTGTTTGTTTCAACTGCAAAATGATTCAGATAGGGCCATTTGCATGAATTCTTCTGTTGCTGTCATAATTTTAAGGCTTTCTAGCTCAACTTACATTTTGCCACTTAATTTTGTAGGATGATCACAGACAAGATCTCATATTCTCATTGTGTCATAAAGAGCAGTCGGTGCTTGCAACTAATGAACAACTGAAATTGGGGAAATAAAGCAGCCTTTCTTTCAAACTTTCAATTAATTGTATTTAATGGATTTATAGCTTTGTATTTTATTTATCAGGTTGTAATATGTCACTATTGTAACATTTTATCTCATTATTACTGTTAGAATTTTCTTAGGCAATATGCCAATGAATATTGAATTAGAGAATACTCAAATAGTTCAATAGATTTCTCTGAGTCTCTGGTTACAACATATTTATCTAATGACTAATAAATAGTCTTGCTTTATACACATTTACATTTAAGGGGAACCTATATTTATATCTATTGATGACTCATTAACATTGATTTCATTGTTCTTTTTGGGTAATGTGTGAGTAGAAGGTGTATTGTGTGTGTGTGGGGGAATTGAGGATAGATAGATAGGTAGGTGTGCTCATCTGTGAGTGTTTGTCTGCAGGACATAGGTGTGCAGAACCTAGGAATGTAGGCTATTAGTGTGCAGGCCATAGGTGTGCTCATCTGTGAGTGTGCCTTGTGTGAAGACCAGAGCTTGATATCAGCTGTCCTCCTATATCACTGTCCATCATTTTTTGTTTTTGAAACGAGTTTCTCTCTGAACCCGAAACTTGCTGTTTTTAGATACTGGTTGCCCAGTGAGCTCCTTGCAAATTTTTGTCTGATTCTTATATGGTTTTTGTAGACCCAAACTCGGGTCCTCATTCTTCCTCAGCAAAAAACACTTGTTCATAGAATCATCTCCACAGACCCCCAGTATTTTGATTAACATTGAAATTATCACCAGCAGATCCCCAAACTCATGGCTGATCAAAGCTCATGTAATTCTCACATAAACATCAGAAGCACCACAGCTTTCTTTTAGCCAGGAATATTGTACTTCATTTAAGCTTCCATTTCTTTTAAACAGTACATGTAACAACTGAAACATGAAAATCACAGCAGCACAACAAACCATTTCTTTCTTCCTTCATTTCATTCCTTCTTTCTTTCTTTCCTTCTTTTTTATTATTTGTTTTATTAAAAAACCCTTTAAATAAGATACCTTTTTATAGTCTGAGAATGCTATACACTGAAGAGTTTTACAATGCTAGTTCTCACCTGGGAGCGTTTGTATTAGGCAACTCAAATATTTTCTGATGCACTTATATCTGCTATTGAAAAAGAATGATTAATTTTGGAGGTAGAAATAAAATTACATGAATAGGAAAACTCAGACATATGAAAACTGAAGCAATTGTGATTGCCTGCATTTGGATATCCAAAATGGAGCATCTGGTTATCGGAGTACACTTAAGGGGATCTCAAAGTCTCTTAGCCACATTGTCTTCATTCTTTAAGCTGATCTTTAATTTCTGGAATAAAGATATTTCAAATATACATTATTTCCTCTGATCGTAGAATTTTTCTGTATGTGACATAGATTATTGTTATTTATATGCTGTCAGCCAGAATTAAGTCACATAGAAATTAGGGTGTATTTTGGGTCATCAGATGACAAACTAAATATCTATTCCTGTAGAAAGAAATAGAGAAAACAGGCAGGGTTGCTCACTGGAACTGATTTCATGTGAGCTAGAAGAATGGAATGGGTCATTTAAGCCTTATGAAATGTATTAATTCGTTAATTGTCTCTATGTCTGACTTACATAAACCAAGTTATTTTGTTTTTATTGTCATGGTTGTTTCAGAAATGTGTTAGTCATGAAGTTAGGTCGTCTAAAGAGGCAAGTCTATGTTCAAACTCTGGTCCCACTTCCTGTCCATGTTGTTACTTGTATGAGTTGTGTAACCTCATGCGATAGTGCATATGAAGTTCACAGTCTGGTAGCTGGAACATACCCTCTGAAATTCACTTTAACTGTGCTTATGGAATTAACACCAGCTCCTACACAGTAAGTGAAATTTAAATATTTATTTGATTAGACAAAGGGCTTCACTGTTGTTTGCAGTTGAAACAAAGCCTGGAGGGACAAGAACTCTGTGGCTATTTAACTAGAAATATTATTAAAAATTAACTTCACAGCTCAGGAACTCGCCCTTACTATCAACATATTTCACACCACCTTCACTGCGGAGCCACTGACCTCTGAGTGTGTGATTATTACCAGACTCTCTTTTCCAGTTAGGTTATTTCACACTGTGATGAAGCTGTGGGCAGGAGAGTAATGCATAATTACAAGGAATTTTAGATGAGAAAAAGGAACACCATGTTCACATCATGGACCAGTGATCAGACAGTTATTTACGTGCTTGGCCCAATGCACATGCCCTACCTCATATCTAGCAGATCTTCCATCCCAAGCAATGTAGCTAACATTCTGTGTGTACGGAGTTAGCAGGGACTACTGAATTGTATTAGCAGTTGAGGTGAGAGAGAAATATGACAGGCTTTGCCCCACCCCATTTCCTTTGAGGATGCTTAAAATTCCACAAGACAAACTTGAGTAAATGAAAAGGACTCAGATGTCCTATGAATAGTCCTCTGAACTAGATCACAAGCAGCTTTAACTTTACCCCAGTTTCTCTTTGTGGACCAAAGTGTCTTTGGGAACATTTGATGCCGGCTACCAGCCTGTTCGATTGGGACAGCAAACCAGTTATGTTTGACAGGACCTGCAAATGAATGGGGAGCATCAAACACAGCATGACTAAATACTCCAAGAAGACAAAGCGAACAAACCATTGTAAAGTCAGAGCTGCAGGCAAGACAAAGAAAGTGGGGAAAGATACTAGACTCTAAACAAAGTGTTTTTATAGACGTTAGGCCCTGGTTCTTCCTTCCAGCCCCATGATCCCAGAAATAAGACTCAGACTCAAAATATATTTACAAATACCTTGTTCAAATAGCTAGGCCAATCTATGACTAGATATAAATTAAAATACTATTCTAGCCTATACCGTGCCACATGTCTGTTTATCTGTGCTCAGGTACCATGTGTCCGACACGTCATATCTTCCTAGTCAATCTCCTCAACTCCTTCTCTCCCAGAATTCTCTCTCCTCCTGATGTTCCACCTTCTATTTCCTGCCTAAGCTATAGGCCATACACTTTTGAATTGACAGGTAAGGCATCCATACTATGTCTATATAGTATGTATCTATACAATATCTATAGGCAGTGTTTAGTTGTCAAGACAAGTAAGACTTTTTCTACTCGTATGCATAAATGGATCCTAGAAATTAAAGTATAATGGAGTGAAATATTTTATGTGTATGTGAGTGTGTGTATAATGTGTGTATATGTGTGTATGTTTATATGTCTGTGTGTGTCTCTGTGTGTTCGTGTGTGTGTTTGTGTATCTGTGTGTGTATGTCATGGTGCACAGGCTGGGGTCAGAAGGCAAACTCAAGTATTAGTTCTCAGTCCTCATTTTCTATTTTGATTGAAGCAATGTCTTTTGTACAGACCTGAGCAGACCGAGGTAGCAGGCCTATGAACTTAAAGGTTCTCCTGTTTTTCCACTATTCTGGTTAGTTTTTGTCAACTTGACTGAAAACTAGGAAGAGTAAAACTCAACTGAGGAACCACCTCCATTATGTTGCTCTGTCTACATGTCTATGGGAGCATTTTCATGATTTTTGATTGATGTAGGAGGGTCCAGACCACTGTGTGAAGTCCCATTCCTGGAATGGTGGCCTTGGGATATATAAGACAGATAGCTGAGGAAGTCAGAGGAAGCAAGACAGTAAACACTGTTCCCCGTGGTCTCTACCTCAATGTCTGCAGTGATCTTCCATTGTCTCTGCTTCAGTTTCTGTCTCCAAGTTCTTGATTGAGTTCCTACCATGACTTTCCTGCATGATGGACTATGACATAGAAGTTTAAGATTAAATAAACTTTTCTTCTCTAAGTTGTTTTTTGTCAGTGTTTTATCACAGCAACAGAAAGCAAAGTAGACTAGCCACCCACCTCTCCTTAGGCGCTCTGAGACTACAGATGCTACTCTGCCCTGTTGTAGGTAAGTTCTGGCTATCCAATCTCTGGCACTTATCCACTGAACCTTGCCTCACTCTGAGGGAAATGTGTTTCTTTTCTCATTTATTGGTTGATATGGTGTGTGTGTCAGTGCACTTGTGCCATAGCATGTATGTGGCTGTCGGAGGACAACTTACAAGAATCAGTTTTCTGTTTCCATCATGTGGATTATGAGAATCAACTTAAAGTTATTAGTCTTTGTAACAAGCACATTTGTGTGCTATTCCATCTCCCTGGACCATGAAGGACGCATTTGTTTTTCTTTTGATACTTTATTTACATTTCCAATGTAACCCCTTTTCTGGGTCTCCTCTTTGGAAACCCCCTATCCCCTTCCCATCCCCGCCTCTATGAGGGAATTCCACCTCCCACCCACCCGCCCACCCATCCCCATATTCCTGCCTTGACATTCCCCTTTACTGGGGCCTCTAACATCCTCAGGCCAAAGGGCCTCTCCTCTCTCCCTGAGGGCCATCGAGGTCATCCTCTGCCACATATGTGGTCCAAATCATGGGTCCATAGATGTGTATTCTTTGGTTGGTGGTCCAAACTCCAGGACGACCGGGTGGGGGGAGTCAGGCCCATTGACGCTCTTGCTCCCTCCATGGGGCTGCAAATTCCCTCAGCTCCTTCAGACCTTCCTCCAACTCCTCCATCTGGGACCTCACTCTCAGTCCAGCGGTTACTGTTAAGTGAAACTTGGATGCAGGGATGGCTCAATACCCGGAAATCCATCAGTGTAATTCACTACATAAACAAACTCAAAGAAAAAAAACCACATGGTCATTTCCTTAGATGCTGAAAAAGCATTTGACAGAATCCAACATCCCTTCATGATAAAAGTCTTGGAAAGATCAGGAATTCAAGGCCCATACCTAAACATAGTAAAAGCAATATACAGCAAACCAGTAGCCAACATCAAACTAAATGGAGAGAAACTTGAAGCAATCCCACTAAGATCAGGGACTAAACAAGGCTGCCCTCTCTCTCCCTATCTATCAATACAGTAATTGAAGTTCTAGCTGAAGGACGCATTTTTAAGAGACGAAAGCTTGACCCCTTGGAGGTCAATATATGAAATGAAAACATATAAAGTTTGTTATGATAATCTGTTAACATGAAAGGGTATACTATAGAGTTTCCTAGATCACCAGTAATGCTAGAAAAAGCCCTGCAGCTTGGAAATATGCCATGGGAATTAAATTCTTAACTTTTAGACATTCAGCCTTCTCAGATCATTCAGCAGCAGAGATCTGATGAATAGTGCACATGGTTTTAATTTCAGTAATTACAGAGATTTTAAGAGAAAGAGAATCAGAAATGGTACTTAATAGTAGTATAGTCAGGGCTTCAAATACAAAATGAGCATAGAGAAAGAAGAGAAGCCCTAACATTCTCTATATCTGTACTTCCCAAGCTAATCAGCTGTCTGTGTTTTGAGCTATTTCTACATCTACCAGGGGACATTAACAATTACTGCCCATCATACAAAGCAGAGCAGCAGAGGGCCAGAAGTACAAATGTCTAAGAACATTTTCTGTAAGGAAACAGAAGGCACAGCACACTCTGTTAAAAGGTAAGAGTGGGTTGCAGAAGCAGAAGACCCAGGTTTGAGGATGACACAATATTGTCTCCTTTTTCCTTAATAAAACCATTTTAGAGGTTTTATAGATCCTAAATCACAGAAAAAGAACACCATTCTATAGATTCCTACAAAATCCTCTAAACACAGAGTTCTAGAAAACACTTGTGTACAGGATTCTTGATACTTTATATGGTAAAACTTGGAAATATCTTAGAAGTTTCAACTGTTTTTACTAGTATTTATTGTTACCATGTACAACTATAATGTTGAACCCTTAGGAATAATGTTTATGGTCATACAAATAACACCAGCCTTTATTCTCCTCCCTTAAAGCAGTTCCAAATCTGTAGTGAAGCTATATTCAAGAGTTAGATCAGATTTTAAACCTTTTTCATTTTGTTCCAAGCATTTGGCAAATGATTTTAAAAAATACAATTTTCAGTTCTCAAATGGGGAAATTTTTGCTGTATTCTATGTCTGTTTGGTTTATTAAATAAGATGATTTATACTACATATCTGGTATAAAATAGATAACACAGTAAATATGTAGTTATTAATCCATCAGAATTTACCCAGGGAATTACTAAAAAGCACATTTCTAGTAATCTATCAGATCTAAAATATTCCCATAGAAATAGAAACTGTGGATGCATTCTTACAACCTCCATCCATAAAGTAAATATTGAATGTTCCAGCGTAAAAGTATTTCATTATTTTTATCCTGTGTGTATACAAACAAGAGTTGAAACTAAAAGCCATGGAAGGGAAATGGGCACAGATTTTGGTTTCCACATAAAGGATAAAACTTTAAGAAGAAATGTAATTGGTATAAACTAAATCATAAATAAATTTTCTTAGAAAAATTAGAAGAGTAAGCTTTATGTGGATTCTATTATGGGAGGCAATAAATCAAGAAGGCTATAGAAACTGGTGTGGCCGATGATGTGCTGGAGAAGAGGAGTTCCAAATATGCCTATAATTAAATATTGAGTTCCAGTTTCCTATTATCAAGAGTTGGAGCTGGATAAAGAAGAGGGTTGATTGTCCTGTCACTCTTCCCTTAGAAAAGCTGAGTGTTCAAGTCTTATTCCCAATATGATGGAATTTGGAGGTGAGGTAGGACCTCTGAAAATAACTAGTTCAGAATGGTAGAGGCTTTGTGATTAAGATTAGTGCCCTGATAGTGATAGATACTAGGTAGTTTGTTCTCTGCTTCTTCTCATGCACAACTACATGGAGAAGAAATTAGCTATCTGCAGGGCAGGAATAAAAAAATTATCAGAGATCAGATATGGCCTTTATCAGACAACTGATTACAGTCTTCCCAGTGGTAAAATAGTAAGTGTTTGTGACCAAAGCATCATAGTCTGAGGTACATTTACTACGCCAGTCTGATATGTCACACACGCTATGGAACATCCAGATGATTAAGGGTAGCCCAGCATTAAAAAATATTGAACAGAATAATGAATCTAAAAGCAAATTTTAGTGGGCTCAAGTTATATTTGATAAAAGACCACTTCATTTTCTATATTCCTATGTCAGTAGAACCCAGAAGTCTTCTCATTGTGTCCTGTTCCCCTTACGGACACTTCTGTGAAATCATTGTTTGAGCCTGTGATATGTGTAGCCCTTCTTTGACTTACAAAACATTGTCTTAGCATTGTTGATTTTCTCAAGGAAGAAGGAAACAAGCTATAAAAAAAATCAGCTAAGATACACATTATTTATTGCTCTTACTGTCAATATTGGGTACTTTCGTAAACACTAATGAATGGCCACACTGTTTGCAGCTTGAGAAATTTCTCCAGCCCATTTTCTAATTGATAAACCTATCTTACTCTTAAGCAGAAATATTTCAAATATAAAGATATTAATAATATTTCTACCTGGCATTTAGTTTCCCAAGCACTCGTTGCACTCAAATGGAAGTAGAGATTTTATGTCAACATGAAGTAGCTTTCGAATTCTGAAATGTTAATGGATTTAGCCATCATAAGACATCGCCTTCCTAAGCTAAGCTGAGACTTCTGGGAATAAGCATGTTATGAATATAACCTAGCACTGCATAATATTTTCTACAAATTGTCACTATAAGAACTTAGAGGCTTGATTATAGTCTAAATTTTACAGTCTAGAATTGTTAAAATCATTTGGTTTTTCAACCTCTTCTAATAGTCTCATATTGGACTGCTTCTTCCAAATGCATGCATTGGTGTAATAATTGAAAGCTCATGGAAAGAATGATCATATTAAAACCCTAATTTCTACCAAGCAAAAGTTAATAAGGAATAAGAAGTGCAAAGAGAGGCACCAGGTGGTTCATAGGACCTTCAGGTAAAACAAATGAGATTTTATTAGGCTGACAGATACAATTTTTGCCTATGTGTCAAGGGATAAGAGGGGTGTTGATTTGAGTGGCTTATTAACCAGGCGTGTTTAGCTCAGCAATATCACTCATCACTGGGCTTTTTAATCTGCCAAGAGATGGGGACCATTTGCACTTATGAACTGTGTGTAATTATGGTGATTCAGATCTTGCCTGATAATGAATCTTCCATCACAGTGTGTGCCCTCGGTCCTTTGTTTTCTGTTCTTCTCAGTGAAAAGAGAGCAAAGAGAATTCTACTTTGACCCTGGCCGAGGGGAATATGGATGTCTGTAAAAATATGTGGTATGTCCTTCTATAAAAACATGTACTTGCTTTTTCCTCTGTCTTCTGTTTTAGTTTCAGAGAGGGCATAGAAAGCGTGTGTGTGCTAAGACAAACTAATGAACCACATTCATCTTTCATAGTTATTTCACAGTAACCAGTAGAGAAAACTAGAAAAGAATCCTTATGTGACCGTAACAAGCTGGGATTTCCTAGTTAGACAGAAGATAGGCTGTGCTTGGCTCATCTTTCTCCTATTCAGCTGCAGCCTTTCGATTATTGTCTACCATGGTCTCAGCTCTGTGTTTACTTGTAGTTACTCCACAAGTGTATGGCCTTGCGTTCTTAATGAGTTAGGCTCCTATTCTTACAGCTGAGATAACTCCATTCCTAAAAAGTTCATGAAACCTTCAAAACAGCAACTGAGCACAGTAATTTGTAACACTGTATCTACCTTGACAAGCAATCTGGTTCCTTTTTGTATTTTCTAGCCATCCCCTTTTTCCTTTTGTTAACCTCTGCTGACACAGTAAGGGTTATGAGAGTTAATGGTATTTTTTGCCTCCAAAGACTGTCTATAATGAGAAAGAAACTCTATTCAAAGAAATGAATCTTTACTATTTTATCTTTCAGAGACCATGCTAGACTAGGTGGTGAAACTTTTCGGTGTAAGGATTTGGAAACTGGTTCCTGCTCCAATGCTGTCATTTTCCTTCCAAACTAACTCTGTCTGCTCTGTGGTCTTTTCTAACAATCTAACAGGGAGAGAGGGTGGTAGTGTAGTGGTGTAGGGGAATTGAATAACTTATTCTGATTGTTATATTTGGAAACAATAAATTAGGCTGGCTCAGATTAGGTTTGTCCAATTTTCAGTTTGGGTAAAGTTACCTTCCACAAAGTATGAATGTACCTGACTAATGAGTATCCATGCCCTAGTTTCCTGGATCTGGAAGAACAATTCTCTCTGCATTATCAACAGGACAATGACGTCTCACTTAGGCTTCCTTCCTCAAACTTTCCTTTCCATGATAGAAAGATTCATTTCTGTCTAGAGTATATCAAGTTCATAAGTAAAAAATGTCTCATTAAGCTTTTTGGCTTGCTTTGTCTTTTATCACAAATATTTAGTGAATATTTAGTCTGACATTCTCAACTATATTTCTATTTGTTACCTGAATTGCTTTCTTATTCAACTTTCATATTTTTCTTTTGGGCTATGTTTAAAAATATTTGAAAAGAGAATTTTCATTTGAGGATAAGATGTGCTCTAAGTGGAAAAGAAACAAGGGTAGCTCTGGTTGATCCTATCATATGCTTTGGGGAATGTATTATCTCATAATAAAATGGTGTGTGTGTGTGTGTGTGTGTGTGTGTGTGTGTGTGTGTGTGTGTATCTGCCTGTGTGGAAATAAAGAGAAAATAATCTTAAACTTGATAGTGGTCTTAAAAGAGTTTTGTAAGGATGATTTTAAGACACTTTAAGGAAGAGGTTTTTACTTTTCTATATATGATCTAAAAAGATAGAAGTAGTAGAATTTTCATTTGGTAGTTAGAATTCTAGAATAGTTTTAATAAATAATAATAACAAACTGAAAATTATAACATCTTATAATATGTGTCAATTTCTACACAGTGAAAGCACTTTGTGGGAAATGGACACGGCATATACCTTTAATTCCAGAAGTCAGAGACTGAGGTTGGCAGATTTCTATGAGTTTGAAGTTAATCTGGTCTATACACTAAGTTCCAGGCTATCTAAGACTGCAGAGTGAGAAACTTTCTTTAAAAATATACAAACAAAACAACCAAGAAACCCAAAGCAACAAACAAATAATAAAAAACAAAATCAATCAAGCAAACAAAAAAACAAAAAAAACCCCACCATCACCATCACCAACAAAAATACAAAGAAAAAAAATAAAACAAGGAAGCAACATTAACAAAATTATGTCATAACAAGAATGCACAATGAGGTAGTAGAGTCATGCCTTTCATCCGCCATGTTCTCAACTATTTTCTCTTTCTTCCTCCTTCATGTAAGTCAATCATGGAGAACCTAAAGAGTACAGAGAACTCAGGATCTCCAATTTGCAGTGCAGAACATGTTTGCTATTAATTTAGCTTATGAACAGCTTGGAACATTACTATTGTGCCCCCAAATGTGGCTGTTATATACATTATGTCCCTGGATCTAGCTATTATTTATTCATCTCATACAAGATTAGATTAGAATTTATTTTTGTAGTAACTAATTATATGTAGAAACTATTTTAGTTAACTTTTTAATTGCTGTGATGAAGCACCATAACAAAGAATAATAGAATAACAGAATAATAGAATAATGAGTTGGTTGGGAACTTACAGTTTCAGAAGGTGAGTCCATGATCATCATGGCAGGAAGCATGGCAGCAGGCAGGCAGGCATGGAATGATTTGGAAGAGTAGCTGGGAGATTACATCCTGATCCATATGCACAAGGTAGACAGAGAGGAACACAAACACACATACGCACACGCGCACGTACACGCACACATGCACACACACGCACACATGCACATAGCCACACATGCACACAGGCACACATGCACATAGGCACGAGAATCTCAATCACAGGGGGGAAGAGTGAGCTCTTTGGGTCTGACATTTAGAACCGCACAGATCACCCCAAGTGTTACAGTTCCTCCAACATGGCCATACCTCTTAAATCTTCCCGAACAGTTCCATCAATTGGGGTCTAAATATTCAAATATGTGAGACTATGGGGCCATTCTCACTCAAACTATCACAGATACTATTGACAAACCACATTTTATTTATATTTTAAGAACAATCAATATAGAACTTTTCCCATAGACACCATGTAGGTTCTGATGAGGAAAGAGCTAGTCTTTAGAAAAATTCTTTTGGCATAACATACAATATTAAAGCTCACTGGGGTGGATTCACTGCCGCCAAAGCATATGCAGCTGCTACTAAGTCAAGTTCACAAATATTTTTTTTCCAATTTGGATAGAGTTATTATATAATTTCATATTCTGTCTCTTCCGACCCACCCTAAAAGTCAGTTTTACGGAGCTACACAATTTCAATGAAGTAAGAAGCATGTGCAAAGACTCCTGACCATTCTTAAATATATCAGAAAAATTCACGGTCTCTGATAGTTAGCTTTAGAATCTTTTACAGTTCATAATGGAAATTTCCATGCATAAGTGAATTAAATATATTTGAAAAACCATTTTGAAGGAAATCCTAGATTTTAGGCACTGTCACTTATTTATAGTGAGGAGAAAGAAGATATGTTTAACTGAAAACATTTAGTGACAATGTTGTGAACTAAAACATCTTTAGTTGATGTCTGCATAGGGAAGGAAATTTGTCGCAAAATATTTACAGCTTTGTTTGCAAAAATGATGACTAGCAGATATTTTTATTCCTCTGTTTCACTAATGGATGAAGGAATGCTGATAAGCCACTGTTGTTGTGTGGGGTTAATGCCATAATAGGACACTAGAGTGGTATTCTTTCTTAGGAAACAGCACATAACAGTTCACAACCTGCAAGTTCATTTAATAAGAAAACGAGATTGCCTGGAGAACAAACACTGTAAGCACTCTTCTCTGTTTTGGCCCCAGTACTATTATTTCTTGAAACCTCCCTTTTTAATAAAGCCCACCACAGAAATGTTTATTTTTTAATTTCACCCTCTTTTATATCTATTCCTCTGTTTCTTTGTCATCTTTTCTGACTTGATGATTTCCTACTATGTCTAGAGAAATTATGTGGTTTCAAAAATGTTAGCTTTGATTATGTTTTAGTCAGGTTTAGCAAAGGAAAATTTATAAAGTATCTCTGCTTTCTTATATGAAAGAAGAGGCAATATATCTTCTCAAAGTTAGAATTAACTGAGAAAATATATGTAGATTATCTAACAGAACGTCTTGTAGATAAAACACTTGACACGTTTCCTTCCCCTTTTCCTTTTTTTCTCAGTCATTTTTGTTTCCTCTGATAGATGAAAATGATATCATCAGTAAAGAGCTAGGACCTTGCAGCTTAGCCAGTAAACACTTCAAGATCTATGCAACTATTTGATGTTAGTCTGGGTATAACTCAATGTATAGAGCAAGAGTTATAGTTCAGTTATCCAGCCATGTTTCTACAACCCCTAGCAGATATGCTTTTATTAAAGGAGGAGACACTTTGATTTAACACTGACCGCCATGCTATCACTGCATTGCAGAAACAAAAGAAATTACAACTGAGCAAGAATGTCTACTTTTACTGGCAATTTGAAGCAGGTAGGGCTTCCTTTTAGAATATACTCTTATGGATAAGTGTGTTTTCAGAGGTCAGAGTGATGGAGAAGTTATGATATGCATCTGTAATATATAAAAGTATACTTATTAGGTTTGATAACTGGAATGATTAGTGCCTATAAAGTTGGTCAAGATTTTGGAGTGTCTTTGAGGCTGTTTCCAGAACTATTAGCATGTGGGATAGTAAAAGAAGTGAGAAGATTCTTCCCTGAATGTAGGCATCACCATCTGGTAGACCAGGGCACAGATGGAATGCAAAGCAGAAATGCTTGCCAGTATGAACAGTGGACTCTTCTCATCAGGAGCGCTTTCCGAGTATACATATTGATCTCTTCTGGGGGTAGTGTACTTCTATCCTCTTTGTCATCATCCACAGACAGAAGAATCTGAGTTCTTCAGCCTTTAAATGTGACCTATTATCTGTGACTCTTTAGTAAACACCTTGATCTTCAGTCTCCAACTAGATGCAGTACTAGTTATACTATTCTGAGGCTTCCAGCGTTGGGAACCGAGCACTGACTATTCTCTTGGGTCCACAGCTTCCAGGTGAACGTTTTGGCACTATCCAGCCCACGATTCTGTAAACCATAAGCCACTGAAGTTACTCTCCTCTTGTAATTATGTGTATCATTCATGTTTTCCTGGAGAATTATTACTAATATTTCTATCATCAGTCTTTTATTAAAAAGTTGGAAATTCTAACAACATAAATTCTAGGTCTACATACTTTTTTTATAACTTTATTCTTAGAATCTAAAGATCCCAGACCTATGTTACTATTGAAAACTGATAAAAATCAAATTTAAAATGAAAAACCCAGGCATTAAGTTATATCAGATGATCCTGGTATCCATAGTTCTAATATATTGATGATAAAGCTCTTTGAAATGCAGGTTCTTTAGTCTTGCTATTGTTATTCTGTAGTTGAGGTGCATTTAGGAGTTCTGAATTTCAGTATATCTTAGGCAATCCTATGTAAGTCGTCTCTGGATTTTACTGAAAATGTTTGCCTTATACTCTGCTTTATAAATAACTTCTACAACTGCTTCTTGGGGGCTGCTAAGCAATGGAGATTAGTGGGATAGTTGTAATGTCTGGAGCTGAGAGAAAGAAATCCAATTAAGAAATGTAAATTCTTCTTCATGCTGAGAGAATACAAAGCAATAAAAGTATGAATTCTGTTATGCTGCCGGCGGGCTTCTGGGAGTCCATAAAGGGTGAGTGATCTTACTGAGCAGCTGGACTGTCAGCACCATTGCTGGCTTTTATGGCACCAGATGAGGCACTCCTGGAAGAACTCTCTTCAGTGTTTTTTAAGTCAGGCTGTGAATCTCTTTAAATGCTTGAAATTCATAATTAACTATTTAGAATGGGGGGAGTCTTAAAATATAAAATGAATGCAATCCTTTCTGCGGATGATTATCTGATTTCTATTTGTTCCTTACAATACAACTGTGCAAAAAAAAATATTTTTTTTTAAAGAGTCCTGGTGGTTGAGGGTAAGGGAGAGATTTTTCCAGTAATCTTGGTAGAAATTGGTGAGTGCTTTATAAAGGATTATTACTTCTAATTGTTGCATGATCCATCATGGTTTTCAGATTTGAAAGCAGGCTATAATGCAAAGCTGGAGCCATCGTCTGCTACTGAGAAATGTAAATGAAAGATGCAAAAGTGAACAGGAGTTTGGCATGAGATATTTTGCTGCTTTCATAAGCCAGTGGAGGCATAGAACTAAGAGCAACTTCTTTTTTTCTTGTTTGTTTTTTGTTTTAATGATTAGAAATATTGTTTTCATTTTTTCTGCCTGGGAGGATTCTCTATAGTTTTGATAAAATAGTACTTACCACTTCAAATACTAGCTCCATATTTTTCTACTGCAGGAAGTGAACTTGTTCAGAAAACCTTTTCAGGGACATGCCTGGCTGTTTCCTTTCCTTCCTAATCTTCCAGTGTTTGTAAATTCTGTCTCTCCTCAGTAATTCTACATACACACCTATAAGGTACACCTTGTAGAAGCAAATCTAATTTTCTGAGAAGATTCCTATATGATAGCATGCATGTCCACTCTGTCTATCTTTCAACACATTCTGCAGTGTTGTTTTAAAGACTGCTATTTATGTAAACCAATCTGCTGTTGTAGTAACAGCAAGGCCCCTGATAAACTTTGTCTGTTAAAAATATATTTTCAGATAGTCAGAATAACTTGAAAAGACAAATCTGAGCCTTTCTCCCTGTTTAGAGAGTATTTTAGTCTCCTGGGTTGAAGGAGTGCTTTATTAGCACAGAAAAAAAGAGGGAAAATTAGAGATTCCCAGAACAATTATAAATAAATAATTGAATTTAGAATACCATTTTGAAATAATTTTCTATCATAGAACAGACTTAAGAAATATAGAGATAACTAAAGTCTGGTGAATAGCGTAACCATTTAAGGATATTTTTAAATTAAGATTTAATGTATTATTTTCGTTTCCAGTGAGCTTAGTATTGGCAGGAATGTTGGAAGATCAAGTGTTCAGCTCCCTCAACAGTGGACCTAGAAGAAATAATTAGCTATTTAGGTTCTCTCTGACAGTCTGCATTAAGCCAAATGAAAGCTGCACATATTAAACTTTCAAACCTAACATAGAAGCTTGTTTTGGGGCCTTATTTAATGAAGGAGATCTAAGAATTCAACTAAATGCACCATATGTATGGGTTCATTGTCTCTGCGTTTATCTCAGTCATGATAGCCTAGCCCCTGCTTTTTCAGCATTTTATTCCTGAATTAACTAATTAATCAATTCAATAGAAAGCAGGAAAACTAAGATAATGCTCATATGCTGCTTGCTCAGTTTCCCTTAATTGCAGTGCCTTACATAATTCATATCCGATCTCTTCTGTCATTTGTTTAGAAGCTTGCTATTTATTTATTTATTTATTTATTTATTTATTTATTTATTTATTTATTTATCTTAGTGACTCCACATTCCTCTGCTGATGGGTTCTTCACTGCTGGTTTCTAGACATGATTTCAGTTACATTTTGGCCTTTGGGTTATTTCCTAGAGAAGCTAGATTACAATGGAAAACCAGAAAAGTCTCACCTTACCCATGGTCCCCAAAGCAGATCACTGATTTGAGTGGAACAGATACTTCCATTCATATCATAGGAAGAGAAAGGCAGATAAAGTTGAGATAAAGGTTGCAATGTGTGACATAGACATGGATTATAAACTTAATATTGACAGTAACACCTTCTACTAGTGCCTACTGGAAATGTGGGTGGAGACCTTATGTAGTAGAACATGAGCATTATCTTAAATATTGTGCTACCTCTTAATAGCTAAGTGATTGGAAGAAACCTTTAAACGTCTTCAATCCTTATTATCTCCATTTTAATAAAAATATTTTATGTTAATTGTCTGAATGTGTTTTTTGCCTGTATGCCTGTGCACCTTGTGTACACCTGGTCCCTACAGATGTCATAAGAGGGCATCAAATTCCCTGGAACCAGAGTTATGTGAGCTTTCATGTGAGTGTTGGGAATCAAGCCTGAGTCCATTGAGAGAACAACAAATGCTCTTAACTAATTAACCATCTCTATAGCCCTCTAATTATCATCTTTATAAATGGGGAATAGTATTAAACTCCACAAGATATGTAACTCTACTTATGAAGAGTTTGGGAGAGTGCCTGCTCCTGACAGTCTTAATGTGGGCTCATCCGTGATGCTCTCTCCCCCCACTGCTAGTGTTCTCAGTTTTTCCTTTCTGTAATATTCACTACTTCTGCCACTGTATAATTTCCCTTCTGGCCCCATAATACTCACAAGACAATTTTTACTATAAAAATTAAAATTCCCTATTTTGTTTGATTAATTTGATCAATACAGTTTAAAAAATAAGAAAAGCTTTCATTTGTATTTATAAAGTCAGATTTAAATGAGATCATTGAAAGTCGAGTTGTTTATCTTAAGGGAATAATTGGTGATTCGTTTTTCTCTCTCTGAGTAATGAATTGTTATATATTTAATTGCTATTTTGAGAAAGGTATTCCTCCAAATGGGTATTAGGGAGAGGACAGATTTTAATTAAACCATTTAGCACATCCTGAATAACCCCACCAGGAGGCACGATAAAGGTATGGTTAATTGACTCAGAGAGATGGTAGCGGTGTGGGAACTTCAAACACAAAGTTAACTGCAGAGATAATTCCACATCTATGTCCTTAATGTATAGCATAAAGAACACTGACCGTTTGAAAACCAGACTTGGCCAGTCTTTTAATTTTTCTCTTGAAAAATTTTCAACTGCATGTACATGTTCTGTTTCATGAATGAGTCTACAGAGGGAGGGGCTTCTTTTTCCTTAAGCTCTCTGGAAGTGTGGCTCTCCCAGTACTCTGTACCACTGTGCCTTGTCATGTTTCCTCTTCTCTCCTTCCTTCCCTTCTTTCCCTCATTATTCTGGAAATTAATACTTTCCTAAGGATCAGTGACAGTGTATGGGCACACCAATGTAGGGTGACAACTGAAGGCTGAGTCTCTCCCATGTTATAGTTTGCCATCATCAGGCATTGTAAGAGAACCAGAGATCTAGAGAATAGATCAGAGAATGGACCTAAAGTCAATGGCAGGACAGTCATGTAGTTGGCAAGCCAATGGCAAAGTAACAGTCTGAAGTTAAATCTGGAAGCCTGAAAACCAGGCTTCCAGGGAGCAAGTTCAAGAGCAGTAGAATTGAGAGAGTTTGGAGAAAAATAATTGACAGAGAATAATTTGTTTATATGTTAGTATTCTGGGTACATTATAAAACCTTTAGATAAAAGTATGAAATACAAAATAAAATAACACTATAATTATGACTACTTTTCTAATAAGTATTATTGAAAACTATAAGGAAATGTGTACATTAACAGATGACATAAAACCAGACATAGGACTAGTGAGTGGATCTGCAGGTAAGGCTTTCCAGCAAGCCTGACGCCTGAGTTTGATCCCCAGGATCTATATAGTAGATGGTTTTTGATCACCAAAGCTAACATTCTACCACATGTTCTTTTATTCATTGTTATTCTTATTTGGAGCTGACAAAAATCTCTGCAACATCATTCACTTGTCTTGAGTGAGATCTAGAAAGAATGTGTTGAATGAAGACTTTCTATAGTTAAACATCTGATGTTTGACTATTGACATTTTCTCTTGTATTTCTCATGTATTTAAGCTTATATTGTATACCTTCCATCTTTCTAACTGTCCTTATCACTATTGAAGCAACTACTATACTCTTCTAATTTGTATATTCATTCTTTGGTTTTAATATCTTTTAAACAACTCAGTTCTTAGTGTCATTTCTACTGGTTTATTTTTTATATAATTTCATATTCTTATAGTGCTAATGTCTTTTTGAAAGTAATTTAAGTATTATGCCTTTTGTAAATTATTGACTTACATATGCCAGTTCGTGGGGTTTCCTCAGTAGTCTTTCATAATTCTTGCTAGTTTATGTGACTAGCTAATTTTCTTGTATTTGTCACATATAGCATAGTTATTTGACTTGAAAATCTCTACTCTATAGATCTACTGCCCAACAGTATCCATGTGAATTTAGAAAGTGTGCCTGATCCCCAGGACAAGAGATCCCAGAATGTTTCTCTTTGTTAATCCTCTATCAAATAAATCTTATAACATGGATTATTTGTGCATATTCTGAAAAGAACGGGGGGGGGCACTGAGAAAACCCATTTCTCTAGTTTCCTATCCCTCAGGTTGAAATTTACAAAACAAGGAAGAGTGAAGAAAGTGATTGAATGAGTCATCTTTGGAGGAAGAGTTAAATTGCTTTGTATTGTGTAGGAAACATTGTGTGTGCCAAACATGGAGTCAACTTGGAAGTGGATTTTCAGCCTGTCAGACTTCCAGAAGAGAATTTAACTGGCTGATGCATTGATTTTTGTAAGAACCCAGGTGGAGGACCTTGTAAAATCATGCCAGGAATCCTGATACACACAACTTACAATGTAATATATAAATGTTTTTCTAAGTCTCTGAGATTTTGGTATCCTTTTGTGTAGACATAGATAAGAGTTAACCTTTGTTGTAAAAGTCACAGCATAAAAAGGAGGAATAGATATGGGAAAACATTTTTGTCCTTTTATGTATTTTTGTTTTTGCTTATTTTTATACTTAAAATTTTGATTTCATAAAACATATTTTGATCATGTTCCACCTCAAATTCTTCCATATCCTCTCTACCTTTCTACCTATCTATGCCCCATTTCATTCTTTAAAAACAAACCCCCAACTAAGAAACAAAACTAAAAAATCCCACAAGAAACAAACAAACAAACAAACAACGAAATCCACAAAGATCAATGTGAAAAAGGTTGTGTGTGTGTGTGTGTGTGTGTGTGTGTGTGTGTGTGTGTGTGTGTGTGTGTGTTGGCCAGCTAATTCTTGGCATGTGGTCTGCTCTCAAGTGTGGTTGATATGTACAGTGATACTCCAGTGAAGAAAACTGATTTCCTCTTTGCCAGGAGGTATCAATTGCAAATAACTTCTTGGCTAAGGGTAGAACTTTGAGTCTACTTTTCTCTCTTAGGGATGGGAACTCATCTGGGTAGAATCTGTGTCATCTTCTGCAAACTGCCATAGTCTCTGTGAGTTCATATGCCTATTAGTCTTGTATCTCGAAGATACTTTACTTAGAGTCATACATCTCCTCTGGCTCTAATAATTTTTCTGCCTCCTCTTCTGCATAGATCCTTAAAATTGAGAGGAGTGATTTGATGAAAACATCTATTTAGGACTGAGTGCTCTGAAGTCTCTCATGTTCTGCACATTGTTCAGTTGTGGGGCTCTGTCCTAACTATTGTCTACTGTAAGAAGAAGCTTCTCTAATGTGGGTTGAGTAAGGCACTGAACTATGAATATATCAGTATGGAATTAGGAATCATTATTTTTATTTTCCTTTAGAAGAATAGAAGTAATTCATTTTCCATGAGACCTATGATACCCTTTTCAGTATTAGGTCCTTTGACACTTTAGGATTGTCAGGTATGGATCCCATATCATAGAATGGGCCTTAAATGCAATCAAGAGTGGTTGGTTAGTTATCTCTATAACACTTGTGTCACTGTTATGTTAGTATATCTTGCAGGAATGTTGCTATTATAGGTAACAGAGTTTATAACTGGGTGTTAATAATAATTATTTTTTCTCCTCTGGTAGTGATATAGAGTTCCTTCCAGTATCATGAATGATAGATTATAGTGGTGAAGCTTAGGTACCAGCTGGACATTTCCATGTTCATTGACTTAAGCAAATGTTGTCTTCAGTAGTAGGGCCTTACCATATGGTTGTGGAGAATAACCAATAACTGTGGTAATCGCCTGTGAGGTTTAGAGGGTTTCCATAGACCAATGACTCAACAAGACATAACCCATTCCTGAGATGTACTTTTGAATTGGTTGTTTAAGGTGACTACTTGGATCTTTGTTTCTCCTTTTATTTAGTCTCTTCATATAGATTCCTTGCATATATTGCATATTTTCAGAAGTTTCTAAAATCAGTTTCTATATGGCCCCTCAAACAGGCCCTCCTTAGTGTTAGTTGGCCCTTCTTCTTTACTCTTTTCCCCAATCCCTCTTATTATTTAATTTTTCTATCCTGAATTTTTTCTTTATTTTCCCACAACATCCTATTCTATTTTCTCTTCCTTTGGAGACCCTCTCCCGTCTTTGAACTATTACAAGGTACCTAATCTCTGATTATTTGGTTTGTAGCATACATATCAGAGGCTTAAAAGCTAGTACACACATACAATAGAAAACATACAATATTTATCTCAACAGAAGGGGGAAAGATCTCTCATGATCATGAAGGATTAATATTATAAAAATGGCTACCCTACCAAAATAAATCTTTCAATTCAATGCAGTATCCATCAAAATTACAATCGAATACTTTACAGAAAAAATTTTAAAAAATGTCTTCAAGTTCACGTGGAAAGGCATCCACCCACAAAACAAAACAGAGTAGTTAAATCAATCCTTAATAATGAATCCCAGATTTTAAGACACACTATCATGTAGTCTTGGCACAAGAGCAAGCACATTGATCAATGGAATAGAACTGAAGAACCAGAGACTTACTTTTTGCCAAAGAAGCAAAAAATGCACACTGGAGAAAAGAACATTTATAACCAATGTATTTGTCATATTGGATAACTGCATGTTAAAGAATGAAAATAGACACCTATCACCATACACAAAACTTAGCTCCAAGTGGATTTGTGCCTCAACATAAGACCAGATACACTGGATCTGATAAAGAGCAAAGTAGGAAACAGTCTTGAACTCATAGGTACAGGAAAGGATTTACTGCACAGAGTATCATTAACATAAACACTAAGAACAAATACTAATAATTGGGCCCTCGTGAAGCTGGAAAAATTCTGTATGACAATGTGTACAATTCACTGGGCAAAGCAGCAACCTACAGAGTAAGATATGACCTTTACCAATTTTTCATATGATAAAGGGCTAATAATCTACAATATATAAAGAACTACAAAAAACCTAGACATCAAGAAAATGCAGAACTCAATTAAAAACAGAGTATAGTTCTAACCACAGAGTTCTCATGAAACATGAATAGTTGAAAAACATTTAAGGAAATGTTCAACAGTCTACCTGAGCCATCAAGAAACACAAATTAAGGAACATGTTAATGGTGTATACCTTTAATACCAACACTTGGACAGAGGCATTGGGATTTCTGAGAGTTTGAGGCCAGTCTGTTTCCAGGACAGTGAGGGCAATGTAGAAAGACCCTGTCTCAAAAACAAACAAGCAAACAAACAAACAAAACCAAACAAACAAAAACCAAAACCCCAAACAAACAAACAAAACAACAACAAACCAAATTAAAACTACTATAACATTTCATTTTACATCAGTCAGATGGCCAAAATTACTAAAAACAAATGCTGGTGAGGACGTATGGAAAGAAAAACATCTATTCCTTTCTGGTAAGAGTACAAACTAGTACATCCACTATGGAAATCAGTGTGGTGATTCCTAGGGAACATGGACTAGATGTACTTTAAGATGCAGTTCTGCTATTCCTATGTATATACCCAAAGGATACGTATCCTACTATAGAGGTAGTGGTTCATCCGTATTCTATGCTGCTTTGTCTATAAGATCCAGAAATTAGAAACAGCCTAGATTTCCATAAAATGAGGCATGGATAATGAAAATTTGATATATTTACACAATGGAATATTATTCAGCTGTTAAAAATGAAGTTATAAGAGTTGTTCAAAAATGGATGAAGGTAGAAAAAACTTTATCCTGAGTGAACTTGTCTCAGAATAGACCCCCTAAATATGCCTTGCAGCATGTACAAGCTGAACTATGAGATGCAGATTTCCATCATAGAAGGAGAATATTTTAAAACTTGAGACACAGATGGCATGTGTTAATCCAGTGGGCTATTAAAACAATCAAACTAACAAGCAATACCACCAAACAAAATAACCATAACAACAACAACGACTGCAACAACAACAACAACAACAAAAATAACAACAACAATAAAACTTGACAAAAACAATAACAGCAATGGAAAACAACTGTGAATTTTGCTATACCTTCATGGAAAAGTTTTGGAAACAACCCAAGTGGCTAAGACAATTATGTTAATTTACTTAAACAATATACCATCTTGTAAGTAAAAGTGATGCCTTTCAAATCTAGTAACTGAACTTCAAAGTTTAGAGTGCTTTGTACTATATTTTATTACATAAATCAGTATACTAGTTTAGAAGACAATAGCCATTTTAGGAAATTTGAAACCCTTTATATAAAATAGATACTTAACTAGTACTGTAAATAAGGAATTGAATTTAGTACCTAATTCATATTATCTAATTTAATTCTCATACCACAGATGAAACACAGAAAAACAAATAAAGGACAAGTTCAAAAAATTAAAATAAACTCAGGCAAGCAACAAAAGGTGCCAATTTATAAGTGATGGGTGTAATTTAATTCCATGTCAATATAATCCTAAAGACAGATAAATAAAATAACCAAATAGAAATGTTCGAAGTCTGAAAGAGGTAGAAAAATTTAATCCATTGATAAGTCTACTTCAATGACAAGTCTTTCACAAAATGTTTGCAAATTAAAATTTGAAAAATAGCTATTCTATTTCATAATTCAAAATAAAATTCCAGAAGACAACACACTAAGAGCATATTATGTTTGTATATCTATCACTAGGATGTATATATATCACTAGGAATGACCAACAATATCAGTATTAGCTTTAAGGAAAAATACCAAGATGGCCTGCAGAAAACACACCTATGTGTTCGTAAGGATTGAAGGAGATCATACAGTCTGGATGGAGTTAGGGAGGCAATGGGAACTATGGGTATTGCAATTAAATCTAAACTTAATGTTTAGGTTAAAATAAAGAAAATCTATTTAGATTTTTCCATTAGTCTAGGTTATAGGGGGACAGAACAAGAAGAACGACTGAATGTGTATATGTCTATATCCTGGAAGGCTTGGGTGCTCCCTAGAGGGTCATTAGTGTTGAGTCCATGTTAATATTCAAGAAGATGGAATCTGAAGACAGCAGAGAATACGTTCACTGTTAGATTGGCTCATTAAGAAGGAAATGAAGTATGCATACATGCACAGGGTTGGATTCTTCCTCTTTCTCTTTCTTCTATCCTGAAACCCAGCCCATTGGATGGTACCTGCATGTAGTGTAGATTTCTTGCCCAGACTGCAGTCATTGTACCACATTTCAATCTTTTCTGGAAACACTTCCAGAAATGTACTCAGAAGCGAGTTTCACCAGTTCTACACATCTCATAATCCAGTTGAAACAATGATAGAGTTCAACTACAATGTGAAAACATTTTTCAGTAATGATACGAGGTATGGCTTTGTGGCTTTCCCTCATCTGCTTGTCTCATTTGTACTTCAGTTTACCTACAAATAAAATGGGAATAATTATGATACTTAACTCAGAGGTCTTTTGTGAAGATGGAATTTTATATAATTATTCTTAGAGCTCCTTAACTAGATATGTTTTATTTATAGACTCTAAATTGCACAATTGTTTTAGAAAATTAAAAATAGTGCACAGTTATGTAACTACTGTAGAGGTATGCTAAGTAGTCTAGACATTTTCCTCTCCTGTGGGTTTGAGGGATTGTATGTTTGGGTAAAATTGTTCTCAAATGAACAGTTCTTTGAGTAGTTCACAGCTTAAAGGCTGACACCTTTGCTTCTGCTTCTCCCAAATGTGACACGTTTAGAATAATTGTGTGTAGGTGACAGCAAGCATCAGCTTCATGACAAAATACATTTTCCTGCACAGTAGATTTCTCTTTATCTTTAACAGAGATTTAATTCTGTTTGAGAAGAAATAAAATGCCAGAACTATCTCCCTCCCTTTCTCTCTCTCTCTCTCTCTCTCTCTCTCTCTCTCTCTCTCTCTCTCTCTCTCTCTCCCCCTCTCTCTCTCTTTTGGTTTTTTGAGACAAGGTTTTTCTGTGTAGCCCTGGCTGTCCTAGAACTCACTCTGTAGACCAGGCTGGCCTTGAAACTCAGAAATCCACCTGCCTCTGCCTCTCAAGTGCTGGGATTAAAGGCATGTGCCACCACTGCCCAGCCATGCCAGAACTCTTTTAATCCATCCAAACTGACCTTCTTAAACAACCATGATCACATCCAAATTGACCTTCCTAAACAATCCTGATCTCCATGTGTCTTCTCAAAGACAGCCTTTTTAAAAAAAAAAAAAAAAAAACTTTAATCCTTTTTTACAGTCCAGCCTTCATCCCCCTCCTGATCTGCCCCCCAAAGACAACATTTTTATGAGGAGAAAATAATCTTAAGGAACAAGGCTCTATTTATCTGCATAGCTATTTTGCAAGACATGAAAACAAATCTTATGCTTGTCTTTCAAACAACAGAAAATCAGAAAGGGCAAATAATTTCTTTGGATAAAATTGAGAAGTAAAATTCCTAAAGAAAGAAACCACCATTCCCCATTCCAAGCCTAACGGGAAGAAAGCCCTCCTTAAGTTTTACATGGAGAGTTAATATCTGGGGTATAAGGTAAGTTTCTCTTTTCTGCTCTAAAGTAGCCAGAGAAACCAGAGCACCATGACTTACAAACAAAACCAAAGGGCATGATTTTCTTATGAGTGCTGTGAATATAGTAGTAAAATGGAAATTAACACAGTTGTAAAGGACTGAAGAAATTTCAGGAGCAACATAAATTATTAATAGAAAAAGTACCTTATGCTGAGCTCATTAATGATATTCAGATTTGCGACCTACTTAGAACGAGCTTTCCTCTCTGTATTTGGAACAGGCTGGTATAGATAGAAGCAGATTTTCTGTAGTGAATCATTCAAGTTGCCGGGTGTGCCTGCTTTCAAAGGGCAAGTCAAGATGTTCAGAGGATGCAGTGGTTAGGAATCCTTATAGAAACCTGATGTTTTTCTTAACAAGAAACGTTACCATCTGTAGTGCTCAAATTCAGCAATCCTTCCTAATGCTAACAAAGCGGCTGCTTTGGCAGATCAGTCTAAGAGCGATCCTGTAGAACTGTCTGTTTTGAAAAGGTAACTTCAAATCTACCTCTAGAAGAGAGGGTCTCCTTAGGGTTTACAGGTTCATTAGAGGGATCTTTTCATGCTGGAAGCATTTCCATTTGTTTGCTAGTAGAAGGAAAGACTAAAGCCAAACCCCAAAACAGAACACCCAAGAGAGGAATCAACATATGTACCTCATAATTTCAATCATTATAATGGAAAATATAGTTGAGGTTAGTGGATCAGCAGCTGTTTTCTAAAAAAGCCAAGTTAAGTATGATGTAGGTTAGAAGATAATCCAATCCTAATGTCAGTCATTTTAAGAAGGAAATTTGCATGCTTAAACAAAAGTAAAGAAAACATCCACAAGGAGAGTCATATTACTAAGACAAACTCAAGCAGTAAAATCATCTGGTGTGATGAAATTCTACAGAGTAGGCTTTCTGATGAGTCCGTTGGTATTTCTGTTTAGTGAGCAATCAGTGACTCAACTCTGACACTAAATCTAAAAGTGCTTTGTCAGAGACATTGCCAATGTTGTTAATAGTTCTAAAGGCACAAGGAAAGAATTCACCCTAATCTTAGAGTGTCATATGAATCACAATGAAAGGGTCCCAAAAGGAGGCAACAGAGTCAAAGACAACTCCTGCTCCCACTGTTAAGTCTCACAAGAAGACCAACTTACACAACTGTAACACATATGCACAGAGCCTACATCAGTCCTACACAGGTTCCCTGTTTAGTGGTTCAGTCTCTTTGAGCCCTTGTGAGTCCAGGTTGGTTGATTCTGTGGGGCATGTTCTCCTGGTGTTCTCTACCTGACTGGCTGCTACAGTCCTTCCTTGGCCTCTTCTGAAGAGTTCCCCAAGTTCTTCCCAGTGTTCAACTGTGGGTCTCTGCATCTGTTTCCATCAGTTGTGTCTATTTTTAAATAAAAGTGAAAGTTCCTTATAAAAAAAGCTAGAAAAGCCGGGCAGTGGTGGCGCACGCCTTTAATCCCAGCACTTGGGAGGCAGAGGCAGGTGGATTTCTGAGTTTGAGGCCAGCCTGGTCTACAGAGTGAGTTCCAGGACAGCTGGGACTACACAGAGAAACCCTGTCTCGAAAAACAAAACAAACAAACAAACAAACAAACAAAACAAAACAAAACAAAAAAAAAAAAGAAAAAAGAAAAAGAAAAGCTAGAAAGCTTCCAGTGCCCTTACCATCATCACTGTATTGACTGTGTGTTTCCCTGGAACCTTAGACCAATCCACTATTGATTTGTACAAAGTAAATATTCAATAACAAAATATGTGATATTCCTAAGTGCACCAATTACATAAACTTAAGAAAGAAGGATGTACACTGATGTTACAGAAATAATTGTAAATCAAATGCAGATTTTCAGCACATATAAAATTCTACCTACTTTAAAGTAGGGAGACATTGACTGACAATAGAATGTATGATACTGTAACTTGAATTTAATTATACATTTACTATTGCAATGTCTTTTCTCATGCCTTAATTCATAGCTCATCTCCTTCCTTCCCTCTTCCCTTCTTCCTGTCGTCCCTCCCTCTTTTCCTCCCTCCCTCCCTCCCTCCCTCCCTCCCTCCCTCCCTCTCTCCCTTTCTCCCTTCCTTCCTTCATTGTGCATTTTATTTTGAATGGAAAGCAATAGAGGAATGAAAAGTATGCTTAGCTCTGCATCTAAGAATTGTTCTCAAGCCATAATGGATACAAATTCACCAATGTACACTACCAAAAATTTTTGAGTTTGACTGGTGGAAAAGAAGCTAAACAAAACAAAATACACTTATCTTTATTAAATACTGTTAACTACTGGGCACTGAAATGTAAAAGCTTCCCCACAGCCAAAGAAATATTAACAGAGTAAACAGTCTACAGAAAGTAAGAAAATCTTTGCCACATACGTTTCTCAACTATATAAAGAAATGTACAAATTAAGCCCTAAATTAAAACTCCTAATTAGTAAATAGGACATTGCACAAGACCTCTAAGGCTCTGCCTGATGTTTAGCTGAGGGTCTCTGCATCTGCCTCCATCCACTGCTGGATAAAGCCTCTAAGGAGACAGTTATGCTGTCTGCAAGCATAGCAGAGTATCATTTATAGTGTTACAGGCTGGCTCTCCTACAGGGGATGGGTCTCAAATTGGGGCAACCATTGGGTGGTTGTTCCCTCAGTCTCTGCTCCATCTTTATCCCTGCACATCTTGTAGGCAAGACACATTTTGGATTGAAGGTTTTGTAAGTGGATTGACATTCCCTCCCTTCCTTTGAAAGTCCTGCTTGGCTGTAAGAGGTGGCCATTTCCGCTTTTATACCCCCCTCTGTAAGTATCTAAGCTAGGGTCACACACATAGTCTTCCCATACTCTCTCTCATCCCAGGCCTCCAGCTAGTCACCAGAGATGTGCCCCCCTCTGCTGATTTCAATTCTCACCCCAACTCTCCTCACATCTGGTCACCACCCAGTTTCCCTCCTTACCTCCTCTCCTACCTAGTTCCCTTAATCTATCCATCTCTGGTGAGCATTTAGTTTCTGCTTCCTAGTGAGATTTGTGCAGCCTCTCTTTAGCACCTCCTAATTACCCAGTTTCTTTGGGTCTGTGGATTGTAGTTATCCTGCACTTTATGGCTAATGTCTACTTACAAATGAGTACATACCATGCATGTCTTTCTGACTCTGTGTTACCACACTCAGGATGATATTCTCAAGTTTCATTCTTTTTCTTGCAAAATTCAAGAGTGGGTGATAGAAGTGAGAGGTTGGAGGAGTCAAGGACACCAGAAGACCCACAGTCAAGTAACCTGGGACTGTGGGGGCTCAGAGACTGGAATACCAACCAAACAGCATGTAGTCTGGTCCTAGACCTCCCTACACATAAATAGCAAATGTGAAGCTTGGTGTTCATGTGGGTCCTCTAACAAGATAGCAGGGCCTGTCTTGGTCTCTGTTCCCTGCCATTGCATTCCCTACTTGAACTGCCTGGTTGGGTCTCAGTGGGAGCAGATGTGCCTAGACCTACTGGGACTGGATACCCCAGGGTGGGGTGGTACACAAGGGAGGGGGCTTTTCTGAGGAGGAGTGGAACAATGGAAGGAGGTATTTGTAAGAGTGGGACTGGGAAAAGAAGAGGGAGGGGTGCTATGATTGGGATGTAAAGTAAATAAAATAAAAATTATAAAAGGGAAGAAATATGCAAATAAAGGGTGATGGATATAAATAGTAATAAAGGGCATGTTGAATTAAAAAATATAGAACACTGAACTGAACACATAGTCCTCAAAATGACTAATAAATACACTTGAAAGTGTTCACTATTCATAGACAATAAAAAAATATAAAATTAGGAAAAGGTTTAGATTCCATCTCACTCTAGCCAAAATGGCTATCATCTTAAAAAAAAAAAAAAGACAACTAGTACTGGCAAGAATGATGGGGAAGCTGAATTCTTATCCACTTTTGATGGGGATACAATCATTATATATGTATACTGAGGTGGGTCAAGGACAAGAAACTGGAGAGGGGCTGTGGTTACCTTCAAGATATAAGTAGGATCGTTTTATTTGTAGTGACTTTATTCACAGCAGCTGCTCTATCTCTTCCTTTGTGTTTCTTTCCCTCTGCATTTTAATAGGCTTTTTAACGTTTATCACTTTCATTTTAAACCTTTTTATCTTCCAATAAAGCATCTTCTTTTAAGGACTCACTTTGTCACCATGGTCACAATTAGTACCTCTTATTTGTTCAACTAAGTAATTATTTTTCCCTAGCAGCTACTGAATTTTCTGTATATTTGCCAAATTTGGACACATCTTTTAAATAAAATTACACAATTTTCTGTTGTTGCTCATTTGAAAATTAGCATGATCCCTTCATTTTCATAATCTATATCAGTATTGCATTACTTTTTGTTTTTTTTATTTAAATGATTATATGTACTATTTTACTGATCTATTTAGAGTTAGACAAATACTGAGTTGATTCTATTTTTCAGAAAGTATAAATTAATGCTTTACAAATTTTTGTACATTCATGTTTTGGGGGTGGAGTAAATGCCTAGAAGCTGAATTGATGGTGAATAATATATTATTTTTTGAGAATTGGAATTGTTCTCATCTCAAGTGACTTCTTTATTTACAAACTACCAGCAATATATTGTTCTATATACTCACTGATCTATGTGTCTTTTAAAGACTATAATAAAAAACCTTTTTATTGTTTCTTGGTGAATTTAACAACATGCACTCCAATTCCACTTATCTCCCATCCCTTTGTATCCAACTCCTGTCCTTGCAAACTTCCCCCCAAAAGAAATAAAAACTGAAATATTTAAAATAAACAAAGCAAAGCATAAAAAATATCTTGTCATAGAAGCTGTAGTGTGTCACACTTTATCCCATAGTATAGCCTTTGTCTATACCTCTTTACTTGTAAATGCTCATTGCAAGGTGTCATTGGTCTGGATTCAGGCTTCTTGCTTCTGTTACCTCATCAATACTGGATTGTCACTCTCTCAAGTGCTGCAGCAGGTAAGGGGCAGGGCCAGCTCTCCACTCTCATGAGCCCAAGGCCAGCTCTCCTGACTGCTGTAGATGGTGAGGGGTGAGAAGAGGAAGGGAATTTCCCTCCACCCATGCCATCCTACAGCAGACAGGTGGTTGGGCCAGCTCTCCAGTACTCACGCCCTTTGGGGCCTGCTCACTCATACTGCCCCCTACCACCACCACCACGGACAGCTGTACTGTGCTGCTCAGGTAAAGTGCAGGGCATACTCTCCTGAGTGCTGCAACAGGTGAGAGGTGAGTCCAGCTCTCCAGAGTGCTGAAGTCAATGAGGGGTGGTGTCAGCTCTACACATCACTTGGATATCAATGCAGTCAGGTGGCAGCCCAACAAGGGTCATCCACATGGTTTTTTGTGGTAATATGAGCATTTAAACAGAGCCCTGATGGTATATCGCCACAGACCCAGACATGCTAATTGTTCAGTTGTACATACAACAAAATTTTAAACCATTCTATAGCTTTCCTGAGGTTATTTTTTTGTGGTGGTAATTTTCTTACATTATAGTTTTGATTTAATAGTTAGAATTATGCCAATGTATCTACTTACCTTAAAATCTCTCTCTCTCTCTCTCTCTCTCTCTCTCTCTCTCTCTCTCTCTCTCTCTCTCTCTCTCCTCTCAAGAATGCTTACAGCAAATGATTGTACCTCACAAGGCACTGCAGCTCCACTGGTCTAATCACAGATGAAGATTGACATTAAGTGAAGTAAATAATCATTAAAGAATATTTAACAGTTGGCTGGGTAGTTGACTTGATTAGGAAGACACCACCTTGCACATTATTCAAGCCAAGCACAATGATATATTTTCCAAGTTAAAGAAGCTTTATAATTTACAAAGGTTATTTTCAGTGATAGTACAAGGGGAAAAAATGAAGGTTCTCAGAATACTTTTCTATCTAATTACATTGTATTTACACATAATCAATGTGTAGTAGACTTTTGGAGTTAAGTGCAAATATCCACTACTAGTGCCAAGTCTATACATATTTGCTAGACTCTATTCTCACACTGCTTGTGTAGGCTTCATAGACCTCAGGACCAGAAGAGAAGCCTTCGTACTCTAACAAAGAGCCGAGTGCATCATGGGACTGTGGTGCCAACGCCATCACACCTATTTTAAAGGGAATCATCAAAGAGGTTGGTGATCATATGACTTGCTGATCCTCTGGGTTTTGTGCTTCAAGCTCTCCAATATCACAAACAGACAAGTGATGATGTATTTTCTAGTCAGCTTTACTGTCAGCTTAATACAGCCTAGAGTCACCAGCCATGGGATTCTTAATTAAATGATTACCCACATAAGAATGGCTTGTAGGCATGTCTGTGGGGATTATCTTAATTGGTAAGTGATGTGAGAGGGCACATTCCATTCAGGATGGCATCCACATTATGGATGGGCCTGGGATGTCTACAAAAGCTAAGCGTGAATCAGTGAGCAAGCCATCAAGAAACATTCCTCTATGATTTCTGCTCTACTTCTTCAGGTGGGCATTCCCAAGTTAGAGGTAATATTGCATGAAATAGCAAGTAGGCTTGTTGTGGTCTACCTTGGGTTCTTGTCCTGACTCCTCCACAATGATGAGCTGTAACCTGTAAGTTGAAAGTAGTCCTTTTCTCCTCTAAGTTGCTTTTAGTCAGAGTGCTTTATGAGAGTACCAGAAGGTAAACTAGAATAGCTTGTGAATCATGCTTTTAAACTTATGAAATCCATTTCTCCAGTTCAAGACATTCTTCACTGTGGGTTTGCATAGGCCACCACTACAAAAATAACTTCAGGAAAAATATAGGCTGGTTTAAATTTTTGTTGTATTCAAAATTGAACAATTAGTAAAGAAATCTATGTGCTAATGGTTTTAAAATATCTATATCAATTTTAGGCTTAAGGTTTATAGTTTATACATCTTTTGGACAGAATTAATGTACAAACATCGTAACAATTCATTTAGAATAGAATTTTACATTTTCCGCATGGTTTGAATACCCAGTTTTCATTAAAAATACTTTCTTATTATGATAATTAGGCAATGGTTCAATTCATGCCAAATGTCTAGTAAAGTTCTTTCTAACTATTAATTATAGCTTAATAAAAGCTTTCAAGTGAATCAAAATTTTAATGTTTCAATGGGTTATAATTTTCCTGGTCTCATAAAGATAAACTAAGTTAAAGGGACAAACTTAATTGGAAATAGAATTCTGATCTCATTCTGTTTTTGTGCCTAAATTTATGACAGAGAAAGTATGGGAATTAAGCTACCAACAGGCTTAGTGTTGGTGAAAATATTTATATTATCATCTGTCTATGGTATTCCAGACTTGGCAGCAAAGCATTCAGGAGGCTGAGAGAAAAGATCTACAGGAGTTTGTGGTCAACCTGGGCTACAGATAGTGTACTGTGCCAGCCAAAGATAAATAGTGAAAGACCCTGACTCTCTCTCTCTCTCTCTCTCTCTCTCTCTCTCTCTCTCTCTCTGTGTGTGTGTGTGTGAATGTATGAATGTACTTTCTGTGTTGCCTGTACTTATTTCTGTTGTGTTTTGTTACTGGTTGCTGGAAGGTGCTATATATTCTATATCTACCAATAGACTCAGACTCTGCATTCTGTAAGTTTGAAAACTATTTATTAGTGTCTATCACAAAATATATATCATGATGTTATTTATATACTTGAAATTGAAATAATTTGTTCAAGAGCTTGTATGTATGTGTGTGGTTATAATAAAGAACCTCTATTCTTTATCTCAGATTCCCATCACAGAACCTTGAAACTTGACATTTTCCCAGTGATAAGCACATCTTTATCATTTTTATGTTAGATCAGTGGGGTTTATGTGCCAGGGGTGATTTTTGGTAGTCTCTTAGATAGCACATGCAAGTGAGATGACTCAGGATTGGGACAAAAACTACCCATATGATGATAGTGCTGAGACTTCATATAACCAACAATCCAATCATCAGTCATGATGCAATTTCAATAGAAACTGTGTATGCTGAGACCAGAGAGAGTTCTGTGGCTGTTGATCATTTTTTCTTTTTCTTTTTTTTTTTTTTTTTAATGTGAGGGTAGCATATTTCCCTATGGAAAGAAGATATTTTAGGATGCTACAGATATGCTCTTCAATGTCTGTCACTTCTGTATCCTTTAAAATAGTTTATATTCACAAGTATAGTGTTTTCTGAGTTCAGTAGGTCATTCTAGTGAGCTGTCAAACTGAGGGAATCATGGATACCCACAACTATATAGTAAGTAAGCCTAAACTTGGGTTGCTTGAATACATCCAAACTTATAATTAGTGTCTAAAGTAAGAGAAGTCTTATTGAGGACTATATAGTCAGGAAGAGTATATTCAGTTCTACTTAAGAATAGTAGTAAATATCCTGGATCATCTTTTTCTTCAATCAGAGTTCTGAAAAAAGATATTTTTAATTAAATTTTTTGAAATAGAAACTTAGGTCCTTACCATTAGTTATTATGATGTTGACAATCTCAGAATAGTCAACCCATAGCTTCAATTTAGAATACCCTCAGAATTCTGTCATGAATTTCTAAGATTTTCCAAAGATTGTCTATTATATGAAGATATAAATATAATCTAAAGACTGCGCTCACAGGCAGCACCCTTTGAATAGACTTCCCTTTTCTTAATATCATTTACTTTTCAAACAATGGTCATTTTTAATAATGGGCCTTGTCTTCTTCTCTTGGGTCAGGCTCTTCTCGATTATCTTACCACCTTGTCAAGAAGGCCTTATTCCTAAGGATCCTTCGACAGAATTAGAACACAGTTCTGCACATGCTAAGATTATATATGAAGCAGGGTAGTTCATTGATCATTAGAGTGGGCTGCAGAATCAAACTAACACAACAGCATCTTTGATGTGCCACTAATCAGCCAAGTCATCTTGAACAATTGCTTTCCCCCCATTCCACCCTGTTCCCAAGGTATTTTATTAAGTATATGCAAATATTCAAAATCTGAACCTGAGATATGAAGCACATCTAATTCCAAGAGTTTTGGACAAGAAATATTCCTTACCCATTGTTTTCATGACATGGGAGCAGGGGCTTGGCTTTTATTAAAATTCTTGTTCTTTTTTGTCATTTTTATATAACAGAAGTAGCAAAACAGTTCATTATGCCACACATTCTTTTAAATATTTCACATGTACTAACTTTAAAAATTCCCTATAAATTAAGGGGAAGGCACCATTTTACCCTAATTTCATAAGTGATTATGTAAGACACAGCGAATTAAAAGAAAAACTGCAACTAACAGTAGGGTGTCCAATCCCAAGTGGTACATCTCCAATGGTCCCTTCACAGCTAAGGTTCAGGGTACATCCCAGAAGAGAGGGCACAAAAATTCTAAAAGCCAGAGAATAAGGATCTCCACAGGAGCTAAGGTAGTATCCTCTAGACCTGATTTAGAAGTTGTACCTATAAAATCTCAACAGCATAATTGACCAAACAAGACCTGAACAATAATAATATCAATTGGCATACCAATATAGTTGGAGAAAATTTCACAAGGTCACACCAGTGGATGAGGAGCTACATGCAGTAAATAGCTGCTGCAGAAGAAGAATCTATCTTCTTCAGGGACATGTCCCCTGGAAGGTTATGGTCAGTCTTAAACATGTACACACTAAATCATCTATCTATCTGTCTGTCTGTCTGTCTATCTATCTATCCATCCATTACCTATGATCTCTTGTGTGTGTGCACATGCTTACGTATAAAGCAATAGTTAAATAAAAGGTTGTATATTTGCCAGTACAAGTGAAGTAGAAAGAAGGAGAGGGAGGAAATGATGTAAGTATAGTACTCATATATAAAAACTGATAATAGCAGCATATATATATGGTATGTATATTGGTTAAGGAATACTTCTTATCCCAAACTCTTGGGACTGGATGTGCTTCAGATCTCATGTTTTAATTTTGGAATATTTGCATATATTCAATAAAATACCCAGGGAAGAAGGCTGGGATGGGGGAAAAGCATTTGTTCAAGACTAGTTGGTTAATTAGTGGTGAAGCCAAGGCATAGTCATTACAGTTTGATACTGAAGCTCTCATTCATGATCAGTGAACTATGCGGTGTTACATAAAATCTTAGAATATGCAGAATTGTGCTCTAATTCTGTCTTAACACTTTTGTTCATGAAACATACAAGAACAGGTAACTTATTTCTATAGTCTTTGTCCTCATTGCCCCCTTATGTATGTTCTCTTCCTACTATTTGGAAATCCTTGCCCGTTTCCCAAATGCCCAGAACTTCTCTAGTTTCCAATCTTCTTGATTTACTCAAAAGTTCTTCTCAATATCTTCCCATGGTTGACTCTTACTAACTCACTCAGTCTGTAACCTTCCCTTGATGCCTAGCATGGAAAAAAGCCATTTCTGTTCCCTTCCGTATCTACAGGTAATCATCATGATACTTAATGAAACCTTCCTTGCAAATGAATATTTAAGGAGACAAACTTATTTGAAGCAAGTTTTTCTCCTTACCAATCTCTCAGTGCTGGGGCTGGAGAGATGGCTCAGCGGTTAAGAGCACCGACTGCTCTTCCGGAGGTCCTGAGTTCAATTTCCAGCAACCACATGGTGGCTCACAACCATCTGTAATGGGATCTGATGCCCTCCTCTGGTGTCTCGAAGAAAGCAATGGTGTACTCATATACATAAAATAAATAAATCTTTAAAAAAAAAAAAAGACACCGTCCTGAAAAAAACAAACAAACAAACAAACAAAAAACAGATCTCTCAGTGCACTAATATATCTCTGCTCCTGAGGGGTAGCACAAATTCTAGATCATAATTAATATTATAGTTTGAGTGTAATAAATACACTATAGGCTAGTGCACTGAATGCTATTCTTCAGCTAGTTATGCTTTTTGTGTTTGTGGTGGAAATGGGAGGTTGTGGATCTCTTAAGAGGTAGGGTATAGTTGACAGATGAGATCACTATAGGTAGACTTTTGAAGGACACACCTAGTGGTCTCTGGCTACAATTTCTGTTTCCTAGTTGACTGTCTCATTCTCTTGCTACTGTGAGCTGAGCTACCTTGCTTCCATTATCACAATACAATTAAACTTTAGAAACTATGAGCCAAAACAAATCATTATTCCCTTATACAGTTTGTGTCACTTGTCAGTTTTAAGATAAAAATAATTAATATAATTTTTCATTAAACATTTATAATCTATGTGAAGAATTCAATGAAACCAGGTAACACTGAAACTAAATTATACATCTGAAACCCTAGTATATAAGCAGAGATTTCACTGTTTTATAACTTGATAATTTTTGAGTACTGTAGAGAGAGTAGACCAGAGGACTTATTTCAAACGTACTTACAGGATTGACTTAAATTTTATATGGTCTTGGACAGTGGAATGAATTTGAAGAGAAAGAAAAGTAAGCTAAATAATGTCATCTCTTTCCTCATCCTTTCTCAATTTTATCTAGTCTTGAAAGAGTCTTAAAATACCAAAGTAAAGTCATCACAATCTAAATTTTTTAACACTTCAAACACACATATACTTATGTATATACACATAAGCTCTACATATATTCATTATTGTGAGTGTGCATATTTACACACGTGTGTCTATTTTTGAATATCCTCATATGATATTTGACAAAATATGCTATTTAAAATTATATAATACCATAAAAATCATGTGATTCATTTTAAAAAAATCATTGTATTTTCTACACTATCACATTAATAGCTACTGCTCAGAAGGACTTTTATTGATCTCATCTTTGATTGTGCAATTCAGTAGAAGTCTGAAAGAATGAATGAGTACATAATGAGTAGCTACATAATGGCAAAATATGCATAAAATGGTTCGCCATTGTCAGAATTTGCATATCTTGGCTTCTATCATTATTTAGACCTATTTCTTGTAGAAAGGAAAGCTCTACTGACTGGTATATGTGAACTATTCTAAAAACAACAAGGTTTATGCCAATGGTTGTCAAGTTTCCTAATGCTGTGACCCTTTAATATGGCTCCTCAGTTTGTGGTAACCCCATACGTAAAAATATTTTGTTGCTACTTAACTGTAACTTTGTTACTCTTGTGAATCATAATGTAAACATATGCAGGACATCTGATATGTGACCCCCTTGAAAGTCTCGTTTTACACACAAGCGGTTGTGATCTACAGGCTGAATACCACTGGTCTATGCTAACTCTAAAGCTATGTACCTACAAGCTCTGGCCAGGAAAGGCTAATTTAATGTTTTTGTTTTGTTTTGTTTTGTTTTTTATGAACATACACTACTCCTATTCTGTGATGAGTCTTCTTACATTTGTCCTGATAGTTAATACTAGTAGAGTGTGAGGAAACACCTCCCCTCACTTCTGGAAGTCTCAAAGAATGCCAAGGGTCAGCTATTACGTAGCATTGATACTTCATTAGTTTTGTAAGTTGCTAACTTTCTCTATATCATACGTCATTAATGTAAGGTGTCTATCATGAAAAGCAGCAAAACCCCTCACTATTCTTTATTGAGAAGTTAGCATATGGAAAACTTTGTACTAAAATAGAGATGATTCTCTGAGAAAACTGAAATTGTTACCCTATTTAATGTGGTATAGAAGGTGAGTGATAAACCCACAATCAACTGGGCTTTCTGTTTCTGGCACTTATGTTCTCAACTATTTTGTGACTGACTTCTCACCATAAGCATAGGGAGGCTCACATCACAAAACAATAAGTAATGCTGACTTAATGATTACTCTACAATAGAGAATCATTATTCGTTATTCTTGGGAATTGGATTCAATCAGATAGTCTTATTTGCCAAAGAACAGAACAATCTACAAATCCATCTCTATTATTTCAATGAAAAAAACCAGATAGGTTTATAAAGGTAAGGGCAAAATTATTTCTGGGAAATACTTAGCTGATATTTACAGAGACTACTTTTAGACAATACAGACTCATGTTGCCTAGATATTTGTATTAGAAAGCTAAGAATAACAGGGTCTAATATACCCAATAGACATTTGATCAAGTAAAAGTATCAGCATGATCAAAATAACATTAGGGAGGCTGAGATATATATGTAAATCTATATAGGTACATATAAAAACATCTATTGACTATATAACACTTTAATGGTATATAAGAGAAAGAAAATATGGAAGGGGTGACTGTAACACAAATTGGAACCATATGGATCATTTAAGTCAATTTATAAAGACTTTAAAACTTTGATGATGAAATATGATTTAAGCAGTGCAACAACAGAGATAATTAGAATGCCCATTCTGACAAGAATTAACATTAATAGTTGAATTCAAATGCATACATTTCTAGTTTCTAATTACAAATGTTTCTACATATATAGACTAAGTGAACATATTTACTCCCTCTGATAAACAAATTAAAAGTATTGTTCCTGCCTGTTTTCTTCACATGATCCTATAATAACTGACAAAACATCTTGAGTATATTATTTTGCTAGTGATGTGTTGTTACTTGAAGACTCTTACACACTGAACATTTACTATCTGGTGAACTATTTATATAATTTCTCACAAAATACAGGTTAAGCTGCTCTTGATGAGGTTTGCTTAATGTAACCACCAAATCTTAAGAAAAGTATCTCTGTTGGGGAGTGGTGACCTCCAGTCAGAAGGTACATATAAAAACGTCTATTGATTATCTAACACTTTAATAGTATATAAGAGAAAGAAAAATAAATACTTTACCATGGGATACCCAAGCCCATTTGGAAATAAGCTAGATTGTTTATGTAGCAACTCAACTTGTCTCGCTATAGCAATCATTGATGTTGATAGCATCCACGGTAATCTTTAATTCATCCTTACTCTGTCTAATCATAGAATCATTAATATATTTTCTAGTTGCTTAGTGTTCTCTCTCTCTCTCTCTCTCTCTCTCTCTCTCTCTCTCTCTCTCTCTCTCTGTATGTATGTATGTGAGTGCTTGTAGAGGTAGAGGCCAGAGATAGATGCTTAGTGTTTTACTGTATTGCTTTCTACACATATTTTTTTTTAAAAAAAATATCAGGTTTCTCACCAAACCTGGAACTCTGATACATCTACACTGACTAGGATTCTGCAGTATTAGAATTACACATTCCTGGTAGTGTAACTAGGTGTTTATGTGGGTGCTTAGGGTTCAGACTCAGGATCTTCTACTTGCATGGTGTGAACACTTAACCCATTGGATCATCTCATTAGACCATAGTGGTCTAGCTATTGCTTACCTCCTACTTCTTCCTATATTCTCTGTCCACATTCTCCTCCTCTCTATTTTTTTCACATTGCATTTATGGTCTTGAATGTAGCTATGTTTTTGTGGCTGAATTCTTGAAAATCCATTTAACTGTAAGATATTGTATGAGACCCGATTCCACTCTGCTTTCTACACAGGCCTGTTCCCCAGGACTCATTTATAACTTCTGTGGGAACTGTTGCACATTTTCTAATTAGTTTCATTGCTTCTAACTAATTTGTGTATCTTGTCCATCTATTCCAGTAGCAAATTTTCATAAATCCTAACCCCTTTAAATTATATTAAGGTTTTATTTTTAAATAAATGAAATATAAGAAAATGTATAAGTAAGTAGAGATCTAGGACATTCATTTGAAGAATGCTCAAAAACACAGTCACTCAGATAGGAAAATTAAACAAGTGAAAATCTCTAAGAATTTCATCTTCTCATAGAATTTTACTTTAACAGTTTAAATAGTAAGTATTAATTCATTTAATAACATCAAACCTCTTATATTCAGCCACTTATGAGAAAATCAAATCCTTCGAAATATATCATATACTGTGAAAGAGAAGAAAGAAATGAGCAGGGAAAGAAGGAGGAGGAGAAAGGAAGAACAGGAAGAAAAGGGTAACTTGCATATAAACTATAGCCCATTTCTTAGTAGTATGGCAGACATTAGAGACAGAATTTAGCAAGCATAAGCCATGTATCGAATTTATGGCATCTCTCCTTTTCTTCTAATCGTCATGATACTTTTTCGTGTAAGTACATTATTCAGTCCTCTGTCAAAACCACTGTACCACATCTCCATCTGTTTTTTTAAAACAGTACTTACTTAATTAGATTATATGTTGTATAATGTTGAGTATCTGTATATCCTCTGCTATTTTTGACAACAGGTTAATTAAACATGGGTTTATATTTTGTCACTTCAGTTACAAACCAGTCAATCCCATGGTTCTAATGAACAATTAAGTTTTTATGTTCTATTTCTAAAAATCAATTGAGATAAATAATGATTTCTTTGAAAGTCCCTGTTAAGGGTTGAGGTAATTATCATTATCATCATAGGCAAAACAAAAAGTCAAAAACTCAAGATTCATTTGTCTCAAATCCAAAACTAGAGTCTTTGAAAATTTACTTATGAATGATAAATTATAGGTTTTGAAATTAAAAATGTACTTTTGCCCTTTGTAATGTTTGTAATGTCTTGAGACAGTTATGTCTATACATCTAAATACATAGGAAGGCATAAAGAAAGCTAATAGCCACTGAGAACCAATAATATTTTATAATTTTCATGACATATACAATCAGATGGAGAAAGATTAGGCCTATTTTATAATTACAGTTTCTTCATGGATAGATATTGATGAATGGTCATTATCGATTTTGCTTTCTACTTGAATTGGCATCATCATATTGAGTAGCTGACATTTTAGTTCAACTGCCTGAAAAGTCAACTTAATGTTAGCTACAAAATTACCTGATTCAAATGCATGGAGTTCTAACAGCCATTAAGTTTTATGAACAGAGCAAAAAGTTTACTCCATTGGCACATAATTTTATCTTTACAGTCAGGAGATAACAATAACATGAAAATATTACTACCCATGAAAATATGTCTCATGCACAATATGGAGTAAAAGAATGAAAGATTAATTATTTTGAGATAAGTGGTACTGAGTATGTTATAGAAAGCAGGGAAAATATCCACACTCTCCCTAGGATTGGACTACCATTTTAGTAATAAATATGATATAATTGTCACCAAATATAATATGAATGAAACACTCAATTATACTTAGTGATGCACCTGAAAGCTATCTATTCTGAATCCACTGTCATGAAATGGAAAAGGGAGAAGTGAAAGACAATATTATCTACTAAACAATAGTTAGATGTCAAGTTATGACAGAATGAAAGACAGAGCCTTCCTCAACAGCTGGCAAATTGTCACCTCTTCCGCATTGATCTGTGTAGTTATCTGCCTTAGATTATTTTATCTTGTTACTGCTTCTTTCCATTACAGTAGGGGCACTTTATCCCTCAAGTTTTCTTCAGAAAACTAATTTTTGTTCCCCAAATCTCTTCAGAATATTTTTATTTGATCAACATTTTACTGTATGGAATATGTGTTGTGGAAAAATATAATTTACCCTTAACATTTCTCCTGTGTTATGTATTTCAAAGGTTCCAGCATAGACACATTTTATTCTTTTGATTCTGTTAAACAAAATAATAAGGGTTCTTCTAAGGCCCCCACCAACAGTATACAGGAAAACTGAGGGATAATGGCTCTCAGTTTTAAATGGTGCACTTTAAATACTATTTCTTTTGTCTTCCTTCTTCTTGAGCTTCATGTAGTGTGTGAATTGTGTCATAGGCTAATATCCACTTATCAGTGAGTGCAAACCATGTGTATCTTTTGTGACTGGGTTACCTCATTCAGGATGATATTTTCTAATTCCATCCATTTGCCTAAAACTTTCATGAATTCATTGATTTATTAGCTGAGTAGTACTCCATTGTATAAATGTATCACATTTTCTGTATCCATTTCTCTGTTGAAGATCATCTAGGTTCTTTCCAGATTCTGGCTATTTATAAATAAGGCTGCTATGAACATAGTGGAGCATGTGTCCTTGTTATATGTTCGAGCATCTTCTGGGTATATGCCCAGGAGTGGTATAGTTGGGTCCTCAGGTAGTACTATGCTTCAGTCCTTCTTAGAAGGGGGAAGAAAATACTCATGGGAGAAAATATGGAGACAAAGTGTGGAGCAGAGATTGAAGGAAAGGCCATCTAGAGACTGTCCCACCTTGGGATTCATCCATGTACAGACACTAAACCCAGACACTATTGTGGATGCCAAGAAGTGCTTGCTGACAGGAGCCTGATATAGCTATCTCCTAAGAGGCTCTGCCAGAGCCTGGCAAATACACAGGCAGATGCTTGCAGCCAACCATTGGACTGAGCACAGTGTCCCCAGTGGAGGAGTTAGAAAAAGGACTGAAAGAGCTGAAGGGGTTTACAACCCATTGGAAGAACAACAATATCAACCATCCAGATCTCCCAGAGCTCCCAGGAACTAAACCACCAACCAAAGAGTACACATGGAGTGACCCATGGCTCCATCCATATATGTAGCAGGGGATGGCTTTGTTGGACATCCATGGGAGGAAAGGCCCTTGTCCTGGGAAGGCTTGATGTCCTAGTGTAGGGTGGGGAAGTGGGAGTGGGTGGTTGGTGAGCACTCTCATAGAAGCAGGGAAAGGGAGGAAGAATGGGGTATCCAGAGGAGAAACCAGGAAAGGGGATAACATTTGAAATGTAAATAAATAAAATACCCAATAAAAAAGATTAAAGATAATTAAAAAAGAAAGAAAGAAAAGTCAGAATAGGGGATGGAGAGAAGCTCAGTGGTTAGAGCACTAACTCCTCTTCCAGAGGTTGTGGGTTCAATTCCCAGCAACCACATTGTCGATCACAGCCATATGTAATGGGACTTGATGCTCTCTTCTGGTGTATCTAAAGAAAGTGATAATGAACTCACATACATAAAATAAATAAATATTAAAAATAAATAAATACTATTTCTTTGTTGCTGATCTTTTCATGGCTACTGCCTCAGTTCGTACCTGTGTATCCAATGCTGCCAGTTTTATTACTTATAAATCAAGAAATGGAAGTTTGTAGAGATTAAGATAATTTTTCAAGTTCATCCAATTTATAAGTCATTTAATTCAGAAGAATACACAAATGAGTTTACGTACACAGAAACTATGCATATAAAAAATAAAGAATCGCTCTTGCTCTTCTTACTCACTTCCTCTCTTCCTTCTCTGTCCCTTCTCTCTCCATTACCCTCCCCCCTTTCTCTCCAAGTGTTCATGGCTGTCCTCCCCCTCCTCCTCCTTCTCTTCCTCCCCCCCCGTCTTTCACTGTCTCTACTATCCCTTCAACTCCCCTCCCCATGTCCTAAATAAACTCTATTCTATTCTAAAATAAAATAAAATAAAAGAATCTATTTACCTACATTCATGAGATTAATTTTAAATGTAAAGGAAGATAGGTAAAATCCTAGATATATTCAGTGAGTTGTATTTAAAACATGAAAGTATAGTGAAAGAAGTAAATATATTGTCTATCTTATAATGTAATATTTTACAGGGGCTTAGTGCTTATATAAGTTTTGTCTGATCAGCATGATTTTATTAGGGAAAGTAGTGTCAAGTATAGATTCTGAAACCGATGTATGTGTCTGACTTCACCATTAACATGCATGTTCAATTTTAATCACAACTATAACAACTTGTCATAGACTTTTGTGATATAAACAGTACAGATGTATTAACCTATAGTTCCATATGTTATTAGTATGGTTTGAGTATCTTAGGCTAAAATCAGCAGGTTCTCTGGGTACCGTCCCTTCCTGAGGCTGTAAGCAAATTTCAATTTTCTTATATTCCTTCCTCCTCCTCCTCCTCCTCCTCCTCCTCCTCCTCCTCCTTTATTATTATTATTATTATTATTATTATTATTATTATTATTATTATTATTATTATTCATAGTCTAGTTGTTATCCCCCTCCCAGTCTGCCCTCTGACAATTTCTCATCCTATTCATCCTCTCCCTTCTCCAAGAGGATGTCCCCACCCCCCACCCTACCCTACCAGATCTCCCCACTCCTTGGGGCCTCAAGTTTCTCATTGAGCCACCAATCAGGCATCATTTCATCTTCTAACAGTTATTTGTGCTTGTGTGTCTCATATTCTAACCCAGCCACATGTCTTGAGTCCTTTATATATGCATGTACATTTGACCCGGCTTTAGTTGTAATTATATTTCTTGATGCAAGAAGTATTTCTTTACCTTTATGGAATTGAGTGATTTTAATGTGCTAACATGGATAATGTATGAAATTTTCACCATTTCAAAGTCCCTAAGCTTAATCCTACCACCGAAGTCCCTTTGTTCAAGAAGGTAGTATATTTACAAATTTCAGGGAAAAAAGTGTGAACATATTTTGGTGAGTAGGAGATTATTAGATTATCATATGCAGTGGAAAATCTTAAATTTCTTCAGGTCTCTAGCAGATTTAAGTAAACTTCTTTATCTGGGAGAGAAGAACTTTACACTGTTGAGTGATGATACCTACTGTTTCCCAAAAGAGACTCAATAAGTAGAGTGGAGGCAGACAGTGCTCTACAACCTTCCTATGGTCTTGGAGGTCACACCTTTAGCATATTGAACTTTCCACTCTCAGGTTCCTGATCATCCAAACAGTATAGGAGACGGGCTTCCTCTTGTGGCATGGACCTCAATTTAAACCAGACACTGGTTGGTTGCCTACTCCCACAAATTCTGCTCCACCATTGCTCCATGTCATCTTGTGTGTGGAGGGTTTTGTGGGTGGCTTGGTGTGTAGGCTTATCTTTCCATAGCCTGCAGAGCAACTTTTTGGGCCAAAGAGACCAGAACATAGGGGTGAAGGCTTCACGCTCACAGCAGCTCAATCCCTCTCCACTCAATGACTTGTGTGAATATTGCCCTCAGCAATGGAACCCCCCACTGTCGTAGATACACATAGGACTAAAAAGAAAAAAAATCAATGAAATGATTCCTAATGATATTTTACCGTACTTAGAGATCAGTCATCAGAGAGGCTTCCTCCCACAGCATATGAGAACAGATGCTGAGACATACAACCAGACATTATGTAGAGAGAGAATTTAATTGGAGATCGCCATTGGGCCCCTCCACTCTGATATCTGAGAACTCAGTGGAAGGGGTAGTGGTGGGAAGGTTGTAAGAGTCAGAGGAAATGCATGTGCAGGGCTTACATGGATTCACAGAGACTCAAGGGTAAAGCAAGGAGCCTACTGTTATATGCATGGATGTAATCTTGGTGTTTATGTGGGACTCCTAACAGAGGGAGCAGGAATATCTCTGACTCTTTTTCCCTGCTCTTGGGATTCCTTTACGAATCTTTGGTTGCCTTGTCCAGCCTTGATATGAGGAATTTTGCTTTGTCTTAGTGTATATTATTTTATCCTGTTTTACTCTTGTCTCTTGGAGGCCTGCTCTCTTCTGAAAAAGAAATGAAGAGAGAGAGAGAGAGAGAGAGAGAGAGAGAGAGAGAGAGAGAGAGAGAGAGAGAGAGAGAGCGCACATTGAGGGAGGGAAAGAGGAGGAGGGAAGGGGCCTGGGAGGTAAGAAAGGAGAGAAAACCATGGTCAGGATGTAGTGTATGAGAGAAGAATCTCCTTTAAAATAACTTTGGAAAGCTCAAAATGATGAAGACGTTTGACCAATCTGTCTGAACCCACAGCCTCATGAATAAAGTCTATTCCATGCTGCCCTATTGCCTGCTTGTTTCTGTTATCAAAAAAGCTATTGACATTTAGTTCAGACACTGTATTATGAGAATACAGTGTTGTTGTGTTGGTTGATTTGGCTAATGGTTCTCAAAGACAATATATCCTTTGCAGAACTCTTTTCTACATTCTTCCTATACTTCTAGTTTAAAAGTGTTTTTGCCTGTTTCTAACATTAGCAAAGGATAAAAACAAAACTATACTGTGACATTATTAGGAGACCCAGTCTCACAGCAAGCTCCCTGAACTTTGTCTCTTACAATCGTTCTGCCTCCTCTTCCACAATGCTTTCTGAGCCTTATGTATAGGAATGTTTTGTGGATATATCTATTGGAACAAGGCTCCACAACTTTGTAATTTGAGTATTGTTTTCTCTAGTGGTCTCTGTCTGTTACAAAGAGACGTTTACTCCAGGAGGGGTGAAGACTACACTTACCCGTGGGCATAAGGACATGTTTAGCTTGCTTTTAGGGACATCTATTCCCATAAATCTCATGAACATGTTTTCCCAAATATAAGCTGATCAAAGACCAAAGATTACACAAATGAATATACCAAATGGATAGGGAAAGTCTCACAAGCCCTGAATCTACATAGGGACTTTAGACAACTAAACAACTCTGAGAGGAGGAGAAATAGTATTCCTGAAGAAAGAACAAACTAATTGGTTATTCAACATCAAATAGCTCTGAAAACACACACACACACACACACACACACACACACACACACACACACACACACACACACACACTATTTTTAATGATCAGGTTATATTTAGAAATAGTTGTGTATATGCATATGATAAATGCATTTAATTAAATAAGGCAGGCCATAAATTTGGAAGAGAGAAAGGAGGGATATATAGGAGGTCTTGGAGGGATAAAGGGAAGGGAGAAATATAATTATAGTATAATCTCAAAAATGTTTTACAGACTGTGACTTACTAAATGATAAGTCCGAATTTAACGTTTTCTTCTCACCTTTAAGAGCAGAACAACACAGAAGCAAACAAACACAGTTCTATTAAGAAGAACATTAATTAAATCTCTCTGTGGTTCTCTATAAGCATTGCATGTCTTCAATTCTGGACCCATTTACAATGAACTACTTATCTAGCCACCTTATCTGCAGCATTACTTCTTTCAGGGGTTCAGAATGCAGTGAAACTGCCTCCTTCTAAGAGGCAGCTCCTTGTTTTCCTTTGCTACTTGCAACCCTGTCTGACTCGCTCTTCAGTCAGGATAAATCCCCACTAACCTGACTGAAACTCGCTGACTGGTCTGTGCACTCTTTCCGCTTCTGGTCTTAAATCACATTATCCTTTCTTTTTTTCCTTTTGCTCCACATATTTTCCATTCCCCGCCCCCAGGACTTCTTACTCTTTGTCCTAAAATGGAAATGATCTTGTCCTCTAGGAAGCTTTTTTCTTACCCTTGTCTAGGTTCTCCTCTATTATTAGTTGAAAAACAAATCACATTAAAGGTGTTAAGACAGGGAAAGTCAATCAAGATTTCTTCTCTGCTAAAGCTTTGCACTCAGAGCTTTCAATATAATATTTTCTAAACCATCCCAGAAACAATTTTGTAAAGTGCTTGTTAAGAGGAATTATAGATAGCTGTGTAGTACACACAGGTACTGTGTGGAGTCATTTGGGAGGTGCTGGCTGGCTGTGAAGACAAAGCTTGCCCTTGACTCTCATGCATTCAGTCAAGGGGTTGTCTTTTCCACAGGTGGCTCTAAAACAAAGCTTCACTGTGTTCCTATTTTGATCACATGCAGAGATGCCAACTCACACTCAGAATGTTCTTATAAAAGTAATGTAGAAGTTTATTAACTGAGTGTTTTATCCCAAGCGTTGAAACGTCATGGAAAATCAGAGCAAAATTTTCTTGGTACCAACAAAAATAGGAGTTCTTAATACTAAGGATATTTGGATCTCTCTCTCTCTCTCTCTCTCTCTCTCTCTCTCTCTCTCTCTCTCTCTGTGTGTGTGTGTGTGTGTGTGTGTGTGTGTGTGAAAGTCATCAGAAGTCATCCTGACCCAGAATGGAAGGCACATGATTCATCCCTGGCCATGATAGTCTATGCTTTTTTTTCATACTTTCACACTGATGAATTAAGAATCAATTGTGTAAGCAATAATTCTGATACACTCTTAGTGAAGGAAGACTTACTTTTCTTTTTACAGTTTTGATCTTTTTTTCTATTTTGCTTTAAAGAAAGTAAGTTGTTTGCCTTTTAAACGATTTCTATGGGCCACTGTACTGCCTATTTTATACAGTAATTCATCAAATTTCAACCATAGTTGTCGGGTTTTTTTGTTTGGTTGTTTGGTTTTTTTTTAGGTTTAGATAGTTATGTTTAAGGTTAGTAACTACACATGGACTAGCTGGTTTTCACAGAGAACTGAATCTAAGGCAGGAGCTGGTTTTCGTTCAGGCTTCCTCTCCCAGTTCACCTGTGTCTATAAATAAATGCTCACAGGCAAATGAGTAGTCCCCGTATGCGGTTACTCTGTATTATTTCTAAAGCTTTTTCTAGTTCATGTTTTATTATTAGAAACAAAATCATTTGTGTTTTCCCTAAACACCAGGAAATTCCTTGAACAGTGTATATTATAGGTTGATTAAAGTCAGATTTGTGAGCATTTGTCATTTTTCTTACATTTTTTTCTTGCTAGCTTCTTTATGGTTCAGTGAAAGATTGATTTTCTTATACATAAAAAATAGCTAGGGTCCAGATGGTTCTATGAGCCTCTTTTTAATTATATAAGAATTCACATTTTAAAGAACAAATTATTTAAACTTAGTCAAGAATAAGATGCCTATTATAACTACAAAGGCCTCTTTTCCTCATATATTGGTATAGGGCATCTGAAACAGGGGAGAATCTACTATGAACAGTTTTTTAAAAGAGAAATCAAAGTCAAGCTGCTTTTACACATCTGGCTTTGCAACATCTGTGTAGGTGGGAGGCATTTTGCCTTTCCATTTACTGAAGAGTTTGGTCATGACAAGCCATGTCTATTTCTCTGGTTATTTTGAAAGCTTTGAATCCAAAGGGATTGAAGTAGCTGAAATAAATTGCACTGATGCCAGTAAATAGTGACTTTATAGCAGGGGTTGAGTGAGCATCTGCTTTGCCTAGAATCCTGGAGCCAAGTGTGATGTCTGGGGACAGGGAATAGAACTGGACTGACAGCTTAGTTTTTCTGCTGCCCTGAACTGACTGAAGTTAGTTGTGGAAATTGCCCAACTTGATCAATACAATCCAGTTTATCATATCATTGTTTTGGGTGACACCACCTGAGACTGGAGTCAGTGTTTCCTTCCTACATCTCACGCACACCTCGCTGATAGATTACTGCCTTTACACAGAGATCTCTTGAGTAACCCCTCTTTAAAGTCCAAATGGCTTCTCTGCTAAGAGTTTTGGATATCACCAATACCCAGCTAATGATTGTTCTCTCTCAGTGAGAATGAAAGCGAGGAAACCAGGAAGGTTTCTGTTATTGGTTAATGAAAAGCCAAATTACCATTCCACCAAAGACTATAAACAGAAGAAAAAAATTACACAGTCACCACAGTGTTAGCAACTACCCATTATTTGGTAAATTGCTTTGAGATCGAGATGGAATAAATCAATGCTCAAGAAACCTGGTTCATGGTTCTATATTTTAAATGATTATCAGTATCTAAAATTCATTAAGGCAGGGCCTGCTTGCATATCCTGAAATGTTAAGGAAAAACTAAAAATTGAGGCAATTTTGCTTTTATCTGTAAGTTTTAAGACTGAGGACACCAGGCAGAGTGAGCCAGTGATAATGTGAGTTATTAGCATAAAGTCAGGACTTCTTTTGAACTCATGGTCCTCATCCTATCTTCAAAAGGACTCAGAAGCAGTATTTACTCCCAGAAAATCTTTAGCCTCAACATCCATCACAGGGTTTTTTATAGAACAAGAATCTTACATCGATGTTGTCTAACTGTGGAATAACAACCGTAAATCAAATAGGAAAGCTGACAGTATTTTTAAACTGCCAGGAACACCTGACTCAGATGCCTTTGCTTTTATTGTATGCCTGATTTTGCAGGTGTCTTATCGCTGGATTCTCAGATCACTTGCTTTTGCACAGATGGGCAGCTCAAGCATTGACTAGGCACAGAACATTTATCTCATTCTGGTACCTTGAAATTTATTCTATAAGTTAACCTAACGCAGTAGTTTGTTCAGTTTAGCTTCTCCCTGGTATAGAAAATTATGCTTACTGTAAGATAAACAATAATTCCTACTATTGAAACAGGAAGAATGATTTTTAAGACGTCATTGTCTTATTAAAGGCAGATTCTATTGATAGAGTTATGTGCCATTTCAAAGAGAAGCATAGAAGTGGTATAACCATACCTCCATCATCGAAACATTGAGATCTCAGAGAATCTTGCCTTGTAGCCCAGACTAAACTGAAACACAAGGTCATTCTACCTATCCTTTCTGAGTTATATGACAGTTATTCTCCGTCGTGTTCACATCAACCAGAACAAAACATTTTAGAGTGAATTAACTTGAATTAAATTATATAGCAGTGTACTGAGCATAGTCATCATCAATTAGAAGTAATTCTGCTAGCTTCATCCCCAAGTTTACAATAATAAAAAGTATTTTTAAGTCACAAACAAGCAAGTTAAAAGGTATAATATTAAGTAAATAAAATGTGAACGAGGAGAATGTTTTTGAAGTGACCTTATTGCTGTATGGGTCACAAAGTATGCATTACCTACAATGGTGGCCTGAAGGGGTGTGACTCCCATAGGCTCATATGTTTGAAAACTTGGCACCCAATCAGTAGAACTGTTTGGGAAGGATTAGGAAGTGTGACCTTGTTGGAGGAGGTATGTCACAGGGTAGTGAAAGGATGAGAGAACTTTGAGGCTTTGAAAGTTCCTGCCATCACCAGTGACACATAACAACTGGAGCAGGAGCCATTTCTGACTGTTGCCTGTCTTTGGACCCCTTTCCCCTAATTGGACTGCCTTGTCGAGGAGAAGTTGCACCTAGTCCTACAGCAACTTAATCTGCCAAGGTGGGTTGATATACATGGGGGGCATCCCCTTCTCTGAGGAGAAAGGGAGAAGGAGATAGGGGGAGGAAAGGAAGAGACAGGGAGGAGAAGAGGGAGGGGAAATTGAGATTGAGATGTAAAGTAAGTAAATAATTTAAAGAACTATTCATTATTATGCAGAGACAAGGAGACTTTGAAATGCTCATCCTTAAATAGGACTTCTGTATCACACCATTCTCTTCAAAGCTTTGGGGCCTATGCCGAGGAGGTAGTAGAAAGGGTGTGAGACCCAGAGGGGATGGATGACTCCACAGCACCAGTGTTCCCAGATGGAATGCACTAGATGTACATATGAACGTATAGTAACTGTGATGCACATACAATACCTGTACAAGCTCACGCCAGACAAAATGTCAGCATGAAGAAAGGAGGTGTACACGAAGCCACTACCCTACCTAAGGAGCCAATGTTATTTGATTGCTATTGACAATTATCTTCAGTAAAATGATGCCTGACACATCAGCCATATTCTAGAGGCAGGCTTATCATTTATAGTCAGCCAGCACAAACCAGACTTCATGGATTTTGTTGTGTTTTGCCCTTTTTTGGGGGGGGGGGGGAGATAAGTGGAAGACATGAAGTTGCATAACAGATGGCCTGGAAGGAGAAAGAAGACGATGAATATGACCAAAATATATTATGTGGGATCCTCAAAGAATAAGTAAAAACTGTATTAACAAACAACAGCAAAAATAAACAACAACAAAATAAACAAATCAGTACTTGTTTGTCACTTTGCTGAATGATCTCTATCACTCATGCAAATTTTCAATTTTTCAACTCAATTCTCTTTTCTTTGCTGCAGACTAGTTGTGTGAGTCATATATTAGTAAAAATCTGGTCTTCAGAAACTAACACTGAAGTTCTGGTGAGGGGAAAGGAAATATAAAGAGAACGTGGCACATTTGGTGAATGTCTTATGTGATCTACAGAAAATAATACTGGGGATGTTTTTTTTTTACTCATTTCCTGAGGCTGTAGAGTTGCTGCATATTTCCTGTTGTACAATAGATAACATAGAAAGGCTGGAGGAAACGCGTGAATTTCCACAGTGCTCCTTAAAAAATAATCCATTGAATTGGATGATGTTACTTTTCGATTGCTAATTCCAAATTGGAATTTGAAAATATTCACAGACTTTATGAATGTTTTTACCAGATAATTTTAGCACTTTGATGGGATAATAAAAGCTATCACTTGAGAAATATACATATTATTCCTCCCAGAGTGCTTAGTGGTACTAAGAGAGGGAACTGCCATGGAGTGCCACAGGAAGTCTCTCTCTACCCTCCAGACATATTTACATCTTTTGCACTTTTGATCTTGTACAGAGATGAGTGTGAGGGAAGAGAACTGGATATGGCTAGCATCTTATAAGATTTATGAACTGCTAAGTTTAGAAATGTCATTCTGTTATTGCCAGTGAACTGCTGGCATCTTTGTATGAGTCACTAAGAAAAAAAATAGCAATCACCTACTTTGCAAGAGCTGGTATGAGTAACACAAAATGGGTTCAATTAATCATTTTAACCATTGAATTCACTCTGGATAAACAAACTGTGTATCAGATGATATGCCCTAGAAAAGTAGTCATCCTTATAAAATGCTACTCTATGCAGCTACGCTCTTCTCATTATCGTATTGCAAATAGTTTTCTGAAAGAAAAAACTGTTCAAGCAAAATATTAAACAGCATTCATTTGTCATTTTCCTGCAGGGACTAGGCAGCAACCTGCTGTGGATGAAAATATGTGGTCATTATGAAGCTGGTATTGAATTGTTTGTTTATCTTTTAGCAGAGGAGAGAGGTTTCAATGATGTTACTTTTTGATTGTTAATTTCAGACACTCTGCTATCTACAGGCATATTTTCTCTCCAGTGTTATTAATAGATGAATATGTAAACATGCTGTTTGTGTGTTTTTTAATGTTCACATAATTTTCTGTGCCACAATGTCTTTTCAACCTAAGAAATGACAAGAGCTTTCATTTCCTTGTTAGTGTGTGGTGTCTTGTACTACAGTGAGTTAGGGGACTTGCTCTTTGAGGGGTTAAAAGCACTTGTCATAAATGGAATGGGTAAGGATGCCTATGTTTGATAGAAATACAGATTTGGCTAATGGATCGTTGGGAGATAGGTTCCATGTACATTTACTATCTGCTTCTTCTAATTCAGAAAAGCAACAGTTATTTTTTTCTTCTTATTTTTAATTCAGGGAAATCTTTATTTCTTTTTTCTCTTCTGCTTTTCATTCTCATCACTTCCCTTCATCTTATCTTTGTCTTTATTATCTTATTCTCCCCCATGCTGACTCATAATACTGAATAGTGATCTAAGAAAGTGACAGACCACAACACACAACTAGTATCTAGTCCACTTGAAAGTAACTTACGACAATATCCCGGGACAACAACCTCCACAACATCTTTACTATGTTTAATATAGTTTTGTTTCATGACATGCCTAGATAGCACTAGTACATCCCATCATTTTTTTCTGGAACTTTCTTGCTCAAGACTATCAGTCTGTTGAGACATAAAGAGTTCTAGTCTCGACAACTTTATCTATAAACTTGCAGCCCATTTATGGCACTCTTCAGCACTTTGCTCACAATTCTGATCCCCTTTATGCCAGAGAGTATAGAAGGTTACACATTCCTCAAAAACATGTGTGCATTATATGCAGCAGTTGTGCAGCTTGGTCTTCCTGGGGTCCCCTGTCCCTGACTCAGTTGCCTGCCTATGGATCCTCTTCCCCTAACTAGGCTGCTTTGCCTGGCCTCAGTGGAAGAGGATGTGCTTACTCCTGTAATGACTTTATGTGCCAGGGTTGGTTGATATGGTGGGTGGGGGAATTTCTGCTTATCAGAGGAGAAGGGGAGGGAAATAGGGAAAAGAGCTATGTGTGGGGGTTACTAGGAAAAGAAGGGGGGTTGCAATTGGCTTGTAAAGTGGATAAATAAATAAATAGGAAAAATATGCATGCCTGCTGAAAGTAAATGATAAGTGGCAGTTAAACATAAATGGGGCCAATTGGGGTTCTTCAAATTCTTACTGTCACATATGCTCCAAACAATATGTTTAGTATGTGTAAATACTTGCCAACCTAAGAGCCTGCTGAGAAAGAATTTGACTTCACTGCTAGGAATAAATAAAATATGCAGAAGCGAATCAACAAACATGACTATCCTGGCTACTACCTTATTTGTTTCATATTTAGCCAAGAGAGAGAGAAAAGTAGGATTCTGAGCATTGATGGGAAGTTTGGCTTACTCAGGTGACCATGAATAACATTTGTGCTTGCAGACAGTACGTAGCCCAGATGTATCCTGATAATACTGATTTGTGATCCTGTCTTCAAAAACAGACACTACTCTCGTTGAGTTAGCTGACAACAGGAGAGTGCTGAGAAGTTTAAGAACAGTCACAGTTGGGTCAAAACCGTATTTGCTCAATAAACTATAAAGTTGCTCTTCCAGGCAGAAAGGAGACAATTGCAGGTTTTATTACTGCCTGAATGAAGGGGCTTAATTGCTCAGATATACTGCTAAGCCTCTCTGCATCATTAATTGTATTAATAGTCTGATCCTGCAGTGTAAGGAAACATGAAAAAATTCAATGGGGATAAAACTATAGACTAAATAATTGGCTTATAGTAACATGGACCCCCAATATTTGATGCTAAATGGATCTTCCTTTTCTATGTGTGTGGACGTATGTGATTTGACTTAAAAAAATCTTTACTCTTTCCTCATTCACTCATAAAAATACTGCTTACCAACTACTACTAATAAGCTATAATAATTAATACATGGTAAAGGTACTAACCATGCATTAGTTTGTTCTTAGTATGTGACACTTAATATACTTGAGATATATTATGATAGTTATCAATATAGCTCTTTAAAAATCTAAGCTATTGCTCAAGTTGATCACTGTAGCATTTTAGTGTTGTACTGTGGATGGATGACTAGCTGCCTTGCTCTGTAATGAGCATTTAATCTTAGTGCTGTAGACATCCCTTTCCCTTTCACAGAGAATGGCATTGAGGTCTGAGGAACTTGAACCTTGCTCAAGTCTCAGTTTATTAGTGAGGAAACTTAGTTTGTCAGTGAAGGTGATGCTCTTCTCAGTGCACCCCTGTGATTCTGCACAAATTCCAGGCCCATCTTGTTTCTCGCTTATGAGTGAGCCCTAGTTCTTTAGGCATAATATTAGCACTAGCTAGGATAGATGGTGGTCTTACATTTCAGTTACACAATCTGGTACTTTTGGATATTATTTCTATCACATAAACCCAGAGAGGGTAATAAGAAATGAAATATAAACAAGAATCGAAGCTTCTGGAATTTTAATGGCCAAACTGCTATGAACACAACATCATCATGGCATCATTATAGTATTGTTGCAGCTATTGGTTTTATAATAATATATAATGCTCCTACTCATTAAAGTGTGATTAATGCATCTGTTTTATGGTCCTCTTAGGCTCTGCCTCCCTTCTTCCCTCCCCCTTCCATTTATCTTTATACCACTTTCCTTGGGCACTTTAGATGAGCCGCAGAATCACAGGTCTGTGTCTTAGTATATATATTTTATGGTTGGGGAAGTTAGGCCAGGATGATAACCCAAGGGAATATTAATAATTCTTGTTTTAACAAGACTAAATTTATACCATTGTCACACAGCTAATTATTCTGTTACACCCCTGGTGTTTAGGATTATGGAGTCATAAGGGGTAATGATAGTTAAAAAAGTAACTTTTACAAAAGCTAATTTCCTATAACTTGTGCTACTGGCAAGGCATGCATTATTACTCTGCAATATTTGACTACTTATTGAACAAGAAAAGGGGATGTATTTTATACGGATACACAGTAATTCTGTGATCCACAGTTATTTGGAATACACACACACACACACACACACACACACACACACACACACACACACACACACACACTGTTTATAAATTCAAAGGGTACCAGAGCTAAGATGCCTGAGTGACTTGGAAAACACTATTATTTTGTTACAAATATGCATTTCATGGGCCGCTGCATGAACAAACAGCTACATTCAGGTGGCAAGCTTCACTTTCTGGGTAACTTTTCTTTGTGAGGGGAAGAGACAATAAATAATCTTATGTTGAGCCTCCTCCTGTTTCCTAGAGTCTATAGACAACTTCCTGATCTTAGACTTATATGAGAGAACAGAAACACATGTTAAGGGTCAGGATGAGTAATGACTACAAAAACAGATGATGGAGAATTTGTAAATAATATAATCCTCTGAAAATTCTAAGACAGTCATTAAATCACATATTCTTTTAAAAAGCATAATTCAAAGCACTTCTGCTGGGATACCACTAATTTCTCATTCCGTCATTAGGTTATGAGAAGGGGTTAAGAGTTCAATGACTTAATTTAACTTCTGTAACTGAAAAATGACATTCAACTCATGTACTAGGGGTTTATGCATATATTTGAGGTAGCTTTTCTGGAGTATGTGAGAAATATGTGCTACACTTTTCACATCAATCTACTTAAAAATTACTGATGAAACAACATTAGGGAAAATAGGAGGTTTTTTTTTTTTTTTTTTTGCTCCGAGTTACAGAGGACTTAACCATTTGACTCTGGACCCATTTTAAGGCAGAATATTATGGAGGAAACAGAACAACTCAGAGCATAATGAATATGTACACACTGACTTATATTCCAGGTGTCTTTTATCCTTCTTACCTTTTAGTAACACCATTATATGAAGAACACATGAACGGATTGAAGGGATTAATTCATCCTTATTTAATTTCTTCATGAGACAATGGTCTCTGGAAAGACCATCACAGATATGCCTAGAAGTGTGTCTTCCTAAGTATTTCTTTATCTGATCATGCTGACACTCATTACTGACCAACAAAATGTGATATCTAAATGGATATTATAGCAATGCTATCATTCTACCATGCACCCCTATAAGGAATGTCCAATCTGTGGATATTGTCACAAGATATTTTAATCTACAAAGTTAGCATTTGAGAATCACACAATCAAGTACAAGAAATGAATCTCAAACATTATCGTGTTTTGAAGGAACCTTATTCTGGGGTTTGTGTGTCTAGTGGGCTGCAGATTAAATATATCTATGTAATTATGTTAGTAATTCATTTCCTCTAGGTTTCAATAGAAATTCAGAATTCTGAATTTAGCATTCTTCTTCATAAATTATCAGTATCATGACTTGCCTAATTATAGAAGGTTTAATGTAAAATGTTGGTTGTTTCCTTCCCCATTTCCCTTTTCTACACTTGTATACATGCATATGGCATATGTGTGTATTCTAAAGTTCTAATATGTTGCCAATTTTGGAGAGAGTTCCATAAGCAACTGAGAAAAAAAGTACATCTTTAATGTTTAGTTGACATGCTTTGTAAATGTCTTTAGGATCAATATAATCTATGATGTCATTTAACTCGAGCCTTTCTCTGTAGAGTGTTGGTCTGGATGCCAGGTCTAATGGTGAGCGTGGGGTATTGAAGTCACTCACTATTGTTGTGTGAGGGTCAACATATGATTTTTATATGTAGTAATTTTTTTATAAAATTAGGTGTCTTTGTCTTGCTGCATATATGTTTAGAATTATAGAATCTTCTTGGTGGTTCTGAGACATCTTCTTTTTCTTAATCTGCTTTTGAATATTTAGTAGATACTATGACATCCTCCATTTCTTAGAGGGAAGATGCAGAGTAGCAAGTGGTAAGAAGTAGCAAACAGACAATCCCAAGTAGCTTTATCATTTGTTGACCTGAGAAAGTTACTTAAACCCTTGCATAGTAATTTAGAATGAGAACTATATATATAACAAAAATCGTGCAACGTAGAATATACTTTAATGTAGGGTCTCCCATGAAGATAAGTGAAGCTCAAGCTCTACCAAGACATGAATGACTCAGAAGTTGGCTTGATGTCCTTGCTGTGTGAATTGTAGAAAATTATGAAATAGTTTTGCAACTCCAATTTTCTATTTATAGTTCAGTGTAAAAATTGATTAAGTAAAATGTTAGGTTTATAAAAATTGCCTCTGCCTCAATACATATTTGTAAAGCAGAACTCCTTAAATATTAATCTTGTTGCTTACCATGATTCTTTTTTTTAAATTGTTGGTTATTTCGTTTATTTACATTTCAAATGTTATTCCCCTTCCTGGTTTCCTCTCTGAGGACCACCCCATCCCCTCTCCCCCTACCTCCCCGAGGGTATTCCCCCACCCACCCACTCTTGCCTCTCCACCCTGACATTCCCCTACACTGGGGCATCAAGTCTTCACAGTACCAAGGCCTCCCTCCCTTTGATGCCAGACAAGGCCATCCTCTGCTACATATGTAGCTGGAACCATGGGTCCCTCCATGTGTACTCTTTGGTTGGTGGTTTAGTCTCTGGGAGCTTTAGGGGGTCTGGTTGGTTGATATTGTTGTTCTTTCTATGGGGTTGCGAACATCTTCAGCTCCTTCAATCCTTCCCTTAACTCCTCCATTAGGGTCCCCCTGCTCAGTCTGATGGTTGGCTGCAAGCATCCGCATCTGTATCGGTAAGGCTCTGGTAAGGCTCTGGTCTTTTGATGATTCTTATTTCCTATTTAACTTATACCATTTACAAACACACACAGAAGATTAACACTTATGTACTCTGTACAAGGTACCTGCTCTCATAAAACTGACTATTTTAAAGACTAGTCATCCTGGGTTAAATCTTGTCTCTATGGCACTTACAAACAGCTTTAAAATGTCCAATATTGGTGAAGATGTAGAGGTAATATCATGTAGCTAAAACAAATGAAAACTTAAACATTATTTTAGAAAATATGTGAGATAAAATGTTTGGTATAGTGTTTGGAGAGGGGGCTGAGGGGTAAGAGCACTGGCTGCTCTTCCTGAGGACCTACATCAGATTTCTAGCACTTACATGGCAGCTAGGTAGCTTCAGTTAAGAGAGTCTGATGCACTCTTCTGGACTCCATGAGCACCAGACACACATGTGGTATTCTGGCAAATATACAGCAAAAAACCATTCATATAAAATTAAAATTAAAGAAATGTTTTAGAGATATTTTTAAAAATGTTGTTCGTTATTTAATATGATTCAATATTTATGTCCTTCATGACACAATTTGTTCACTCTCAGATACATAGCTATAACAGTGGAATGAAATTTACATCAAAATATGCATAGAAATGCTGATAAAAGCTTTGCCATAATATACAGCAAACACCAAAGTAAATGGAGAGAAATTTGAAGCAAACCCACCCTAACCAGGGACAAGACAAAGCTTCCCACTCTCTTCCTCTTTATTCAGTATAGTACTCTCTCTAGAGCAATTAGACCACAAAAGGGGTCAAAGAGATACAAACTGGAAAAGGAGAAGTCAAGATATCACTATTTTCAGATGATATGATAGTATACATAAGTGACCCCAAAAATTCTACCAGAGAACTCCTACAGCAGATAAACAACTTCAGCAAAGTGACTGAATATAAAATTAGCTCAAACAAATCAGTAGCCTTCCTCTGCACACAGGATAAATGGGCTGAGAAAGAAATTAGGGAAACAACACCCTTCACAACGCAGATGTCCCTCACCAGAAGAATGGATACAGAAAATGTGGTACATTTACACAATGGAATACTACTAAGCTATTAAAAATAATGACTTCATGAATTTTGAAAATGGATGGAACTAAAAATTATTACTTGAGTAAGGTAACCCAGACTCAAAAGGACATCCATGGTATGTACTCACTTATAAGTGGATATTAACTCAAAAGTTCAGAATACCCATAATGCAACTCACAGACCATATGAAGTCTAACAAAAGGGAAAGCCAAAGTGTGGATGTTTCAATCCCACTTAGAAGGGGAACAAGCTCCCAGGACCGAACCGGGACGACATTATCCAAAATGCTCAACAGCAGGGAGATAGAACCTGAAGAGACCACCTCCAATAGATAGACATGACACCCCCCAATAGAGGGATGGGGCCACCCACCCATCTCAAAATGTTTAACCCAGAATTGTTCCTATTTAAACAAAATGCAGGGACAAAAAAATTGGAGCAGAGACCGAAGGAAAGACCATTCAGAGACTGCCCCACCCAGGGATCCATCCCGTCTGCAGACACCAAACCCTGACACTATTGCTGATGCCAAAAAGTGCTTGCAGGCAGGAGGCTGGTATAGCTGTCCTCTGAGAGGCTCTGCAAGCACCTGACTAAGACAAATGCAGATACTCACAGCCAACCGTTGGACTGACCCGGGACCCCAGTGGAACAGTTAGGGGAAGGACTGAAGGAGCTGAAGGGTATTGTAACCCCAAGAGAAGAACAACAATATCAACTAACAGGAACCCTCAGAGCTCCCAGGGACTAAACCATCAACCAAAGAGTATACATGTGTACTGGCTGTTTTTGTGTGTCAACTTGACACAAACTGGAGTTATCAGAGAAAGAAACCTCCCTTGAGGAAATAAATGCCTTCATGAGATCCAGCTGTAAGGCATTTTCTCAATTAGTGATCAAGGGTGGGAGGGCCAATTGTGGATGGTGCTGTCCCTGGGCTGATAGTGCTGGGTTCTCTAAGAAAGCAAGCTGAGCAAGCTAAAGAAAAGCAATCCAGTAAACAGCTTCCCTCCATGGCCTCTGCATCAGTTCCTGCCTCCAAGTTCCTGCCCTGTGTGAGTTCCTGTCCTGACTTCCTTTGATGATAAACAGAAATGTGGCAGTGTAAGCTGAATAAACCCTTTCCTCCCCAACTTGCTTCTTGGGATTGATGTTTTTTTGCAGGAATAGAAACCCTGACTAAGACAACATGAGTGGATTCATGGCTCTTGCTACACATGTAGCAGAGAACTGCCTTGTCTTACATCAAAGGAAGGAGCGGTGTTTGGTCCTTGTTGCCCCAGCAAAGGGGGATGCTAGATGAGTGAGGCAGGAGTGTTTGTGTGGATGAGGGAGCATCCTCTTAGAGGCAAATGAGAGGAAGCACATTATGGGATGTTTGTGAAGGAGAGGCCAGGAAGGAGGACAACATTTGAAATGTAAATAAATAAAATAATTAAAAATAAAAAAGCTTTGTCCATGACAGATAAAATGAGCAAAATGCATCATATAAGTTAAAGTGGATAAAACATAAGTAGAATATCTACATAAATAATATAAATGGATAACAATTTTAAGAATATTGATAAATTCAATAATATAGATAGATCTTGCAAACATAGCAAAGTTCCCATAATTTCTGACCATTTTCTTTTACACTCCCAAGAGGCAAAGGCTTTTGGTGATGACATCCTAGGACAGCAGTTCTTTTTAGAGGGGTAAGCAGTAATTGGAAAATTGCCTGAGGAGGGCTTCTAGAGTGAACGGTATGATATTAAAAATTCTGTGTAGTATCAAAAATGATGAAATATACAGGTTAAATGTGTCCTTTCTTTAAGAAAGCAAAATTGAAAAAGTTACAAGTTCTTTCAGTATTTTCCCAGCAAGATTTGTCTGGTTGTTCAAAGGCTAAGCAGAGTTCAGAATCTATACCATAAATCAAGTTCAAGTTTTGACTATTTCTCAAACAGTAATACATTTGGAAAGTGTTGGGTTTAAAACACACAAATGGAATCATACATTTTCTTCTGGGATGCTATTGATCTTGCAACTTCATTTGAAAAAAAAAAACAAGACCTTTTTAAATTTAGGGAAATACAGTAAAAAGTTACATGAAAAATAATTTGAAATCATAGCTACATGTGGGAACAGGAATTGGGAAATGGGGGGAATGTGCAGGCAGAGCATACAAAGATTCCCAGGCTTAGGATTCAGACCAGCACTGAGGTGCAACCTAACTTGACTGTTTAGTTCATAAGCTTCTATCCAGTTTTCAGCCAGTACAGTTATGTTTCCAAGGGCAAATTGGGGGTGGGCATGTGTTCTTTAGCTGAATATGTCTCCTCTGCCCTCCCTGTAGGGGAGGGGCCAATCACCCAGGAGATTTCCATGATGACAAGGGAAGCAGCCACCACCCTGGAATCAGGCCCTTTTCATAGTTTCACCTTGTGCCTGAAGCCATCCCAGATTGTATACTGTGTTTGGCAGATCAGGTCTCCTTGAGGAGTAGCAGAAGCCTATGGTGCTTCACTCTCCTTCCCACTTCTTCCTCCACCAGGTTCCCTTTTACATCCCCCACAGCTATGCAAACTACCTTTCTTATTGCTAAAACAAAATACTCGCCTAAAGAAACTAAGAGGAAATACTTTACTTTGGTCCATGGTTTGAGGGTATAGTCTATTACTGTAGGAGAAATATGGCATAGAACATGAGGTGATTGGAACATGAGGTGATTTAGTCGCATTGTGTCCACAGTCAAGAAGCAGAATTTCAGTGCAGGTTTCCAGCCTACGGGATGGTGCTTCCCACAATCAGTGTCGATTTCCCTCTTAGATTAAGCCTTCTTGGAAATGCCCTAATAGACATGCCCAGAGATGAGTATCCTAGGCTATTTATAATCAAGTTGACAATGAAGATTATACATTATGATGAACACTTTGACATTTAGTTCACACTGAACACGTTTCAAACTTTGCATATAAGGTCTATCTTTAAAGAGCTTTATCCAGCTCTTTAATGGTTATCCAGAGAAATATTTAAGAAGGTTGGAGAACTGATCTGCAATTTAAGAAATACATTATTCTTTGCATCAAAATACTTATTCCTAAAATAGATTGATATGTTCCTACTAACTGGTAAACTTATGGAAACCATTACTTTGATTAAAATGTACACAGATTGAGTAACTCAGGAACAAGACTCCAAGATAGAATTTAACATAACAAAATTAAATGTTAAGTGGTGATTCTGCAAAATAAAACCTGCAAAATAAAGAATTGATGGGGAAATAGGTAAAGTTGTAACTCAGGCTTAATGCCAGTCATAGTCAATTCCATGGAGAGTTCTGGAGTTTTGATCCTCTGTGAAGCTTATTTTGCTTCTCTCTCTCTCTCTCTCTCTCTCTCTCTCTCTCTCTCTCTCTCTCTCTCTCTCTCTCTCTCTTTCTCTCTCTCTCTTTCTCTCTCTCTCCCTCTCTCTCTCTCTCTCCCTCTCTCTCTCTCTCTCCCTCCCTTTTTAGACAAATGATTATGTTTTCTCATCTTATTAGTTTTAGATACATGCTCCCAAATGAGCAGGTAACCTGTACCTAACCCCATGAGCAAGGAAATTCTTTGAAAGTGATTCAATTTTTGAGGAGTGCTGGCAGCTAAAGCAGGTGGTTACTGTTAGTCCTCTCAGCTTCTAGGTGAACACATTCTTCATTTAGTAGAGAGTCGCGCAACACACTGCCAACTGTAATCATCTACCACGGTCCATCTGTTGCCTACTTGGATTGTTTTCTTCATAAAAACTCTGGAAATTGCTCTCTCGGGATTCTTCTAGATTTCTTTTTCTGAGTAAATTGAAAAGATGATTGGTGGTAGGGTCCATTCACTTTCTCTTCAGTTGTTCTGGGGATACGGAGGCAGCTGACTCTCCCCTGTTCATGCCCTTGGTCGTGTTCTATCACACTCATTCTACTAACAGCACTATTGGAGTCTTCAGGTTCTAAGGCTCAGGTCATCGTGCCTTTCTAACATTAATTTTGTGCTTCTTGTGCGTATATTTTCACAATACAAAGGAATAAAAGAGATGTCCAAACAGATCACCTATGTGCCATACATATTTTGTTTCATGTTCATTGGGTACTAGCAGCTGCACCCCCTTTGATTATCACATTCTGCTCCTGTCAAGATTATGCCTGATCTTCTTGCCCACTGATCCAGTTTTCCAGCTAGTCGTCCCGACTTATATTTCAATTGGACTTTTGGAAACCTTACGGCAGAAATGTTGTGTTTCTGTTAATCAAGACTACTCATCACCAAGTGTTGAAATAAAAGAAAAACAAGGCTCACAGTCCTCTAACATGCCTTTTGGAATAACTCAACCAAGGTCACTTAAGCTTTCAGCTCTTTGTTTCCAGACCTGAACGGAGACTGAAAGACAGCAGCATATAGAATGCTACCAACTCCATCGTTATGGTATAGCTTTGGTCAGAGAATTGCACTATGTTCCAAACAGAAATATAGCTTATCTATTTGAAGAATGTTATTGTTTTGGAGACTCTATGGAGAAAATGGTTTTACTTGAAACAAAATAAAACAATATTTTAATTTAAGAAACTAAAAGGATTCTCTCCTATAATATATTCTAATGCAACATTTCTTTCGTCCCCTCCTCCCAGAATACCTCCAACCTCCTCTCTCCCCAAGATGTACCTGCTCCTCATTGCTCTTTAGAAAAGAAGCAAGCCCCCTTGTGATCAATTGAACATGGCATAAAAAGATGCAATAAAAATAGGCATGAACCCTCATATCAAGGTTGAATGAAGCAACCAAGTAAGAGGAAAATGGCCTCATGAGCAGGCAAACGAGTCACACCCCCACTCCCACTGTTATGAGTCCACAGAATCAACTAAGCAGGGCTCATAGAGGTTCACAGAGACGGAAATGGCGACTAGAGAGCCTGCATGTGTCTACACTAGGCCCTTTGCACATGTGTTGGCTATTTAGGTTGAGGATTTTCCTGAACTCATAATATTTTAAATTTTTATTCACCTTCTTACATTTAGTCATATTTTTACTTTATTATCATTTTGAGAAAATGCCATTATTTTCTTTTAAAAAATATTTTACTTCTCTTTTCTACTGTAATATTCTTCTTTATTTTTCTTCAGTCTCATTTACTTAACTTGCCTTCTTTTCTATGTCATATGATGAATGAGATTAAAGGGGAAATGAACAAGGAGATGTATTCAGTCCAGTTCCCAGAGAGGAAAGCTGGTGACACAGGGGAAACCAAACCAATAAAATAGATAACAAGATTAGTAACATAAGTTACAAAGACATGTGTAAAGAAATAAAATTTAACAAATAAGAAGATATTAAAATAAAAACATATTTTGTTCATTTACCCCATATTTATTCCTAGCTAGTATATATGCAATATTTCGAAATGAGTGTGGAGTTCCCGAAAATCGTTAGGAATATATCTGCCAAATGATAGCACTCTTGAGCATTTACCCAAAGTATCCTACACACTACAATAAAGATACTTGTCCATCCATGTTTATTAGTATTATAGTCAGAATAGGCAGGAAATGGAAACAGCCTAATACCCATTAATTGATAACACTAATTTCATAGGGAAAACTACCTGGTACTTTAGAAGCTTTATACATATGCATACCCCCTCCCAATACACACAGAAAATAGGTTAAAATGGTGGTATCCTATACCAGGGTAAGAAAACACTGGCTAACACATAAAAGTTAGGTGCCTGGAACGAATGACTTTTTCTTGTAGTTTTTGACCAGTGAATTCTCACAGACCCTCAAACATTGTAGGCAATTACCAGTGCTAATGTTATAGTTTACATCTTGGTGTCAAGATTTTGTAGCTGAAGCTATCCCACATGATTGAGTCATAACCATGAAGAAATAGGTAGGTACTCATCTAGAAGCTTCATCACTACTTGCTTGTTTTCAAAGAGGGAAATGTTATGTGTACCCTATCAAAGAAGTAATAATCTTACCCAACTGTAAACTCTTCAAGTTACAATAATATCTGGGTTGGCAAGAAGTATTCACTGTTGCAACATCAGCAACAACATCATGCAAGTAACCAACCACACTTGGATTACATTTAAAGCTATACAAATGGAATCCGTACCTGGAACCATTGTGTAGGCCAAGAACCTGAAGCTAGATAGGTAATAGGCCCTAAGAAAGAACTTACTAGGTTTATTCTGCTAAATGTGCATGGTATTCAGCTGAATCCTTATGAGTAATTCTTATACTCATAGATTAAGACATCTATCAACCTTCAACAGAGACACTTATATTTGTCATGATGATTAACACAAAGACCCACAAATAGTCAAGGGCAGAGAATAAGAGACTAGAGAATATCCAGTCCTAAATAGAATACCTATTTATTGCTACAGACTTCGTTATGGAAGAGGGGATGGAAATGCTACAGAGGTGGTAGAGGATGGAAAGGAAGTACTGTATTTGGAAGACATGGGCAGCTGTACAGATGAACTCACAGTGGATGTCACAGTATGTACCAATCTTTTGCCAGCTCAACTCAGACAAATTCCAACTTGTAGATTTGAGGTAGGCATAAAGTCCCACTTCTAACCAAGAGGCTATTGGCAACTAAATTTCTGGGAAAAGGAAAGTCAATTTTCTTAAAAAGTATAGCCCCTATTAGGTTGAAACCAATCCAGTGAAAAGCCAAACATCCAAAAAGATATAATCAGCATGAGTTGGACTTGGTTTGTTAAAAAATAAAATAAAAAGTGTTGACAAGTTGCATAGATATGGAAAGAAATGGATCTAGAAGTATTTGGAGGATGGAGCAATATGATAAAAACACACAGTTTGAAGTTCTCAAAGAATAAAAGAAAAGAAAGAAAGAAGAGAAAAAGTGAAAAAATGGTGGAAACTGAATACTCAGTTAACTAACTAAAAGCAAAGTAAAAAATATCATCATGACTTCAAAAGCAGAAGAAAGAATGTTAAGGATAGATGATACAGCTGAGGAAATACTGTACTTACATCACGAATAATCCAGAAGAAACTTTCATTTCCCAGTGTATGTTTTTGGCACCTTTGTCAAAATCTAGGTATACATACATGTATAATTTTATTTCTGGTTTCTTTATTCTACTGCACTGGTCTACCTGTCGGGTTTTTTTTCTTCCATTACTATGGGTGTTTGTCAGTATAACTGCAGAATAATTTGAAGTCAGGTAATGTGGCATCTCTAGCTGTGTTCTTTCTGCTTAAGATTGCTCTGCTAATGCCTCATAGACCAATGCCTTGCACAACCATCATCAAAGATGCCGTGTTGCAGTAGATGGAAACTAATACAGAGACTTACAACCAGACAATGTGCTAAAAATAAGAGATTTGGGGGCCCTCAGTACTTAGCAGAAGGTTTCATCAAACCCTTCCCATGAGAGCACCAGGAGCTATGAGGAAAAGGAGGCTCAATGATTATAATAGCAAGAAGGGATATATGATACCAAGGAAACAGTGTCTTCCAGAAACAACAGGACTGATGCACATATGAACTCATGGAGTCTGTAGCATCACTAAAAGTGTCTGCACTGGTCCAAGCCAGATGGGGTCACTGGAGGAAAATGGACATGAGCTCCCATCACCAACCAAGAAGCTATCTCCAATCAACATCCACTTGTGAATGAACAGTAATTTTTCACCAATGGAGCCTCACCATGCATATTTTCAACACTTAGGGGCAGTTCCCATACTCAGTAGTAGACGGTCACCACAAACAAACTTGCTGGAATTTCTGTGTATGCTTTGTCTCATTGCTTTGTTTGGACATTTTTGTTTGTTTGTTTTACTAGTATATTATTGTAGTTTATTATGATTTCTGATTTTATGTTTTTATGGGTTTGTGTGTGTGTATGTGTGTGTGTGTGTGTGTGTGTGTGTGTGTGTGTGTGTGAGAGAGAGAGAGAGAGAGAGAGAGAGAGAGAGAGAGAGAGAGAGAGAGAGAAAGAGAGAGAGAGAGCGCATTGTGTGTGGGGTATTTGTGTTGTTTCTTTGTATTTGTTTTTAATTCTTTTTCATTGTTTGTTTGCCTGTTTGTTTTCTAAATAATAGAGGAAGGGCATGAAGTTAGGAGGGTGGGAGATGAGAAAGATTTGGAAGGAGTTGGGGGAGGGAAAATTATGATCAGAATAATATAGAATTGTGTCTTCTGCAAATAGTAATAGTTTGACTTTTTCCTTTCCTATTTTTTCTTTTAAATCTCTCTGCTCTAGCTAGATGTGGTGATAACAAAACTGAATATCTACTTATGGAAGTATTAAATTAAACCAACTATTTCTACCTTCATAAAAATCATTTAAATGTAGACAGAACACTTTTGTCTCTAATGTAAAATGCTAAAGCTTCTGGAAGAAAACATGAGGAATATCTTTCAAGGTACAGATATATGGGGATAGATTAAAATATTTTAAACATTTTAAAAACAAGACTCAAATAGCACAGAAAATAGTCCTTAAAATTAACTAATGGTATGTGTGATGGTTTGAAATGCTTGGCCCAGGGAGTGGCACTATTTGGAAGTGTGGCCTTGTTGAAGTAGGTGTGTCACTGTAGGCATGAGCTTGAAAACCCTACTGATAGCTGCCTGGAAATGAGTTTTGTTTTGTTTTGTTTTTTGTCCTTTTTTGTTTGTTTGTTTTTTAATCATCAACTAAGATTTATTAAAGCCGAAGAGTGCAGAATCATGAAGAGATTAACACATATTCCCGGAGAAATTTATTTAATATTACATTCTCTAGGTTCTTTTTCCTTAGAAAACACATTCAAACCCCTAGAATAATATTCCTTTGCAGCCTGACAATTTGATAATTCAGAAGTCTAAGAAAATATAAACTGGCATAGAAGTTGGACATGTGTAAGGAACCACTTCATATATACTCGCATGTAGTTTGTTGAAGCTGAGCAATAGCAATCATTTTTAAATGGAACTATGGCTTGCTTAGCATTAAATGGTTAAGGGAGAGAGCATGCGGCATGACAATGTGGGAAGATAGCCACTGAACTTGCACTAGGGATCCTGATTAATTCTGTGATGTTACCATCACTCCTCAAGACATACATGCCTGCTCAGCTTTTACTCTTTTCTATATTGAAAACTGGAAATAGGCCCTAGTATTCTATTACAGCTACTTCCAATTCTGATAGCAGCCTTCAGATGGAGATGTAGAACTCTCAGCTCTGCCTGCACCATGCCTGCCTGGATGCTGCCATGTTCTAACCTTGATGATACTAGACTGAATCTCTGAACCTGTAAGCCAGCCCCAATTAAATGTTGTTTTTATAAGATTTGCCTTGGTCATGGTGTCTGTTTACAGCAGTAAAACCCTAACAAAGACAGTATGATATGAAATTAAATTTCTTCACATAAGAAGAAACTATGAGCAGAGCAAATAGCATTAGAGTAGGAGAAATCTTTGCTAGCTAGTTTTCATAGTATGGGCTAATATCTAAAATTTATAAAGAATTTCAATTAAACATACACACCAAATAAAAAGTTACAAACAACAAATAGGCTAATGAAACAAACAAATGATAGTATAAGAAAGAAACACAGACAACGATAAAGATTTTTAATACTGTTCAACATTCCATGTCAGCAGAGAAACATGATTTTAAATAATTTTGAGATACAACCTCACCAGTCAGAATGACTATCATCAAGAACTCTAATAACAAATGCTTGGAAAGATATGGAGAAAGAAGTTCTACTCCAGTCACTGCTGCCAAAGCTCCAAAAATACTATGGCCATTTTAGAAACCAGGATGGAGGTTCCTAGAAAAATTAAAAATAACACAACCATATGACACAGTCATAACAGTCCTGAGCATATGCATTTAGGAATCTTTATATTGCTCAGATATTTTATACATACATATATACATACATACCCATAATTTTTAGTTCAGATGTAGGTTTATCCTCTCTCTATGGGTGTGTGCACATGAGTGCAGTGCAAGGTGGCATCATAAGAGAGTGTCAAGTATCCTAGAAGTAGAGTTACAGGGGGTTTTGAGTTGCCTGACATAGGTGTTGGGAATTGATCCTGGGTCCTCTGATAGAGAAGTGCATGCATTTAACTACGGATCCATCTCTTTTGTCCCATACAGAAGAGATATAGTCATACTATGTTTGTTGCTGCTTTATTTATGTTAGCAAGGAAATGGAAACAACCCAATAACAAATGAGCAGATAATGAAAATATGGAACATTTATGAAATGAAATTTTATTCATCTGTAAGGAAAAATGAAATTACAAAGATTGAAGCAAAATTTATTCAGTCAGAAAGTATCATGTTAAGCTAGGTGACCCAAATTCAGAAAGAACAACCTCATTTGTGGATCCTAGATTGGTGGTGGAGGAGGTGGTGGTGGTGGTGGCGGTGTGTGTGTGTGTGTGTGTGTGTGTGTGTGTGTGTGTGTGTGTATAATGTGTTCAGACCAAAAGAGGCTTAAAGGATTATCAAGAAAAGGGGGGAAGGGCCGATGTGAATGGACACGTATGACATGAAACAAGAAGAAGCTTTGGTTGGGGCATGGGTGGTTAAGAGGAAAGAGGAAAGGGAGGAGAAAAGGAATACTGTTCACTTGGATTATAGCAGCAGAAATTCAGGACATCATGACGAATTTCAGACTTTATTCAGTTTATGGACCCAGAATCCCTTTGCGTGAGAGATATTATTGTTGGAAAGGACTATGGAAACCAATAGAGCTGCCTCTACCTGAGAAAATAGTGGGCCAGTGCCGGTACTACGCACCTTGAGAGACGGAAGAGAATGGCTCCAGCACAAGAACTCCAAAATTGCAGACATGGTGGTTCTCATCACATCTCCATTTCACTTACCTCTTAGGCTTGTACAGAAGATATATGAGTCTTAGAGAATGGCAGTTGATTATTGTAAGGTTAATCAAGTGGTGATTCCTTTTTTTTTAATTTAATTTTTATTTTTTGATACTTTATTTACATTTCAAATGTTTCCTCCCTTCCAGGTCTCAAGTGGTGATTCTTATTCCAGCTGATGTGTTTGATATGCTTTTCTTCTTCAAGAAGCTTAATACAACTTTTCGTATTTGATATTCAGCTATTGATCTTGCTGTTTTTTTTCTTCATCCATGCCTATAAGGTCTATCAGAAGCAATTTACTTTCAGCAAGGCCAGCAATACAACTTCACTTTCTTATATTGGGCATATTAATGCTCTAACCTTATCCCATTATGTTGTTCTCAAGACTCTTAACTACCTGTCTCTTTAGAAAGCATTATACTGCTCCATTATATTGGTGACTTTGTGCTAATTGGACTGAGTGAGAAGCAGGTAGCTGTCACAGCAAACTTAGTAAAGCATTGACACATAACAGTATGAGAAATAATTCCTATCAAAAATTTAAGAGCCTTCCAGTTCAATAAAATTATGAGGAGCACAGTGACATGGTCCATACAGAAATATTGCTTATAAGATAAAAGATAAGCTACTGTATCTGGCATCTTCTCTTACAAAGAAGAAAAACATAATTAACAAGCATATTTACAGTTTGCAAGAAAGAACATTCATCACATGGGTACATTTCACCAAATGAACTGTGAATTATGTGAATGGGTACCTGATTCACAGAAAAAAATGTAAAACGTTCTACTTCTGATTGGAGCCTACAAGATGAGAAGTTTCTTCAATATCTGTAGCCTACTGTGCAGTCTGTTCTATCATATATAACTATGATCCTATAGTCCTAATGATTCATGAAGTGTCAATAGTAAAGTTACTATATTGAACCTTTGTCACACCCAGATAGGCATATGGAGTACTTTAGGATTCTTGAGAAAGTCATTTAGTCATCTGAAGAGAACTTCCCTAATTTAACAGACATGGTTCTGGGTCTGCTACTGTGCTTCAGTGGAAATTAACTGCTTGACAAGCCCTGCAGTCCTGAATTGCACATTGATGTGAACTGGGTGTTATTGAAGCCACCATACCAAAAACCTGCATAGGCATCTTACACTTGTCACAGACTAACTCTTGCTAAGCAAGCACTCAAAGAAAAATGGCAAAATGTGAAGTTGTATTTAAATTCACCAATGGTATGATTGATTTTAGAGACCTGAAAGGACTGTGATTGCAAAATTGATGAGAGAAACAAATAGGAAAGGGATTATTTGGACATAAATTTCTAGATGGAAAAGGACAGAAAGATACTTGTGTGATGTGTAAACATTCACCAAAAGGTTACATCACCTCAGCAGAGTAGGACTTTCAGAATCAAGCATTAATACTGATCTAATCCATGGGCAAAAATTAACCTCTGTCCTTGTCGTATCTATCATTGCCAAATGCATCCTCACAAACACAGCAGTAATGGTGACAGAGGTGGAGGTTACACATGGGATCAACAACATGGACTTGCATTCACCTAACCTGATGAGCTATGGATGTTTTTCAGTGACAAATTTGACAGCAGCACAAACTACAATGTGGCACTGTGTTTGGTACCATGTTCTTGAAACAACACATTATCTGACCTCAAATTATACTGCAGGACTATAGTAAGAAGTACAACACAGTACTGGAATAAAACAGATATGTATATCAATGGAACAGAGTAGAGGACCTAGAAATAAACCTTCACAGTTATAGCCACCAACTTTTCAATAATGATTGAAAGGTATATTGGAAAAAGCCTTTGTAACAACTTGTGCTGGGAAGAAAGAGTTACCAGTAGAAGAATAAGACTGTGTCCAAAGTTCTCATTCATCAAAACTTCAGTTCCAAATTGACCATGGACCTTAATGTTAAGACATAAAACTTTGAAACTTAACAGTTTCTCTAATGATAAAAATACAAGTGAAACTTTTCATAATACAGGCATAGATGCAGAAAGTCTTCTAAAGCAAAGGCAATAATTCAAAGAATTGACATATAAGATTATATAAAATTGGAAAGCTACACAGATAAGAAGATACTAATCAGAATGAATAAATTGCCTTCTGAATTGGAAAGTCATTGCTGACAACATATCACAGAGAGATTAATATCCAGAGTATATAAATGATAGTAAATACTAATACAACAGAAAACCAGGGTATGTAATTGATAAATGGACTAATAAATTGAAATTAAAATTCTCACAGAAAGAAAATCAAATGGAAAATAAATATTTGAAAATAGCACCAGCATTGTTAGCAACGAAGTAAGTATAAATTAAGACCACTTCAAGATGCTCTCTCATCCCAGTCAGAATTGTCATCACCAAGAAATGAAATGACAACAGGTGCAGGTGAGGATTCAGGAAGAGAAAAGCTGTAAACATGCACTGTGAAAACCTGTGTAGAGCTTCATCAGAAATCTAAAAATATATCTATCAAGACCCTGACGTAAGATTTTCTGGGTGACGCTAAGTCAATCTGTTACTCAGCTTTGCACACTCGTGTTTATTGCTGCTATACTTAAAACAGCTATGAAAGCAAATTAATCCATATGTTCATTAACACATGAACGGATAAAGAAAATGTACACATGATGCTATTATACTCAGCTGTGTGGAAAATAAAACCATGAAGTACAGAAAAATGGTTACAACTGAGACCATCACGTTAAGAAAAATAAGCAAGACTAAGAGGAGTGGCATATTTTTTATCTTACCTATGTTCTATTTTTTATAAAGAAATATTAAAAGAAGGTATGGAAGAAAATGAATAATAAAAACTATGGCATGAAAGAATGTGGGGTACGAAGTAGGTGCAGAGAGAGAGGCAGCAAGAGGTGGTCAAGGGATTAAGAGAAGGATAAGACAAGGCAGTGGGGAATGAATAAGGACACTGTAAAATAACACGAATATATAAAAATGCTATGATGAAACCCATGACTTTCCACATTAGCTTACAAAAATATTATTACCAACAAAATGTCAATATAAGTTATTAAAATCATATGAAGAATAAACAAAAATAGTATAATATTGACCAAAGGTAAATTATTGTTGGAACACTTAAATTGGATGGTGGACAGGGGTGGGGGATAAAAATCAGGACTGTGAAAAATAAATTAAAAAAATAAAAGTCAAAAGAAATTGTTAATATTGTAATGTTTGAAGAAGTCATTTGTAGAATATAAAGTAAGACATTTTCTCTTCATTGTAGTTTTTCCAAAACACTTTCCTTTTATTATTAAACTTTTGGTTTAGTATACAAATTAATGGGTAGAACTGGAAATAAAAATATTTTCTGCAACAATGGATTTTATACTCATAAATTTTATTATGAGACGATGTGTTCTACATTTATATTTTTATGTATGTATGAAAGAAGTTATCCTTCAGCCTGGAGTTTCATATCAATCTTTTCAAATTCACTTCAATTCATTTTATTATGATTGAGTGCAATTCAGTACAACTAAATGATTAGACAGGAAATAGAAAGATGTCAAATGGGCTATTACTTTTAAGAAGTTATCATCTTGTAAGAAGTGTAAAAATACACAAATATAAATGTGAATATATTTGCAACAATATAAAAGGTATTTATGATGCTATAATGAAAGAGAAATAATAGTAACTGAGAGTGTTATTAAATACTTTAGTGAAGAAGAAGCACTTAAAATATGTCCTGAAGGGTGACTGATAAATATCAAGCTCTCAGTAAATATGACCAGTAATAGCAGTGAGGCTTTTTCCCTAATAAATATCTAGCTGAATACAAACGTGAAAGTAGCATTTATTGATTACCATGCTTTTGAATACTTAATCACACTTTAGTTAAGACAATATCAGTGTGAAGAATCTTATCTCTCGAATATAGGGGAGAGGAGGAAGAAAGGAAGGAAAGAAACTGAGTTTCAAGCAGATGAGAATAATTGTTCCAGTGCATACAATTTGTAGATTGAAAACAACGGATTTGAACATATGGTTGCTTGGAACTGTATAGATACACTAAGACCTTGAAGAAAGAGAAGAGAGATGTGAGACAGGAGAGATGTGAGCAGGCAGAAGCTAGGACAGGGGTGACCTCTTCACACTTTAATGTAGAGTGAACTGTTCTTTTAAATGTTCTATTTTTCTTTTTAATCTCAAGATTTTCATATATAAATTTATATTTGTACTTAGATATAGTGGTTTGGTTTCAAGGATAGAGGAGGTCATTGTGTTTTGATGATAGCCTGATTTTACATTTTACTCAGTCACCAAAATTAAAATGAAATGAAAAGAAAAAATAAAAAAGGAAGAAATCATGAAATCTGTGGGTAAATAGATGAGAAAAAATCATCCTAAGTGAGGGATTTAAGATATAGAAAGACAAATGAAGTGTGTAATTTGCTTCTTTGTGAATATTAACTGTTACATCAATGATAGCAAGGTACAGAAGAGCACAGAAGGTAGGGATAGAGTGAGGGAATAGGGGCACACGTAGACATCATTAGGAAGGGGAAATAAAATAGATAATTATGAATTTGTGGAGAGACCAGGAACAGGAATAAGTGGGGGAAGGACAACTGAGAAGAAGATGCGAGAGGGAATACAGAGAGAAACAGCTAAAATTAAAAAGCCATTTGATGGACAGTATGGAAAGCTAATATGGTAGACTGTTCCCAAGACTATAGATTGCTCTCTACAAACTGACACGAAGTCCCCATTGCTGAAGGCAATACCTACACAACTTATTGAACACGGAGAAGTCTAGCTGGTGCTTACAAAGCCTTCACCCATACATTCTAGCACTTTTGATACTAGAAAGGAACTTTATATACTATCAAACCAAAAAGTAAACAAGTGAGCCACAAACCTTTTATCTACAATGGTACACAACCTTCAAGTTATGTTAGATCAATTGTGGAATAAAGCTTTTATGGGTAGCCTCTAACTTATCTGACTAAAGGCCCACACTATGAGCTGGAACCCATACCCAGCACTGCTTGGGTGATCAAGAACCTGAGACTAGATAGCCTAGGGGCCTAGGGTAAACCAAATATTACTGTTCTAAACAGCAGCAACAAAAAAGTAGCAATAAAATGACTCCTAATGAAATTCTTCCATACTCATAGATCAGTGTCTGTCTCAGCCATCATCAGACAAGTTTTCTATTTCAGCAGATGGGAACAAATATAGAGACCTACAGCCAGACATTGTGAAACCTTGGAACACTCAGCTCTAAATGGGGTTTATCTATCAAATCTCTGTCCTAATGACTCAGGGAACCCTGAAGAAGAGGAAGCCAAGGAATATAAGAGTCAAAGCAGATGGAGTATAGCAAGAAAACAAGGTCCTCTAAAAAACACTGAACAAAGCTCATGTGAACTCACAGAGACTGAGGACAGAGAAAGCATACAGTCTGCACCAGGTTCTCTACCTATTAGGCTCATAGTTTAATATTTTATGATATTCCTGAGTGTGCAATGAGTGGATCTCTGATCTTTTGCTTCTCTTGGGCTCTTTTCCTTCTGTTACTTTGTCTTATCCAACTTTGATATGTTAGCTTTGTTTTACTTTATTTATTTATTATTATTTCTGAGAAGACTGTTATCTAAAGAGAGCCAGAATGGGAGTAGATCTGGATAGGACAGGATGTGGGGAGGAGCTGTGAGTAGTAGAGAAAGGGTAAACCCCAACCAGGTTATATTATGTGAGAAAACATATTTTCTAATACCACAAGAAAATAGTATTTTAGACTAATCAGGCTTGTAATTAATTCAATTCAGTCATCATATAAAAAACTTCAACAATTGTACAATTCTTTTGTCTTTTCATTTTTGATCTTGTGTGTGTGTGTGTGTGTGTGTGTGTGTGTGTGTGTGTGCGTGTGTTTAGCTGTGTCAAGAAACATGCTTTTCTGATCAATTGATCTATAACTTATCAATTATAGATTCCATTGGTGTATTCAAGAATTATTTGTAGAACTTTCTAATCATATTTTTTTTCTCCCATGGAAACAAAACAGTGGAGTTAGCTACAATATTAACTCAGACCTCCTTATCCACTCAGTTCATTCCAGCATGCTCAGTACCCTTTTTCTTCATTTTATTCAACTCCAATATTTGTATATCCAATAATCTATGATATTTATTTTAACAGAAAACCAATTATCTGATCCAAATTTTCCCATTAGCTAGTTCCTTCCTAACTCTGAACTTCTTTTGCTTGTGGGAGAATTTAAATAAGAGGGATGACCATCAACCATTAATTCTTTTTCTCAACACTGGCTTTACTAAATGAAAACAACATTAAGTGATGCGGATAAGCATTAAATTACGAGAAATTGCTATTAATTACTAAACATTACTACAAATTACCTGCCAAATGGACAAGGACTGATTCTGTTAGTATGAATTTTAATATATAATTTTACTTAATTTATTTTTTAGACTACCCTTTAGGCACAATTTGCCTCTATTTGGGCAGCATAGCAGAAAACTAAATGGCCAAATGAACACAGACACATATCTTGCTTCTCATTTGGAGATATCTAATTGAGAAAAACATATGCATCATGTACAGATGGATGTAGGCTTTAAATTATTTCTCTAAGGATGTTGTTGTATTTTTCTGAATAGAATAAGACATCAATGCCTTTATACAAACTTGTGCTCCTCAACCTGTATCTTGACCCCTTTGGGTCTGAACCACCCTATCACAGGGTCACCTAAGCCCATCAGAAAGCACAGACATTTGCATGACTATCACAACAGAAGCAAGATTATAGTTGTAAAGTAGCAATGCAAATAATTTTATGTTCAGGGTCACCACAACATGTAGAACTGTATTAAAGGATTGTAGGATTAGGAAGGGTGAGAACTATTGATCTAAATACTACATGACTTCATAAGCATCATCTGTTACTTAATGAAAACACGCTGGCCTTGTGGAAAGAACACCAACAGCATGCATCTGACACTTCCTGCCTTTGAATTGTATTTGTTCAACGAACAAACTCTTTTATTTATAAATAAACCCAATTCGAAATGGTGTTAGCAAGAAAATTGTCCTTTGTCTAAGTACGCATAAACATTTTATTTATCACAAATTTTAATACTCATATTTACATACACAGGGGTCACAGAGAAGCATGCAGACCAGGCTCTTCATGGATAACAGGGTTTAGTATGACATCTTATACCAAATAGGTTGTTCAGTCTGGAACCTTGCCTGGAAAACTCTAATTAAAGAATGGTCTAAACAGCTATGAAATCAAGGAGGCAGAAAGATTGTAAGAGCTAAAGGTGAAGTGGGGATAGAGAACAGTAAGGAAACAGTATCTTCCAGACACAACAGGACTTTTAAATTTATGAACTCACAAAGACTGCCAATATGTACAGGTTCTGCGCAGGTTCAAGCCATATGGAGATCCAGTGCTAAGAAAGTAAGTGAAGAGAAGTCCCCCTCTCTAACCAGTAAGCTATCTCCAGTTGACATCTGCTTAACAAGGAATACTTAGTTTTCTTACCTGGAGACTTACTAGGTAATGCACAACACCAAAGGAAGGTTTCACACCCAGCAGTAGATAGATGTCCAATATAAGTCACTGGTGTTTTTGTAGACTCTTTGCCTCATTGCTTTGTTTGGGCAGTTTTTTTGTTTTACTGGTCTTTTATTTTTATTTATTTATTTATTTATTTTACATTTTTAAAAAAAATTTATTTATTTATTTATTTTTGATACTTTATTTACATTTCCAATGTTTCCCCTTTTCTGGGTCTCCTCTTTGGAAACCCCCTATACCCTCCCCCTCCCCACATCTGTGAGGGAATTCCTCCTCCCACCTACCCGCCCACCCATCCCCATATTCCCACCTTGACATTCCCCTTTACTGGGCCTCTAGCACCCTCAGGCCCCAGGGCCTCTCCTTTCTCCCTGATGGCCATGGAAGTCATCCTCTGCCACATATGTAGTCCAAACCATGGGTCAATAGATGTGTATTCTTTGGTTGGTGGTCCGAGCTCCAGGAGGATGGGGGGGGGGGTGGCAGTTCAGGCCCATTGACGCTCTTGCTCCCTCCATGGGGCTACAAATTCCCTCAGCTCCTTCAGACCTTTCTCCAACCCCTCCATCTGGTACCTCACTCTCAGTCCAGCGGTTACTGTTAAGTGAAACTTGGACATTCTGAACTTTT
>CM052702.1:84807081-84870216 GCA_028551405.1 Uromys caudimaculatus
TTGGGCCTGAGGGTGCTAGGGGCACCAGTAAAAGGGAATGTCAAGGTGGGAATATGGGAATGGGTGGGCGGGTAGGTGGGAGGAGGAATTCCCTCACAGAGGCGGGGAGGGGGAGGGGACACGGGGTTTCTAAAGAAAAGGGGAATCATCGGAAATGTAAATAAAATATCAAAAAATAAATAAATTAAAAAAAAAAAAAGAACTGTAAGAAAAAAAAAAAAAGAAGCGTGAAAACAATGAAGATTAAAACAGAGAACCATCAAATATAAATATTAGAATTTTGCTAAAATTAAAAGAGGTCATAAATCTTGGATGAAACTAAACAAGGGAAAAGAATCAATTCCAAAAATGATAGGCGGAATAAGAAACAAAATAAAAATAAATATTGAAATAAATAGCATGACAAGAGAGGATTTATATCAATAAATTTGAAAGCATAAGAAGAGAAGACAGACTCCTGGGAAAACACACATTCTCTAGTGAACTCAGTGGTATCAGTATCTAGTGCTGAGCAATGCTGTGAAGTCACTGTTGCATATTCATTATTATGGATATGTTCTTCTAACTCTCTTTCATTTAGTTTCCTAACCAATAGATAAAGGATGCCGACAAAGTGATGGTGCTTTGAGCCCAGTAGGTCACTGGGGACAGGTTCACAGAAACAGTATTTCTTGAGTTCTTAGATATGAAACACTTGTGCCCTTACTCCTGACCATCACTACTACCTGTTATACAGTCTCAGGCTAGTATTTTCTTTCCTGGGGAAATGCCTCACATAATTTTATTCTAACTTAAATTATAGTTACTAAACAATCTTGCCCAATCTTTTAAGATTTTTTAAAGGTAATTTATATTTGAATGTCCTACTTCACACCTATGGTTTTGAAACTTAAATAGTAGGATTGCCTTAATTTCAAGACAAAGGCCATTTGGATTTACAGGGTGCATTGTAGGAGAGCCTGAGCTATGGGAAAATGCATTGCTTCAAACAGAAGATGGTTATCTCCCTTTCTTCACACTCCATCTGTGTTACCCTCCCACCCTCTTTTTTTTGTTAATTCCCTTCCCCATTTTTCCATCCCCTGTTCAAAGCCTTCTACTAACTCGCTACAACTCTTTCTTTAGCCATACCCCTATGATATATCTATAACAAGACCTGTATACCCAAGGCTCAGAGAAAACTGTGAAGAAAGGGTTGGAAAGATTGTAAGAACAAGTCTTTAAAGCTGAGATGTTGGGATTAGATAAACTAATAGGGGGTAATTTTCACAAGGTCTCAACATTAGATGAAGAACTACAGGCTAATAGCTGCTGAGAGAGGAAGAATCAGTTTTCTCCAATAGGTCAGCCCTACACACATGTGTACACATGTGCAACACTTGATAGAACCAGTAGATTGTGTGATTGTATATGTGTGTCTTTAAGTTTAAGGTGTCACACATTTTAAGAGTTGGGAGTCCATGGAGGAGTTGAAATAGGGAGACAGAGAAATGTAATAACAGAAATATAGTGCTGATACATAAAATCATTAAAAACAATTTTTAAAAAAGAACATGGTAAGTTGTTTTAATGTGAAGGGTCAAATGACTTTCCATTTGAAGTCCAACATATCAGTGTCTGGTGCAGCTCAATATTTATGTGTGCAGCTGCATACATCTAATGTGAAAATTCAATTTTTAAGACAAAATTTATCAACATAAAATTTATCTCCTAGACTACCTTAAAATTGTACAATTCAGTGATTTTTAGTACTTTACAAGGCTGTAAAACCATCATCATTATAGAATTCCAGAGCATTCTTATCACCCTGATAATAAACCTGATAGACATTAAATTTTTACTTCTCATTCTACTCTTTCTGGATCCTCCACACCCTGCCTCTATGAATTTGATTAATTTGCAAATTCAAGTAAATGCAATCATACAACACAAGACATTTAAGACTGCCTACTTTTAATTAGCATAAAGTTTCAAGGCTCACACTACTCTAGTATGTATCAATGTTTGCTTTGTTCTATATCTAAGTAATATGAGAATATCTGATATGGCCAAACACAATTTGAATAAGTAGACCATCCATTTATCCTCTATCAACCCCAGGAAAAACTATACAAAGAGAGGGACAAAAGGGTATAAAAGTTGGAGATGGCAAAGAGTTGTGTGACTAGATATGACATGGCTGCTGCACCCATGAACTCATAATAGCTGTGGTTACTTACATAAGGCCTACGTGAAGGCATGGCAGTTAAGAAGTGTAGCATGGAGGTGAGAATAACTCCACAGCATCTATCTCTAGATGAGGATCTCTTGGCAGTGGATGGTTTGCAGGAGGAGGGATAATCAATTTTTTGTTTTAGAAATGTGGCCACTGGTAAGTTCTACATGGGCCAATGGATGCCCACACACCTATGTACATGTAGATACAAATAATTGGGCTCAATGGGTTAGAACATTTTAAAAATGTATATAAAATTGAGACATGCAATTGAGAGAAAAATGTGAGAGGGATTTGGGGGAGATGGAGAAGGGGAAGTGAGTGGTCAATACAATCAAAATACATTTGATGTGTGTATGTATGGAATTTTCAAGAAGAAGCTGTTAAAAGTGAGTTCTTGTGCTCTGTTGGGGTTATATGTAAGTTCTCCTTCTGCTTCAGTCTTTATTTATACTGTGCTTGAAGTTTGGGTACAGATGAAAGCTTGGGGTATCCACAGATATCTTCTGCACATGCTCTAAGCTTTGAGAATATTGAGATCTTCTGTATTCTTAGGACTAATTGGAACTTCTTCAAGCCATAATCTTCATCTTTAGCCCTGAAGTTTTGATTTGTCTATTGCTTTCTTCAGCTATGTTGAATACAGAAAGCTATAACTGTCAAGTTTAGACATACTACTGAAATGGATGTCCAATATGAGTCACATAAAATGTGGCTGGCACTGTACATGCAGAGACCTATAAGTCACAATGATATTAGTAATATTAGATGTTCATGCAACCACAAAGTAAACAGTGATGTAATTTGGCATATATTTGTTTTGTCAGATTTCCATTATCATGTGATGTTGTGCAAATATGACTGCGATCTGAGGTCTGAGTTTTTGCCTTTACCAGTTTGCCCATTTACGTCTGTATACCTGTGTTCGCATCTCTATGTTACCTGTATGCTCTCGCCTGTGTGTGGCTTATGTAGGCCAGCACGTGCTTTGTTGCTTGCTGGTATCTGCCTACCTAATAGTCTTCCCCGGAGTGCTTTATCAGTCTACACTTCCTCAAAATAATCTTCATATTTTTGACCTACTCCATTCCTCTTCCTTTTTTTGGCATGGGACCATGGTCTTTACAAGCTGTCATCTTTACCAATGTCATCACACACAATAAATATTTCTTCTTAAATGACAAACTCCTGACCATGTAACTTCTTAGTTCTAGGAGATGTCAGAGTTTATTGAAATAAAAACAAGCTTGGTAACATAAATGAGTGGGTACAATTCTTTTTTCATCCTCTGCTTTCTATATGGCTATCTGTATGTCAATTAGAAGATAAAGAATATTGTGTCTGTGCTTATAAAATTATTTATTTTATTTTTAAATTTCTCCATAAAATATATTGGTATCATATTCTTTCCTCTACCCAAACTTCTCTGCAATCGTCCCATTGTTACCTATTCACCCAACTTCATCTTCTTTTTTTCTCTTAAAAAACAGACAAAATATAAAATAGTATGATGTATGTCACACACACACATGCACACAAACACTCACACACACTCAAAACATAACATGGAGTCTTTTGTGTTGGCCAGATATTCCTGAGCATGAGGCCTGTGAATATACCCAGTGTAATTCCATCGAAGAAAATGTAGTTTTCTTCTCCCAGCAGCAATTTGGTTAAGGATGAGAATTTGTGCTCATTTCCCCTCTCCACGCTTTATTTTGTCCAAAACTCATACAGGTCTTGTTATAGTATCACAGTGAATTCATACATTCATGAGTGAGCACTCTTGTGTCTGGAAGATGCTGTTTCCTTGGAGTTATCCACTATTTCTCGTTCTTACGTCTCTCCTCCTCTTCCACATAGATCTCTGAGACATAATGGGAAGGAAAGTGATGAGACATTTCATTTAAGGCTGAACATTCCCACGCTCTCACTCGCTGTACTTTGTTCAACTGTGGGCCCCTTTGTTGATTACTACCTACTCTGTGAAAAAGATTTTCTAGTGGGGGTTGAGTGGTTAACTGATCTATGGGTATAGCAATACATCCTTAGAAGTTGTTTCTGGCTATGTTGATTTTGTAGAATAATAGTAGTAGATATTCCCCTGTGGCTCATGACCTACATACTCTCAGGTTATTGGCCTTATTAACAGTGTAAGGTATGAGTTCTATCCCATAAAGTGGGATTTACATCCAATTAAAATTGTAGTTGGTTACTCTTAAAACATTTTAGCAGTGGGTATATTTTGTAGGTAAATTGCTATTGTAGCTCTCACGGTTGGTAGTTGGTGAGATTGAGGATTGCATTTGATAATAACTTTTCTTATCCCAGAGCCTGCATAGTGCCTTTAAGTAATATGAAACCTAATCAATAGGAATGAAACACCTTTTCTCCATGTTCAGTGACATAAGTATGTGGCGTCTTCAGCAACAATATCTTACTATCAGGTTAAAGAGGGTAGCCAATAGCATTAGAAATGACATGTAATGTTTTTAGTAGTCTCTGAGACCCAGGTGGCCAATGATTCGAAAGATGTAAATCATTCTTGGTACTGAGGGTTTTCTTTAGTAGCATATGATGTCTAGTTAGGGCATTTCTTCACCATTATGTGGCTACTCTATTTAAATTCCCTTCATATATGGATATGTTTTAAGAAGCTTCTATAGTAGTAGATTTCATGTGGCTTTTCAAAAGAACTTTATGTTAGTGTCCCTCCTCATGTATCTCCTCTACTCTTATACTCCTCTATTTCTAATTCCCCCTTTATCCATTTATGGCACTATATTCAAGTTTCCCTCCCTTAACAGATCCTCTCCCTGGCGCTTTACAGAGTACCTAACCTGTTTGGATATTCTAAATGAAACACACATTTAAAGATTAAAAGATACACACACACACACACACACACACACACACACACACACACACACACACACACACACACACACCATATTTGTCTTTGGGTTCTGTGTTATTTCACTCGGATAATTGTTTCTAGCTCCATCCATTTACCTGCATATTTAATGACAGAACTTTTCTTAACAGCTGAATAATATTTCATTGTGTAGATGTATAACAACTTTATTATCCATTCATCGGTTGATAGACATCTGAGAGACAGTTAGACTCTTTAAAATTTCTGGCTACAATGAATAGAGAAATTGTACACGTTACCCTCTCTACTGTTAATAAGAAATTGTAATGGTGAACATTCTGCTTAAGAGATTATATACTATGCTAGGCTCATAAAAACAAAATAGTTTCTGGCTGGTACAAGGCCTGAGGAAGCTGCTCCTACCCTGAGTGTACTCTGTCAGCTAACTTGCCCAAGATGGATGACTTCCTGTTGTACTTGGGCTATTATTAAAAACTTCTGATTGTTGTAAAATATTTCACTGCCTCAGTCATTCTTACAAGGTAATGGGTCACAAGACTAAACAGGCTAATGGCTAAGGTCTGTTCTTATATGAAAATCTCACTTGCTTGCTTGGATGGCTGAAGTTCCTTCTTGATGTATGTTTCAAAATCAAGCTTGAGTCACACACAGCAGAATATTAGTTAATTTGGTTCTGAAAAATTATAACTTTGTAGTTTTGCCTTTATAATCCTTGAAGTAACAATAACCAAGGCCTTACCTAGAGAAAACTCTCTCTGGTTTAGTCCTAGCCAGTTATTTTAATAAAAATCCTCTGTTTCACCTAATCAAAACTTTCATCAGACTGATGAATTTTTAAATTATCCCAGATCCATAATCTAGATCATATTCACAGTTTAGGATAGGTCAATCTAATTTTTTGATTTATAAAGGTGCAAGAGTGATATTCATTTCATAGAAAATTTACTTTGGGAAAGGAATTTATAGTATAATAATTCATCATACGACTCAGAAATCATAGTGAGCTACAACTCCTGCCATTATACAATTTCCAATACACAACTGACAGCTTATAGTTTTTTGTGTCACTGGGCTATGATGTCCTATAAAGTGGATGTATTGTACAGAGTAAATGAAGTCTTGAGTAAATCTGTATTGCTAACATGGGTGAAATCTTGTCAAATACTCCAAAACCTTAGCACCATGAGAGTTATAAAGCCTTCCCTGACTAAGAATCAGAGGGTTGGCAAAGTCTTTCTTAAGACCAAGTGCAAACAGTGTCAGTGTGTGCAGAAGATGTCCATAGTAGCTTTCTTCCCCTGGATGTTCACGGCTTAAAGACTGCTTGCTCCCTTACAGAGACAGATCCTTCTGAGGTTAGCTAACTCTGTTCCCTTGTTCATCTGTACATCATAAACCCTACCTCTTTGTTCATCCTTTTACAATAACCCTGTCAGTCCATCCAGAGCCCACACTCAAGAGCACAGTGTATGTGTGGTGTCTCAGTCTCATGATATAATGGTGTTCTGGTAACTGTGGCATAGCAGTGTATGCTATGTCAGTGTGTTCTTGAAGTTGAAAAGGCAGTCGATAATAGTGGATGAGAAGTATGTGGACAGAAGTGATGTATAGTCAAAGGGGAAAAGCTTAGTGGCTTCAAGTTCCACCCAAGCAATCCAATGGCTCTATTTCTGATGTGTCTGGTAATTGTATCTGGGCAGGAAAGAACACCAGGGAATAAACCTACTGCACCTGTGCTTTTACATCCAGTGGCTTGGTTACATCCTCTCATACCTGATTCTAATAATAACTCCCTCCATTTGGGGTTGCATTTCTCTAACCACTTGGAGTCCCAATGGACTTCATCCAACTACTTGGGCAGGATATAGCCTTTTAATTTAGACAGTATTTAATATGTATCACAGACATTCAACAGACACCTATGACAACAGCTCCTTATAGTCTTAGTAGATATGATTGAGACTCAACTGATTAACCATCTTGGGCACTTTGACCATGATATTGATAGCATGGATATGGCCCAAATACATTGGCACATCCTAGTCAAGCAAAAGACTTGTCATCAGATTGTTTTCTCTTGATAATATTACAAAAAAATGATCCTTGGCAAAGCTTAAGGTTTCAATTGCTTGAACTTGTTAAAAAATATTTCCCACCACCACTGTCACAGGAACTGTTATGATCTTCTTCCTTACCAAGTTAAGTATCTGGTGTTGAGCAAATATGTTGAACTCACCATGAATTAAGTAGGGAGGTCCATCTGAATATGTAACAAAATAATAAATGTGGATATGTAGGGAGTGAGTAAAGTCCCAAGTGAATGTATACTGTTGACCTGGTAAACACATGGCAATGACCACAACGCCTCAGCCCCTAGGAGTAACACAGCTTTCTACAGGTGAGGATCAGAGGGATGACAACATCTCCCCTGGGTGTGAGTGAAAAGTTTGATAGTATGTGCAGAAAATGTCCACACATACCTCTGCCCACAAACCATTTACTAGCCTAAAATCTGTTTCTGCTCCCTTACACAGATGATTTTACCAAGATCAACTAAACCTCACCCCTGTTCACCTGTATGAAATAACCTTGCCTTTTTATTTTGTTCCTTGTTCAGCTATATTCAATAAAACTGACTCCATGCTCAATTGAATATAACAAACAGACTGAGCTTCCTGGAGCTGTGGCTTATCCATGACAGAGCCCAGTCTTTAGATGTCTGTCCTTCATTCTCTCATTGTTCCTAGTTAGGATTTCAGGACCCAAGACATGCACGGGACAGGAGAGTATATTTAATGCATATTTGACTCATGGTATTTTCACTTTTAATGACTTTATTAGCACATAACCCTATTATAAATTGAAGATTATTTGTCTTCATTGGCTACCAAGGGGAAGAGCATGGGATGGCATCTGGCATAGTATTTCTTACTATAATGTACTGTTATTTTCCTTGATAGGTAGTTCCCTAGTTACCTGAACCAATTTATTAATTTCCACAGTTACAATAGATGTGGCTTTGATGATTCTTACAGATGATTTATTCAGTGTTTTCCTGGAAGAGTATATTTGTAGTTTTTTATCCTGTTATATGCACTGATTTACTTTTACTGTTGTTTAGGGAATTTACTTGAACTGCAGTTTATTTTATTTGTTTGGTTAATGTGTCTGTCCTATTTTTTCTTGAACTTAGATTTTTGAAAACTATTCTTTTTTTATTTTTGAGATAGCAGTATAGTTCCAATATTTACACTGTACCTTTGCTCTGTCTAAATCTTCTTATATACCCCTTCTTGCCTTCTTTTGAACTTTTGTCTTCTTTTTTACTAATTGTTGTTGTTCATGTCAGTGTGGATGAGTTTACATGACTATAACTTGTTCAGAATCTATAGTGTTATTTTTTGGTACATGTTTTCTGCGCTGGTTATTTTGTGTTGTATAGCCAATTGTTGTATCGTACACTCAGGATGAATATTCCTCCCTCTCCCATCACTCAATAGCTGCCTATAGTTCTTTGTGTAGGATTGAGGCCTCTTGAGCTTTCCCTTGTTAATCATCCTTGTTAAAAGATCACCCTTGTTAAGCTCATATTTAGGCTGTCTTGACTCTCTGAAAGTGCCTTCTACCATTTCTAAGAGATAGGATCTCCCAGCCATCTGGTTGTTTCTCTGGCTCTTAAGACTCTTTTCTCCCCCAGCCATCTTCTACAATGATCACTAAGTGTAGGAGTTGGAACTGCTCCATATTTGGAATTGGGCTGTGCAACTCTATATTTTGGTTGGTTGTGGTTTTCAGATATGGTCTCCATCTGTGGCAAAACCAAGTTTTGTTAATGTGAGGTGAGGAATACACTTATCTGTGGGTATTAGGAGAAATATTCAGAATGCACTTTGTGATTATGCTGGTTTAGTAAAGTGGCAGATGGAAGTTCTAATCTAAAATGAGTTCACTAGGTTTGCGTAGTTGTCTAGGTCTCCAGTACCAGGCATGATTGCCTTTTTGTTGTACTGGAGCGAATAAAGCTTTTGGTTATTGTTAAGGCATTCATGCCACTTCTGAACATTTAGAGTTGTTGTGTTGGGTCATGTCGTTCTTAGGCATCACACCGTAGCTGGGTAGGGATGATGGTTTCCTCTTTTCATTGTAATCTTGTGTGGTTCCCTCTGGTACCAGGAAAGCTAGTCACTAGTCCTTAGGGAGGAGGCTTTCAAGTCAGTTGCAACTCAGGGTACTTTGTGCCCTGTTTCTGAAGAGCACAGTGTCTTCAGGAATAAAGACTTAACTTCCACTTCTGTGGGACAAACGAGGGCAATAACAATAGCTTAAAAGACTTGGGACAATCTCTTGGACAACTCCAACCAAAAATTAAAAAAAAAAAAATGTTTTCTCATGCCTATTTATTTATTTATTTTTGGTTAGATGATCTTTGGCCCTTTTCTTGAAAGCTTGAAAGAAGAATTTCCAGCTCATTCAGGAAATTTTTATTTAAACTATATATGTACATTTATATCAAGTTATATGTATTATAGGTATCTCAAACATCCTTCCTGTTATTAAACCTCCTTCTGCCTTCTGTATTTATCTCCCTCTTTCTTCTTAATTAAAATGCCCACTCCTCAAATCTGAAAACCTAATATTGCTGTTATATGACAAACCTTTTCTTGGGAGACTCAGAAAACACATCTGCCCATCCCAAATAAAGAGCCCATGGCAGATCAAAGTATGGATATGATCAAAGTCCAATTTTGTGAACCAGTGAGTTTTACTGGGGGTACTTAGGAATGTGGGTGAAGGGTTACTTATGGGAGCAGATAGAACTCAAAGACAGTTACATTAGCAAAGCTAACAACATCAGGGTGGATAGCACAAAAATTCTAGGAATGTGGATTATACCACACTGTCTAAAGGCAGCTCAACAGTTGTAATGTGTCCTTTCAAGATGCTTCTGTTAGTCTAAACCTCTTCCAAGAAGCAGGGCTGGTTTCTGCTTCTTCCAGGTAGCAGATTTTGTCTCAGGATTTTCTTTGCAACCTGGCTTGCCTGAGAGTGACTCTCAGGAATCTTTATTGCTTATCCTGGGAGGGAGAGACTAGTAAATCTGATCAGTTTCAGGAACTTCCTGAAGCTATTTCAAGATGTTGCCCGTGTATTTTTGGATTTTTTTTTTCTTATGCTACCTACATTAATTGCTTTTTTCATTTGTTCATATTCCTCTCCCTTTTCCTCCTCTTCACCTCTGTCCTCCTGCTGTCTCCTCTTGCTTTGCCTTTTTGTTTGAGATAAGTTCTTGCTCCATAGCCAAAGTTGTCAAACATCTGATTCCTACCTCTGCCTCCTGAGTGCTGGGATTGCAGATGTTTCCCACCATGCTCAGCTGCTATTTTGTAAATTGTTTTAAACTAATACAAAGCTTTTAAAACAAATTTTATCATTTTCAATATATGCTTATATTAGGATTTGAATTTGCTGTATTTAATTATTTTTAGTTTCTTTAGTTTTTCATTCCTAAAACGATTTCTTCTGTAGTTTCTACTTATGTCTTTAGTTATGTTAGTTTGCTTTGGGACTGCTATATTTTGACATGTATTATTTTAAGCTTTGTAGCACCAATCCCCTGAACTTATTAATATTTACAATGGATCCACATTCAAATTTTAGCTGAAACATAAAAATTATTTTGTTGTAAGTTTTAGTATATAACCGTCATTGAGTGAGTTGGGAGTTCTTGGGCTCCCATGAGTTCTCAATCTTTTCCTTTAATTTCTTTCTTTCTTTCTTTTTGTGACCTGCAGACACTGATGCTATGCAAGATTTATTCTTGTTTTTCAATCACTTTTGTTTTTTGTAGACATACTTTATAACTGACATCTGCTATAAGGGTCCCAATGAAGTAGCTACCATGGTTTCTCACAATCTCCTTTTATTCTTGAATCTTACATCTACTTGTCTGTTTCACATAACCCATGTTGGTTTACACTAATGTGAATATGCTTCCATCTCTTTAGCTCTTTGAATTTCTAATTTTATTTGCAAGAGTTATTTTTGTGTTCATGACAAATAAATTTTAGTAACAAGTTATTTCTTTTCTTCTCTTTGTAAAGAACACAAATACAGCCTACACACACAACAAAGCAATTTACTTCAGCAAGGTGTAGTAAAACTTTAAAATATTTTCAAGTTTTAAAAGAAATTGAGAGGATCCCAGGACTCAATGGGGATGACCTTAGGAGAAATGCCCTACAGTGGGTAGATGGAACCGGAAGAGACCATCTCCAATAGATAGACAGGGCACTCACTCAGTGGAGGGATTGGGTCACCAACCCACCTACAAAATTTTTGACCTGTATAAATTGTTTCTATCTAAAAGAAATACGTGGACAATAAAAATGTAGCAGAGACTGAAGGAATGGTCATCCAGTAACTGGCCAAACTTGGAATCCATCCTATGAGCAGACACTAAGCCCTGCACTATTACTGATTCTCTGTTGTGCTTGCACACAGGAGCTGAGCATGACTGTCCCCTGAGAGACTCTGCCAGCAGCTGACCGAGACAGATGCAGATACTTACAACCAACCATGCATTGAAGTTGGGGACCCCTGTGGAATTGTTGTGGTAAGGACTGAAGGAGCTGAAGGGGATGACAACTCCATAGGAAGACCAATAATGTCAAAACCAAGAAGCATACATGGGCTGGTTCATGGCCCCTGGTACATATGTAGAAGAGGACTGCCTTGTATGGCCTCAATGGAAGATGATATGCCTAATCCTATAGAGACTTGATGCCCCAGGGAAGGAGGATGCCCTTGGGGGTGGGGGTGGTGAGGTGAGGTGAGGTGGTGGGGTAGGTCGGGGAAAACCACCCTCCCAGAGGCAAACAGGAGAGAGGATGGGGAGAAGAACTCTGGGAGGGAGGAAGGGGGGTCAACATTTGAAATGTAAATAACTATAACAAATAAATAAATAAATAAATAAATAAATAAATAAATAAATAAATTCATTGAGAGGTGGGGCAGATAGCTTAGTCTTTACAATTCTCATACAGGAAAGAATAAAGACCTGAACATACAAAATCAATCCATGTTCATTGGCACATGTGTGTAATCCCAGCAAATGGGATGAAGAAATAAGATCCCTTGAGTTCACCATAGGCCATTGATCCTAGAAAAATTGTTGATTTACATGTTTAGTAGGATACTCTTTCTCCAAAAGTAAGATAGAAACTTGTTGAGAGAGCTACCTGAACTCTGCCTCAAGCTCTAGCCTCCACAATCACGCCAGCACTCAACCCACACCCCCGACACCTTTATACCCACATGCATTTGTGAACACACAAGCATGTACACACACATACAGGTACAAATGCATTGATATCATTATCAGACTTACAGTCTTAAAAATAGAGAATAAAATTCCTTTCTTTAAATAGTAGCTTCACATACAATGTTTCAAACAGTGACATTATTAATTACTAGGTATCCATGTACATTAATATTCATGTGCACAAAATATTCAAGTCAATGGAAATATCTTTAGAAGTTCAGCTGTTTAAAAAGAATTATTATTATTTTAAAAGCATTTTTAGAGTATAATTGTTTTATGTGTCCAGTTATTTTGCCAGTATGTATATTGTGTACCATATGTGTGTCTCGTGCCAGTACAAGATAAAAGATGGTTTCAGATCCCCTGAACTGGTGTTGTAAGCCATGATGTGGGTGTTGAACCCAGGTCTTCCGGGAGAGGAGAAGTTCTCCTATACGCTGAGCCATTTCTCTGGCCATGAGAATTATTATTCTTACTGATTATTTATTTTCTATACTACCTCCTTCAGAGTGTCCTTATCACTCCTCTCCCTTAGAAAAGCTACTCCCAAGTCAGAATGGCTCCTTGGCAATGGCAGAGCACCTGCAGTGTTTATGTAAAGATGAAATTCAGTATTGTTTTGTTGTTCTAGACATACTTTAAAATACTATTGTAAGACTCATTCTGCTCAAATATTATCATACTCCTCTGATAATGACATGAGTAATGTTTTTTCTCCTTTGAAGAGTAAGTTATTTCAGAGCCTCAATAGTAGAAAGATCTAAAACTCTAAGAAATATTTTTTAAGAAAAATGTGATAACTTCAGATAGTTTTTAAATACCAAGAGATAAAACATTGGAAAGTTTTTATTTAATGGCTTGTGAAAATATGTGATACAATTGCCTATTTGAGTACATATATTCCTATTTAAACTCATGTGGTAATAAATGTCAAGAACATGTTTTATAGTAATAGATATACTGACAATCAAATCAAATAATTTATTTTAATATGTGGTGGAGATCATCATATCTTTGCTAGCATAATAGCAACATAATTTATGAACAAATGTGACTAGGTGTATAGCATGATTTGCAGTGTGCTTGTCAAGCATATATAAAGCTCTAGTTTCAGTCCTTAGTATAACTGTAATCTCAGTACTTGAGAGGTACAGGAAGAAGATCAAAGGTTCAAAACCATCCTCTGCCAAATAGTAAGTTTGTACCCAAGGATAGACTGGATATATACATATATATTCAGGCTGGGAACTTGAATCAAAGATAGATAGATAGATAGATAGATAGATAGATAGATAGATAGATAGAGATAGATAGATAGGTAGGTAGATAGGTAGAATATTAGTTTTACAATTGCTATATATAAATTGCTATTACCTAGTTTTGGTTGTTAAAATTTAAGTCATATAATTAGTTCCTAACAAGCAAGAGATAAAGTAATGAACTTTTATGCAATTCATTTTTAGCTATTGCCCCTGGAGATACTGGTAAAATCAACAGGCATTTCGACCACTCTTGTACAAATCTCTTTGAGTTTTTAGCGTTTTAGTGGATCTTCACTGAATTCCAGATAAAAAGTCCAGAATAGAATCCTTATCAGAATTACAAATCCCCCTGTCATCTGCTAGCTATCCTCCCAAATGATAGGGTTGTTAACAATATTGATGATCACAGGTAGCTGTGGGTGAGGAAGGCCAGAGGAGAACAGGAGTTAGGGAAAATGGTGATAAGATAAGTGATAAGTGGGACTCTCATGCCGCAGTCCATCACTGAGCACAGACGAAGCCCCTTCTGTCATCATATGTTAGGTGCGGAATCTTAACTGCTGAGGATGGTTACTTCAATTTGGAGAATCCTATAATGAATTTTAGGCACAAAATTATACGGTATTTAATGATGAACTTAGAATTTAATATGAGAGTTTTAAGAATTGGCTTTTCATTTAAAATTATTATAATAAGGACATGGTTATATGGAATTACAAATAAGGAACATACTTATAATACGTTCATTTTTTCCTGAGAATTTCATACCCATGTAAAGCTATATCTAGTAATATCTGTCCCTATTTCTGCCCTTTAACTCCTCCTGCGACCTCCTGTCACATCCCCTTACCAACTTTGTGCATCTTTCTTTCTTTTTTTTTTTTATATTTTATTTACATTTCAAATATTTCCCCCTTTCCAGGTCTCCCCTTTGCAAATCCCCCATCCCATTCCCCTTCCCCTGCCTCTATGACGGTACTCTCTCACCCACCCACCCACTCCCATCTTCCCTCCCTAGCATTCCCCTACACTGGGGCATCTAACACCCTCAGAACCAAGGACCTCTCCTCCCACTGATGGCCAACAAGGCCCTCCTCTGCCACATATGTGGTCTGAACCATGGGTCCCTCCATGTGTATTCTTTGGTTGGTGGTCCAGTCTCTGGGAGCTCTTGGGGGTCTGACCAGTTGACACTGTTGTTCCCCCAATGGAGCTGCAAATCCCCTCAGCTCCTTCAGTCTCTTCTCCAACTCCTTTTAAAAAACATGCTCCTAATCCAGATTAATGCTGCTAATACTCATATGGATATGGAGTCATGCAATGGAATATGGGGTACCTACAAGTGGTAGGTATCCTGAAAATGAATGATTATCCATCCTTCAGCAAGCATCATAACTTTTTTAATTTCAAATTTGCTAAAAAATACGCATTGCAAATGTTTTAGCAACCTATTTATTTCAATTGCATAGGTGTCAATGAATGTCTTAGGGATGATAGGATGAATGGCCTAGTGATAATAAGATAAATGGCTTACAAAATCCTGGAAAGGATCTCTGAAACTCATAAATTCTCTTGACAGAATTAGAGATGGCATTGCTATTTTTGTTTGCCACTTTAGTAACTACTGTGTGTATTGAAAGGAAGGCAGATTGAAACCATGAGTTGTTACTCAGGCATATCACAGGAGAGCACAGCTGATATAATAACTATTAAAGATCTATTAAAAGAAACTCTACAACTGTTTAAGAATCAGAATGTCAGTGAGATGTCTCCAGGCACATAAACTGTTTCATCTCACTATCTATAAAACACAGGTAGCGTGTGCCACCCACGGGTCTCAAAGGGATGATGTGAGGAAAGTGCTCTGTAGTTTTGTCATATTGAGCCGTCACTCGAATCATTCCATTAGTCTGCTTCTTAGTCACTTCAAAGCCCTGATAAAATGACATGCCATTGTTAAAACATGTTCCTTTAAGTTGGAGTTCTGCATTTCTTTGATCTGCAGAAGAATCTGTGCCCAGGCAGGGTACTGGCATCAGATTTAAATGGATTTTGTTTAGACTTCTACTGTCAAATATCAGAGGACTTTCATCTTCATTCACAGGTTCCATGAACCCAGGATTTCCTTACGAAATCATGACCACTTATAGAGGTAATTTCTGCAACCATTGCACTTCGATCCTTTATGTTGACCTAAAAGATACAATATCCTTCATGTACACTGTAATGCATAATTCTATGTGGTACATTTACTATTCAGGTACTCTCTAAACAAAGGTATAAATATAATATAGATAGAAGCTTATAATTATAAACATACTGGAAAAATGAACTGTATGATGGGTTTAGAAAGACTGTGCTCAGTGGATAAAGCACTTGCCACACAGCTGCCAGGACCTGGGACTGTACTCCTCAAACCCATATAAAGCAGGGTGTAATATGTAAAGTCCATAGTTCCAGTGTTTCTATCTGAAAATGGAAGGCATGAAAATCCTTGGAAGCTTGTGCACTAGCTAACCTGGCTTAAAAAAAAATAAAAATTACTACGTAGAGTACGTATATTTTCCTAAGGATTATACTGTACATTTATTTTGAGATGTACAAAATGCTATACAACTCATTACATTAAAAGAAAAAAAGTTAAATTCAAAATAACCATATTTACTGTTGAATTAGTAGCCAGCATCATTCGGCAAAAGGATCCAATTCCTATTCTTCTGGCATTTACGAAAAGTTTAGGTTTCTGAGCTTCTTGTGTTGTTGGTTTTGGCTGTGCAACTGGTTTCTAATCAAGTCAAACTAAGCAGGCCTTATGTTTTACATGATTGCTGACCCTGAGGAGGCTGGAATACTCACTCTGGTACTCCTATAATTACTCAAATATTACCCATCTCTCTCTCTCTCTCTCTCTCTCTCTCTCTCTCTCTCTCTCTCTCTCTCTCTCTCTCTCTCTCTCTCTCTCATATATATATACATATATATTATATATGTATGTATATATATAATATTTGTGGAGACAGACAAGATTTTGGGAGTTTGTTCTTTCCCTTCACCATCTGAAACTTGTGGTTTGAATTCATGATTTTAGGGTTATAGCAAATGTTTTTACACAATAAGCCAGATTAAAGGAACCCATGTTTAATTAAGTCAGCATTTTTATAATGTGAGAAAAATATTCATGACTCTTTTTTTTGAAAATGGAAATCAATGGTACATTACTTGACTGTTTGACTATGAATCTTTAAGGGAAGGCCAAGTGATAGAAAATTCAACAAATCCAACAGTTTCCTGTACTATGGCTGTGTCATGTTCTATTAACTAATCACACTCTCTTTTAATTAATATTCAAGTATCACATAGCAACAAATTTATTTTCACATACATCAGCTCATCTCAAAATAGAACTACTCCCAATACTCAGAATTATCTTATTTTGAAAAAAAATGTCATGAATATCAAAATACTTGGAGAAATATTTTTATTTTTATTCTGAGCATCATATCTTAAGTTTTGGGAATAGGTTAGAATTATAAACATACCTGAAAAGAGGAACTATGAGTTTAGAAGACAATGTGCATCTTCTGCATGACACAGCCAACAAAGCCAGGGTTTGTTTAAATCTTTTAAAATATACTACTCTCTGAATTTTTTAATCTTACTTTCATACATTATATCCCAACTGTAGTTTCCCTCCCTCTACTCTTACCACTCCACTTCACCACTCTTCCAGATCTATTCCTCCTCTGTTTCCCTTCAAAAACATAGCAGGCTTCTCAGGGATACCAACTGATCATAGCATAACTAGTTACAAGACTAGACACAAACCCTCATATAAAGGATGGATGAAGCAAACCAGCTGGAAGAAACGGATCCCAAGTGGAGCCAAAAGAGGCAAAGACAGCCTCTGCTCCCACTATTAGGAGTCTTACAAGAACTCCAAGCTACATAACCATATCATACATACAGAGGACCTAGCTCAGACCCATATACCTCCATTATCATTGCTCTAATCTCTGTGGACCCCTATAATCCCAGCTTAGTTGCTTCTGAGGCACTGTGTTCTCATAGTGTCCTGCAGTCTTCTGGCTCCTATAATCTCTTCCTCACTGTCTTCTGCAGGTTGTCCATTTCTCTTCTGGGACACCAAACCAGCCACAAAACCTTTGACCTACTACAATCTATCCTGCCTCCAAGATGTGTTCAGGTGAAGATGGTGCAGAACTTCTGAGAGTGGCCAACCAATGACTGTCCAAGTCATGAGAGGGAGCCCATACTTGACACTTCCTGGATATCCAGGAACCAGAGGCTCAATTCTGTAGGGACCTAGGGTAGTATCAAACACAACTGGCAAATAATAATAATAATAATAATAATAATAATAATAATAATAATAATGTGAAATGATTCCTAATGATATTCTGCTCTACTCATAGATTGTTGTCTAACACAATTGTCATTAGAGAGGCATCATCCACCAACTGATAGGAGTAGATACAGAAAGCCACAGCCAAATAATCTCTGATTTTTGATACGGTAAGGGGTGTGTGTATGTGTGTGCATGTGTGTGTGTATGTGTGTGTGTGTACGTGTGTACATGTGTGTAAGTTTGTGTTTGCTCACACATATAGAGGAAGCTTCTATCTCAATATTGGCTGTCTTCCTCTGTCAGGAGCTTTCATTGAACTCACTAATCCTACTGACTAAATTGGCTGACCAGTGAGCTCCATGGATATTGCTGTCTCTGCCTGCCTAGAACTTGGAATACAAGTTTAACAGTGCATGGAGCTATGGTTGACTAAAAACAACTAGAACAACAACAAAAACAAAAACAACAGCATCAACTACAACAAACCATGAGTTGTAGGTATAAAAGTAAGCATTCTAGAAACTGAACCATCTCTCCAGACAGCAATCCCAAAGTTGTTCTTTTTTTTTTTTAAAAAAAGATGAAACAAAAAATAAAATTCTCAGGACGAAAGTGACCAAATTAAGAATGTTTCTTGAGAACATATGCCCAAACCGATAACTTTAAGATTTAGTTTATACAATTGCAGGAATCATGTAGCATAATTCCCATCACCTTCCTGGTAAAAATATATCAGGTTTCCACATCATTCTGGTACCTCCATGGTGTCCTGTATTCATGAAATTGCTAACAAAAGGAATGTTGATTTTACCAACCTGGTAGACAATAAAAAGATGAGAAAAATGCAAACTCTGTTGTGAATCTCCAAGCACACATCATTGCTCACAGAGGTGTGTGGAATAAATTAATTTGTCTAGTGATAACACGTCTAGCAGCGGCATGGATTAAAGCCATCCTTGGATGACAATTCTCTCAAGTAACTGACAAATAGGATGTGAAGCCTATTTGGGGAAATGCAGCTTTGGCGTAAATAACTTCACAGATAAGGAGCAAAGAATGTGAACTCATAAAAACATAAAAACCAAGGGAAGAGTGATCATTTCTCATTAAGTTTATATCATTTCTATGTGTACTGAATCAGGAACTACTGTGTCACAGTTGCTGGGTAAGTGTGAGGTTAGGTTCTTTTAGCCCTATGATCACAATGTGTTTGTTAATTATGTTATTCAACAAAATATCTAGATAATTAACTCAGAACTAAAAAGTCATTTTGGCTTCTGATTTCTTTCGAGCTTTGTTTCTGGGCCCATTTTGAGGAAGAACATCATGATGAGAAAGTGTGTGGTGGAGCAAGTCTGTTTGACTTGAGCAGGTTCCAGTTTACCCTTGAATAGTATATCTCCAGTAACCTTCTTCCAACTAAGTCCCATTTCCTGAATGTTCCACTATTTCCCAATAATGACATCATCCTTTACATGGACTTTCAGGTATCATTTATGTCCTCATCTTTATATAAATAATCTTATATCATGCATATTTTTGTCTAAATATATCTTATTTAATAAGTATAGTTTGACCATAAACATTGAACTATGGTCAACAGATTTATAAGGTATACCTGCAACAAAGATTATTTAACTCAACTGGTTTCTCCATAAAGCACATAACAACCTTCTTGCATTTAGGAATATAAATACAATGCTTAGCAGCCATTAAAAATGTGAAATCAGCAGCAATTAGTAAATAGACTGGAAAAAGCACTGCTGTTTATAAAACAAGACATCATTTTTGCATGGCCACAGGTAAATGGCAGGTGACTAGAATACTGCACAAACTGTACACATCATCATCTGGCCTGAGAGCACTATAAAATATTTTTACAATTACAGATAAAACTTTGTAAGTAGATGAAATCACAATCACGGAATCTACTCTAGAGATAAGTTGTACAACAGAACACAAACAAGGGCCAGGGTCACTAATCTATGCTTATAAGAAAATGTTGAAACCATAGCATTAGAGTCATAATAACTTTTGATATTAGAATTATCAAAGACTTGAACAAGTATACTTAATTTTTTTTTTTTTTTTTTTTTTGGTTTTTTGAGACAGGGTTTCTCTGTGTAGCCCTGGCTGTCACTCTGTAGACCAGGCTGGCCTTGAACTCAGAAATCCACCTGCCTCTGTCTCCCAAGTGCTGGGATTAAAGGCATGCCCCAGCACTGCCCAGCTACTTAATATTTTTAAAGAAAAATGTTTTGATGGGGTATCTATACATAAGACTAAGCATATTTCTCAAGAAACAATTGTATAAGTAAATACATAAAAATTTTAAAAAATAATAACCTAAACAAACACTGTTTACAGACTACATTTACATGATCAAAAATAGCATTGAATTATATATAAATAAAAATTAAAATGTTAACTAGCAATGCCATTCAATGAGTAATATCAGTTTTACAGAACTCTGGTATCATTTACATTTTACAAATACCAGGTTGAAAATAAAAATACTTATTTTTCTAATTAAATAAGTTTTACAAATTATCACAAGGCAATACATTGTAGATGTAATAATTGGGCTGGGCACCCCTCTGTCTGTTAGTCTCTCCTCACCCTTTTTGTGGGATTCCCCAAACTCAGTCTAGTGTTTGGCTGTCTCTTCATCTACTCCTATCAGTTGCTGGACGAAGCCTCTCTGATGATGATTGGGCTAGGCACTAATCTATGGGTATATAATATCATTAGGAATAATTGTATTTATTTATTTGTTTGTTTATTTGTTTGTTTCTTTATTGACACTTGGCTTTGGTTCTATCCTAGTGTCTGGCATATCTAGCCTCTTGTTTCTGCCCATCCAGGCAATGTCAGATATGGACTCCCTCTCATGGCTTGGGCCTCAAGTTGGACCAATCCTACAAGTGGACCAGGCCCACAATGTAGCCACTCCCACAAGTTTTATGGCACCACAGTCCTGCAGGCATCTTTCTTTCCCCACTTCTTCTATCTATCTATCTATCTATCTATCTATCTATCTATCTATCTATCTATCTATCATCTATCTATTCTCTTTACATCCCTGTTGCTGCTCTCCCTCCCAATACCCCCCTCACATAGTTCCTTCTCCATCTTCCCATCCTCTTCTCCTTTGAGATGGTGGAGCACCCCCTATACCTTACCCTGGCACATCAAGTCTCTGCAGGATTTGATGCATCCTCTCCCACAGAGGTCAGACAAGGCAGCTTATCCAGGGAAACATTCCACAGACAGACAAAAATTTTAGGAACAGCTCCTGCTCCAGTTGCTGGGGGACCGACACACTTCACATCTGCTACATATGTGTATCGGGGTTAGGTCCAGTCCATGTATTCTCTTCAGTTTGTGCTTCAGTCTCTGAGAGACCCCAGGGGTGCAGGTTAGTTGGCTCTATTGTTCTTCCTGTGGAGTCCCTATTCCCTCTAGGACTCTCCAACCTTCCTCAAATGCTTCCATAACAGTCCTGAGCTCAGTTCAATGTTTGACTATGAGTCTCAGCATCTATTACAGTCAGCTTTTGGGAGAAGCTCCTCAGAGGACAATCATACTAGGCTACTGTCTGCAAGTATAACAGAGTATCATTAATAGTGTCAGGGATTGGTGCTTGCCCACGGGATGGATCTCAAGTTGGGCCTGTTATTGGTTGGCCATCACCTCCATCTCTGCTCCATCATTGTTCCTGCATTTCTTGTAGACAGGACAACTTTTGAATCTATAGTTTTGCAGAAGATTTGGTGTCTTTATCTCTTCACTGGGGATCCTGTTTGGCTGTAGGTGGTGGCCTCCTCAGATTCCATATCCCTACTGCTATGAGTCTCAGCTAAATTGGACCTCGTGAAACTGAAAAGCTTCTATAAGGCAAAGGACACTGTCCGTAGGACAATATAGCAGCCTAAAGATTGAGAAAAGATCTTCACTAACCCTACATTTGACAAGGCTAATATCCAAAATGTATAAATAACTCAAGAAATCAGACACCAACAAACCAAATAACCCAACTAAAAAAGAGCTAAACAGAATTCTCAACAGAAGAATTTCTAATAGAATCACTTAATAAATGTTCATTGTCCTTACTCATCAAGGAAATGCAAATCAAGAGGACCTTGAGGTTCTATCTTACACACATCAGAATGGCTAAGATCAAAACTTCAGGTGACAGCACATGCTGGCAAGGATGTGGAGCAAGGGAAACACTCCTATATTGCTAGTGGAAGTGCAAACTTGTACAACGTCTCTGGAAATCAATCTGGTGGTTTCTCAGAAAACTGGAAATAGTTCTACCTGAAGACCAGCTATACTGCTTCTGATCATATATCCAACAGATGTTCCACCATACTATAAAGACACATTGTTCACTATGTTTACAGCAGCTTTGTTCATAATAGCCAGAAACAAGAAACAACCCAGATGTCCCTCAGCCAAAGAGTGGATACAGAAAATGTGGTTCATTTACACAATGGAGTACTATTCAGCTATTTAAAAAAGGACACCATGAATTTTACAGACAAATGAGACTAAAAAAGTATCGTTTTGAGTGAGGTAACCCAGACCTCAAAGGACATGCTTGGTATATACTCACTTATAAGTGGATATTAGCCATAAAGTATAGAATACCCATGCTACACTACACAGAACCAAATAAGCTAAACAAGAAGGAAGGCCCAAGTGAGGATGCTCGAATTTCACTTAGAAGGGGGCATAAAATGGTCATATAAGGCAGATGTCAGGAGGAAACTGTGTGGGAGAAGAAATGGGAAGGGGCAAGAAGAGTTTGGGATTGCGTATGGGGAGAGACAGGAGAGAGGCCTAGAAGGCCAGGCAAATGAATGGAGATCTGCAGCTGATATGGAGGGTGCATCTCTAGGACATGCCAGAGACCAGGGTTTGTGGAGGTTCCCAGGAGTCTATGGGGGTGACTTTAGCCCTGAAGGCATCTTGCAGGCAGAACAAAGTAGAGGTTGAAGGTTTTGTGCCTGCATTGATGTCCCAGTACAATTACTGGAAGCTTTGTGTAGTTATAGAAGATGGCTGGTTCAGGATCCATATTGCCCATTACTAGGAATCTTTGCTAGATCACCCTCAAGGATTTTAGGAAGTTTTTACACTAGGTTTCCACATCACACCTACATGTGCCTCAATTCCAGTCCTCTTTCCTAGTACTCTCTCCCTCCATTCCCTCCTCCTGATCACTCCTGACCCACCCCTAGTCCAAACCTTCCTAGGTAGATCTATGCATCCCCCCTTCAGCCCTCTTTGTCCTGATTAAAGTAACCCAGATCTGGAAAGACAAATGTGGTGTGTACTTACTTGTAAGTGGATATTAGCCCTTAAGTAAAGGGTAATTATTCTATAATACACAGACAAGGATAGCCAAATTCTTAGCAACCCCAACAAGGAGAATGAAGATAGAGGGATCATTGTACTGTATTTCTGGATGTTTCTGCGCTATGGTGATAAAACTTCATACTATTAGCATAAAATAGACATATAAATCAAAGGAACACAATTGAAAACCCAAAAATGTGTGCGCATAAATAACTGTATCTATGTAGCTATGCAATATTGACAAAGTTCCTAAAAATGGACACTGAAGGGAAAATAGCATCTTCAACAATGGTACATGAAAAACTGAATGTCACTATCTAGGAGAATTAAGTTAAGACCATAAGCAGAGGTTTTGATATAACATATTCAGAAATTACAGGAACAAATGAATAGGTGGCTCTTTGGATCATGAACAATCATTTTGTAATGTTTTCCTTTGCTCCAAACCAAAATGTTAGAGTTATTAAAAGTCCATAAAATATGAATACATTCATATCCATTCATGGAAGGAAGTTACAAGCATGTGGATGCAGTGACAGCTTGAACTTAGACTTTCCCTTCTTCCTGAGAAACGTCTTCACCTCAGAGATGCCCACATGAGCCCCTGGACTTGGTTTGCTATTTAATTACTTGTACTCTCATTCTGTTCTGTGATTCCCAATGATGATACTCATTCAAGATGTCAGTATTACTTGCTTAGCATATGGGTTTTTTTCTTTTCTAAATTGGTCAATGCATGAGGACAAATCCATCTTGTTCTTGTTATTTTCTCTCTACTTTGGGCACAGTGCTAGCCTTATCTTACTATACTCAGCAATGTATCAATAATTGTCAACTTAACATTAAGTAAGAAAGAATGGGCATATTCCATGTTTAGCCTGGTGCCTGAGATTTCTCAAATTATAGTGGTATAACTTAGACTCAGTGGAAATTCTAGAACATCAGAGTAATTTTGCTAAACATGGGAGTACCCTGATGTTCTTTAAGGAAATCAAACCCAAAAGAAAAAATGCTCATAACACAGTGAAATGACTTGGCTAAAAGTAAGTACAAGGTATTTCTTGAGGATTCCGACAATAATTGTTGTACCTGGGCCACTTTGCAGTAGCTAGAGCTCTTTATTATAAATACTGGGGGAGTATACAAATTAATAGTAGTTAAGATTGCTGATGTCCTTGTAACCTCAATGTTTCATCACAGGCTGAGGTTGCATGAACATAATGTTATACATTAATGATGCTCATACTTTAGTTATTTGATGTCCAGATTATTATGGACATGTATATTGGCAACAAAGAAACAGATACCATATTAAGTAAATTAACTTTAAGATTGTCTGTGTCCCTCTTTAGAAGGAATGTCACAAATATACCAAAATAACACCAAACTTATTCTGCAGCACAGAAGAAAGAGAAGACAGAGAGAGGTTTATCTGTTCCAGAAGGGATTTTAAATGAGAATCAAGGAAAAAAAAAAAAAAAAGGAAAGTTTACCCTGAGGACTTTTCAGCCTTTCAGAGAATAAACACAGCCATTACCCAAGTTCACAGCTGTAACCTTGGGAAGCTGAACTGGAACCTGCAACAGTTGCCACCTGCACAGCTGAAGAAAGACTAATCGCATCCGAGATCGGTGCTTTCTTTGCTGCAGAAAAGGTGGCCTCTTTCATAAGGCAAGCTGTTTTCCCACTTTTAGTGACTCCAATTCTACTGAAGATTGTTGCTTTATAATGGAGAAAACCCCTTGTTGGCAACTTTGTCTGTATACTGATCTGTCATAAAAGCCCCTAACAGATGTTCCTGCCCAGTCCCCCCTGTGACAGTACATTCATTGTGGGGAATGTTTGCTGTGCTTTCTGCCCAATGAGAAGCTACCACTGATGCATTTCTTCCAAACAAGCACTGTGTGCCAAACATCTAGTATATCTCTGAAGATTTTCAGTGGACAACCTTTCACAAAATAAAATTCACATTGAGTAGTTTCAGAATAAGAAAGAAAAGGGGACAAAAACTGTACATATTTTCCCCAAGCAAGCAACCAGCCACAGCATAGTAATTAGATTTTTTCTGATATTTAATTTCTTCTGTATAAAAAAACTAATTGTCTCATAAAAGCCCCACATTTGGAGCTTAGAGGATTATTTCTGCATGATTAGGTCTTGATTATGAATTTTTGGCAAGAAAATACCAGGAGAACTTTTACTACATTGCATGAAATATGTGATGTCAGTTTATCCCAGTTTTTTATGACAGCTTTAATCATTTGGTTAATGTAGCAACCGCTAGATGCCTAAATTTCTTCATTTTAAAGACACCTTTCTCATTTTAATTAGCCAGAATAATCATTTAAATAATTGAAAAAGGCTATGCAACTGAGGCAGAGGGGTATTGTTAGGGAGTTATTGGCATAATGTATTCAAGAAATCAGAGAACATCAGTCAGAGGAGCGAAACACCTCTGGTAAGCCAAAGACCACCTGGCAAGAATCCCAGTATGAGACATGATAAGCCCTCCTTTGAATTGTAGGCCATGGATCTCGAAGAGACAACCCAAACATATACAGCCTTTTGATATTTCCCATGCTTGTACCATAGAGTGGGAGAAAAGTCTTTACTGATGAAAACATAATACACTTCAGAAAGAGTCCATAGGCTCTTGAGCAGAAACTGTCCTGAATGCCCCATCCCCAAGCACTAGTTTTCATGGTATAATAAGGCATCATGCAAACTTCCAGAGAATGAGGCAACCAATAGTTCTACTCAGCTATGATGCCTATGATCCATTCAATGACCAGCACAGCACAATAAATCTAAGGTGGCAACAGAGACATGATAACCTGAAGGGTGCAGTAGAGTCCCACATACCTTGGAGGTAATCAACAGCTTTTACTTAGACTTAGGACTTGTTCAGCAAGAGGAAAATTATGTCTGGTACTGGAAACCTGTTTACCATTCATTGCTAGTGAAGATATGGATTGAAGAAGAACCTACAATCATCACTTTAGTCAGATAACACAATCTTTAACAATCATCTAAGCATTTGCCCTTATACCCACAGATAAGTACTTCCTTATATCTCCTCAAGGAACATTCTATCTTCAATAGACAGAAACCATTACAGAAAACCACAACCAATCAAAATGCAGAGCTGTTGATCCCAGAACCAATAGATACATCTACAAGACACTCCCACACCTAAAACTCTGGGAACATTGTGGAAAAGGGCACAGAAAGAGTCTAAGAGTCACAGGGTCAGGGAATTTGCTGTGATATTGTGTCTCTTAGTACATCAGAAGCGACACCCATAAAGTCTCACTAATATTACTTCCCAAGCATAAGCAGAACAAAAGTGACACCAGTAAACATGCTAAAGTGGGCAGGAGAAAAACCCATGAGGCCTCAGCCCAACACAAACAACTACTGTCATCTAAGAAATGTTGAGAGTGGGAGAGAGAATCGTTAAGAAAGAGAAAACTAGTTGGTTATTCAATACCAAATGGTCAAATCTGAGAATATAATATGTATAACATACAGTATGAGCAGGTTTTATATGCATATATATATATATATATATATATATATATATATATATATGTGTGTATGTATGTAACAACAATTAATGAAAAGGGGGTCATAATGTCAAAGAGAGCAATGAGGATAAATGGGAGAGTTTGGAGGGATGAAAGGGTAGAGGGAAATGTAATTGCAATATAAACCTTAAAGGTGGGTGGGGAAGCAAAAGAGAAACCCACAGATTTTACAGATGTGGAAACAACAGGGGCTCTAGTATTATTAGACATAGAGCATGGGGTGAGACGTAACAAATGCGTTCCATCCTGTAAGATGCATCCAGGGTTCAAGGCTGAAGACGAAAGAAGTGATGCTCATTCTGGGTCTGACAAGTGGTATATTTCCTGGGATAACGTCTGTGCTCTTATGTGGTCATCTGGAAGAAAGTATTGGCTTCACTTCTCTTTTCCTAAGGGGTCCCATTTAGTGCCATTGCATAAGAACATTGGAGAAAAAAATAACTGTAATACATAAAAATTATTTAATCAATATTACAACTTGTGTTTAAAAATTATACTAAATATGTATGAAAAGTAATCTCACTACTTCTCTTGTTGTTCCACAAAAGAGTCTCTACTTCTCTCTGGACAGGTTTTAGTTTCTTATGATTTAAATGTTCATCTGTGTACTATCATTGACTATCTTTAAACAGTTCTGTACTGGGTACATCCATTATATCTCACTGGTTTTGTAGGATTTACTGCTCATATTGTGTATGTTCTCCAAGAGTTATAAACTGAAGCCTAGTCCAGTGAGATGGCTCAGTGAGTAAAGGCACTTTTTGCCTAATTTGGTGATGTAAATTTAATTCCAGGGACCTACATAGTGGAAAAAGCAAAAATGGCTCTGGAAAGTTGTTTAATAACCTCCACACACATGCGGTGTTACTCCTATCAACCAGTCAGTCAGTCAGTCAGTCAGTCAGTCAGTCAGTCAGTCAATCAATCAATTAATGTTGTTTGCAGAATGTGGTTTTATGCTTACTATTCTCTGATAATTGTTGTCACTGAACTGTAGCAAAGTTGCCAAAGTTCCAAGTAAAATGATTCATTTCCCTCAAACAAAGCCATGATCATACAATTATGCCAATACTTTTGTTTACAGATAACAACCATAATCCAAATAAGGTATTAATTGGTGTACTCTGTCATCTACTGCAGATTAATTCATAAATTATGAAAACACAGTCCCTGACTCATTGTGTTTTGAAATTGAATGGATGACTTTATATTTTCCCTGTGCAGTTTTCATTTCACACATTCCAGCATCCAGTGATTTAATATCCCCATATAAGTGTGTACCAAAATGCCCAAAACCCTTGTAGTGCCATTGAAGTAATGGACCAAGAACTTTACCTTCTGTTGAGGTATATTATACTTCCTATACTGGACTGTTTAGTATAACTTGTAGATAACAATGCTTGTAGGAAGATGTGTAATACTATTTCAGATATGCACTGAGGTTTTTGAATGTCTCAATAATCTGGGTAAATCTACACAGTAGTAAACCAGAGAAAAAGCTAAAATTAGGCACATCACACTCAGTCTTGACTATCTCAATTCATCAGTTGTCTTTGGCATGCTATCCCATAAGATCAACAATGGGAAATGAACTATGTTTAGAAACATTCAATGATCAACTCTGCTGAGAACTTTCCACTTACCCAAATTGGCTGTAGAATTATAAATACTCATATAATAATCTCTCTGTTTTGTGCTTCCTCATAAAATTCCTTTTTATGTGAGCATAAGATTTACCATGAATTTTAGTAGTCAAAAAATAATACAGAAAATATAATGAAGATAACACAAAAAATATAAACCTGAATTATCCTACTCTTTCTATGCTGGCTCCAATAAAATTCTATTTATAAAAACAAAACCTGGGCCAAAATCTGTCTTGATCAGTAGGATTTTTTGTCATTTACATTCTACCCATGACCACCATTGTAATTATGTTAGCTAACTATGTTCTTAGTTGAATAACCACTTCTTCAATATTGGAATGGTATCAAAAAATGTTGCTCACATGGTTTGCTAAGCATTTCAGTTCTGCATAATTTCCTTTGAATCCTATGCTACTCACTGGTGTGATAGTAAAATTAATTTGAAAGGTTATTAAGGAATGATCCTGTTCCATTCTTAGACATTTTCTCTCCCTTTCTGCCTCCCTCCTTCCTTAAGTTTTTCAATATCACTCTCTCTCTTCTTTTTTATTTTTGCCATGCTCCTCTTCCATCTTTTTTGTTTTTTCTCTTTACGTTCCTAAATTTTAATTGCGCATTTTGATTCAGTACAATGTCATAATTCAATATATGCATATACTATGTAATGGCCAATAATTCATGGAATTTAAACATTTTCACTTTAAATATTTAAATAGTTTAAAAATGTAATATTCTTATTCATACAGTGCAGCATGATGTTTTCATACCATGTATCCTGATCAAAGCAGAAGAGTTAATCACAGTAGTTTTGGCCTTTTTATCATTACATCTAAATTAAATTTTAAATTACCCAAGCTCCTCTCTTCTAGTGATTAACAATATATGTAATTGTTTGGGAGATTACACTCCAACTGTCATGGTATTAAACACAAGGATTTACTATTACTTTAGTATTTTATTTCAATATCTTTTATTCTTATTTATAACATACAACACTTATTTATTATAAAAAAAAATCTTGTCTTAAGATAATTCCACAAATTCGAGCTACATTCTCTAAAATTAGCAGTTTTGTTACAGGAAGATCTGTACTGTTGACACATTACTTATTATGTCTTAATTATGATTTTCAATTGTGCCATATGCAGGGTCTGTGACTGTGCTTATCATCTGGCATCCCTGTCTGACGTCACCCTGTACTCTTTGTGTGGTCAATAGTTGAGTCAAAGATAGAGTAAGAGAATGATAGAGAGCCTATGAACTAATATATTTTGGATGTTAATTTGTTATATATCCAAAAACTTTCACAGATGTTTTGTCAGAGCTGGTTTTTGCTATAATCTATATTGTAATATATATCTCGACTTCTGTAACATTGTTTATGCAGCCATGTAAGAATGGAGAAAGAGTGAGAAACAGAACAAGATCACATCTTTGTAATTTTATGTTGACATAACAGCAGTTGATAAAAACACTACTAGGAATCTACCAAGCTTGGTTAAGAAATTCAGAGAAATTCAGTGTCCTATTTAAGGTGCTTATGAAGGTGTGATTTCATTTGCCAGAACTGATTATAAATGTCAGTTTTATTCATCTTTACCACCAGATACATAGTTAATATTTTATTAATATTGATTTAAGTAACACTCTGTACCTTTGTTAAGTTGGAAAAATGACTCTTTTTCACCTAATCAAAAAATAATTTCAGGTTGTAGGAAATAATAGCTACCAAATTATTTCCTTGTCAAAAATAATAATAAAATGAGAGATATGTGTGAGGAGACGGAAGAATAAAGGTACCAGGAAAAGGCTTTGGTTTAAGTCAATTCTCAGTATTTTGGTTTGGTGAATAAAAATGAATGTTTAGAATCTGACAGCTTCCTGAACCTCACTATTAGCTCTGCGGTTTTCCTGGCAGAATGATTTATTAAGTCAGCAGGTGCTTGGGGCTCAGGCAAGAGGATTCTACTGCAAGAAACACCAGAAGAGTCAAGCCCAGGTAGCCCATGTCTCATGTCAAAGCAAGGATTTCCTTTCAATTGTTACCAGATTGAAGCAGAAAGAGTGTGAAATGAGCAAGGTATTGGGTTTAGGAGACCTATATTAACGATCTGTAAATAACCACAGCTCATGCATTTCTTCAAGAAATCCATATATGGCATGAAACGAGTCAGAAAAAGGAGTCACAGAGAAAACACTTTCACAATAAGGAAGTAAAGCAGTGGAACTTTTACAGTAGAATATACTTGTGGCCTAGAGGAATGAAAAAACCCCCTTGTTTTATAAAATTACTTCTATGCTAAACAAATAGATATAAGCTTAATTTGCTGGAGAATGCAACATTAAACTGGTTAAAGCTGTTTCTTGGGCTTTATTCTCGTTTTACTTGCTTGTGAATCATTTAGTGCAGAAACTTTATTTTGCATTTAATCAGATTTTAGTTGTTTTATTATTGGGCTTTAAAGTTTTAAGAGTTCTTATTTTTTCTCAATATTATAAACCTTGTTATGATGCCAACAGACAACATAAAGAGGTCCTCAACAGAACTTCCTAGGGAAGGTTTTATCCAAGTAAGTGTTAGTCATAATAAAAATGTTCCCCCAAGACTGTCGAAGTTTAAACAATGAACAGAAATAAAATTCTCAGTTATAATTCTTTCTATATGCAAGCCATGATACTAGTCAGACACAATCATCATCCTCATCCTCATGACCTCTATAAATATTGTAGAAAAATGTCTCAACAATTACTGCTCAGTCTATACACAGAGAAGACAAGATTGGCTCCCTTTTCCCACTTCTCAGCACACAATTACTTGATAAATGTGTAACATTTAAGAAACTTGAGTTTGAGGGGAGGAAAGTCCTTACTTACCATATTCTGTTTTTATTACAAGAAGTATACCTAATTTGTAGTTATGTATCTTAGACTCCTACTTATTAGTGATGATGACTTCTGGCTGGCTATCCTACTTTGTGATTCTGCTCCTCTTATTTGTGAAAATATTGGAAAATCTAAGTTTCTCAGAAAAAGTGGCTGCCTATGAAGTGCAACCCAGTACAGTGCATTGTGGTTTGTTAGATGTACTACTTTAGTCTTTTTGACAGTTGTTCTGGGAGTAAATAATATCTGGTACATTATTGGCTGGCAAAACTCATTTGTAGTATAATTAAACAGCCATCACTTTGTTGGAGAATAAACAAGAAGATAAATAGTCCATGAATTAGCTTGCACAGAATCACTTGATGGCTCAGAGCTACACAAGCACAATATAGGTTTCATATATATGCAATGTCTTTACAAGAACAGATAACAGAGAAGAAAAACAATATGCAATTTTCAAATTGGAAGTGAGTATTAGATAGCTTTGCAATCTTATATTTTATTTGACTTTTTTGAGCCTTTTTCTTCATATGGCAGAGTGGCAGGTTCAAGCAACCTTCAATGTTTTTAAATTATATTTTAAATATTTTCTTGGCATTTCCTTGCCTGATGTTGTCACATGTTTTCTTCATTAATGGATGAAAGTTAAAATGGGAATAAGAAGTCAATCTGAGTTTGGTGTTAGGCCAAGCCATTTACCTTTTTCCCGAGGGTGTCCAGTAAAGTGGCTTAATTCATGTAAAGGTCGCAAAATAATAAAAATTTTATGGCAATTTATACTTTGTTTTGTGATTTTTTCTCTAGTAGCTGAGGGGATTGCTTCTGAACAGTAGGTCATTTTAGTGCATGTTTTCGATTTACATTCATTTCCTTGTCTAAGAACATATTACACAGCAGAGTTGTACTCACCATTTTTGCTGTCCTTTTCCTTGACTCCCTGCCTTTGGTTGGTTCACTGGTCCTTTGGATCATTGCTGATGCAAGAGAAAGAGAATAAAATGGAAATGATTGGGGAGCCTGATGAGAGAGAAGCAGGGAAGCCAATCAGTTTTTCCCTTAAATCTACTCTTATGCACAGTTTCTGAGTTGTTTCATTGAAGCTATTTGAATAATTATGTCATTATTCTCTTAAGAACAGGGACAGTTTTGTCATTGAATAGGAAGTAGACAGATGACAATATCTATCAACTAAAATAACAACTGAAAAAATGTGTTACAATTCATTTCCATGGAGAAATTTCTTTCACTACTGCTTTAAAGATAAGAACTGCAGATGTTAAAGTTTATAAGACATTAAGAAAAATTATTCTATGGGCATTGTGATGTTTTTCACCTCACATATTGATACTAATGACACATATTCACATCACATTTCTGTTGCATGCACTAGTAAAACATTTTACTTCTCTTTGTAGTGATCCATTATTTCAATTTTAATTTGTGATTTGATGATAAACCTCAATTTCTAAATTAATCTCAGATTAATAATTTTATAACATACTGCAGTAACCAATAGCCTTGAAGCCTCCCTGGCTTTTTAAATTTTGTTCATTAAAAATGCACAATATAAATGATTGGTAAATTTGGTTCATTCAAATTTGGTAAGCTGGATTGAGATTTTTCATAATTTTCAAGGGACTGAGAAGAGTGAGAGTCATGCACCATTCCTTGCCTGGCTTAGAAATGGTACAGACTTGTATCTACTGGCTATTGACCAAAGCATAGACATAAGCATTCAGCCCTACTTAATTTCAGTTGTAAAGAAAAACAAGCAGAAAGAAGGACTGTGCAAGCAACCCCTTCTTGCACCCTCACGAATGTTAGAATGTCTTTGGTGATCCTGTTGTCATTGTTTCATTACCACTCCTATCAGTAGCTCCTCATCCATATTCGTGTAAGTAATCACAATAAAACTCCCGTGTTCACCGAAACCCATAACAAATATTAACAATAAGGATAGCAACATGGTTACATAGTGACATTCTGGTACAACTGTGGCCATGGAGAGCAATTCCTCTGAATGAGATCATGTTAATATCCTCTTCGGAAATATTTGATGAGAGATAAAATCACTAAGATTTTACAATTGACAAGGGAGAATCACCATCCATGCTCTTTTTTTTTTTTTTTTTTTTTTTAATTATGGGGAGGTAGGTGTGGGGGAAGGGTGTGCCTCAGCAGGCCCGAGCCCAGGCATCCCTTCCCCCTGAGGAACCAGTCACACACAAAGGTATAGTATAGAAATAGAGTTTATTTAGGGCATGGGAAGGGGAGTTAAGAGGGTAGTAGAGGCAGAGAAAGGCAGAGAGAGAGAGAGAGAGTAGAGAAGTAGAGGAGTGGAGGCTGGCCATGACCAAGTGGAGAGGGGGGTGGGGAAGGGAACGGGGAGAGGTAAGGGAAGTAGGAGAGAGGCAAGAGAAAGAGGTAAGAGAGCACCATCCATGTTCTTACAGATAAACTTTTTGATGTGAGAAGAAGAAACAATCTTGCTTTCAAAGCAAATATATTCATGTTTTATTCTACCATGGTGAAAGAAGTAGGGAATCTGTTTGGGAGACTGTGCATACAAATTAAACTTTTACAGCTGAAATAATTCTGCTTTTCTGGCAGGTATTAATCAATATGTAAAGCATTTAATAGTTTTTATTTTATTGCATATCACATTCATTTACACTAATTCTAAATCTTCAGTGTGTTGTTGGTATTTCTTGCATCACCAGATCTTTTATGACCAAACATTAAGAATTTCCTGTATGTTGTGGCTGTTAGCTTGGTGATTTTACAGGACTCCTGACAGTGGGAGCAAGTGAATCTCTGATTCCTTTGCCTGCTCTTTGGACTCTTTTCCTCCTGTTGGGTTGTCTTTTCCAGCCTTCATATGAGTACTTTTGACTTGTTTTCTTGTATCTTGTTTTGTCCTGTTTGGCTGTTGTCTCTTGGAGACCAGTTCTTTTATGAAGAGGAAACAGAGGTGGATGGATCTCAGGAGAGACGAGAGGGGTGTGGGAGAGCTGGGAGGAATGGAGAGAGATCTTGGAAAAGTGGAGGGAGAGGAATCTAATGTCAGGATGTAATGTTTGAGAGAAGACTCTATTTTCAGTAAATAATTCCCCTTTAAAATGCTTAACATAGTAGAAAACATATATTGGATGAAAAATGGAAAGAAATGATAACGGATCCAACAAACAAGTATAACAGAATGAAAACCAAGTACTCTTAATTAGTATAAAATAATCCAGTACTGATATCTGGTTGCACACTAGCTGGAGTACTTATCGAAAAAGAAGCCTTTGTCCATCTGAAAATGAAAAATATCCATATCAATTGTCTGCTATAGGAGGGTTCAGTGCACTTCCCATATCCCCTTTTGATTTAACACACCACCTGGCTCATTATAACAGTGTCATAGAAAGTCAATTTTTAAAATCGGACAACTTTAAGTCCATAACCATATTATTTCATATAATTTCATCTTGAAATTTATCCTTTAGAGTTTGAAAACATGAATGTAAAAATATCAAGTATCATCCTGGAGAGATACTTAGGTACCAAACATATAAAAAATCAAGTTCCTGGCATCACAGAGCTTCTGGGCTGTGATATGAGTGAAGAAAGCCAAGAAACTGATCAATAAATTGTTCACTTAGTTGTTACCTTGAAAATAATGTGCAAGTCTCTGGGAAAATGATATTTCAACAAGCCAAAAAGATATTTCAGAAGTTGAAAAGGTGGGACAATATTAGATTCTCAGTAGAAGGCAATAAGAAGAGCAGGTTGGGGAACGGCTACCTCTGTGTAGGTGATCCCCATTAAATGTGGAGGAAGTATACAAGATTGGAAAATGGTGGGAAGGAATGATTAGGAGAAAGGATCAGTTAAGAAGTACTTGGCTTCTGTCACAAAATTTTGTAGTGTTGACTTTGTATCCTAAGTTTCAGAATAAATGGTCTCCTTGAAAATTCTATACAGAAATTAAAAATTCTATGCAGTAATTAAAAGCCATATTTATTTAGTGAATAAAAGATATTTTCTGCATTGTTGTTGCTTACTACTTGGAAAATAATATCTTTGTAAATATGAAAATGCAGAATGCTTAGTTTTGCTTCTCAAAGCTTCAATAACTCAAGTATGTGTCCTTATCTAAATTGAATTACACATGATGACAAGTGGCTTTAATAGCCCAGTTAGATGTTGCATAGATTTTAGATTATTTGTTAATGTTTTGCAGCTAATTTTGACAGGTAATTATTTTTAAATGTTAACTTTTTGCAAGAATTTAAATTATTTGATCTTTACCCAAAACATAATCACTGATTCAATAGACTCTGCCCACAGACACTTGTGAGTTTGTAATTTATGTCTTCATTTGTCATGTTCTATTGTTGGCAAAACAAATACAACATGAAAATTACTGGCTATTCTTGTAACAGTCATTAATGCAAGCGTTATAATGGTTAAAAATAATTCAAATACCACTAATATACTGATATTTTACTCGGTGCACAATAAACATTGTAGTTATCTCTTCACATTTATATTAGGATTAATTTTTAGCACATTGCTGTAAGTTAAAGTTCCATCATCATTGTAATCTTTCCAAATCTCATGTCAATCTGCTTGTTAAATTTTTGTCAACTTGAAACAAACTAGAGTCTCCTGGGAAAATGGCCTCTCAACTCAGGAATTGCCTCTGTCTGAATGGTCTCTGGACATACCTGTGGGCGTCTTGTTAATAAACGGGGAGCCTCTGTGGGAGGTACCACTCCTGGGAAGATGGCACGGATATAATAAGAGGAGCTGAGCAAGACACCACGCAACTTCATTCAGGATCTGTTTTAGTTCCTGACTCTAGGCTCCTCCCTTTTGCTCTTTCCTTCGCTTCCCTTGTAAACTGCAAGCCGAAATAAACCCTTTCCTCCCTAACTTGCTTTTGGTGATTGTTCTATCACAGCAACAAGAGGAAACTAGTACACTCAGAAAACACAAAGGTTTGCTCAGGTGCACAGGTAGGATTTGAATTCAGTTTTGTTTTAATTGACGAATCAAAAACCTCATTAATTTTGTCATTTTTGGCTACACTTTGACATATTACTAGGAGATTTAAAATATCAAGATTTTAAACACTGATTTTTCAAGATTTAAAAACACTGATTAATAATATAGTTTGTCTATGGTGATTAATCCTTGCAGTCCATGTAGAGCTGTGAACCCCAGACAGGATTTCTTGATTTCCTTTATTTCTCTATAGAGTCTTGCTTCTTCAGCACCCCCAAATACTTAGGATACCAGATCAAGTTAAAATTAGATTTGTATCTTCTTCATTTTTCTGTCTTTATATTAATATTTATTTCTTATTTATTTTATATGGTTATTCACTGCTTGTTTTCCAAAGAAAATGGAAAGGTAATCAAATCATGCTAAAATCTAATTTCTTTGAGTCAGTGAATTAAATGTTGTTCTAGTATAATCTAGAAAACTTGAATACTCTCAGAAATATTTAAAAAATGCATGCAATCAACTAAATGATTTTTAATTGTGAGGTCTCTCTTTTTGTTTTGCCAGATGATGAAATGGTTACTAGAGAGAAAACTGTGGGAAACAGCAAGTTAATGTTGACACGATTAACTGTCCAATTCTTGAAGAGAAGCCAATTCTGGATTTGCCCATCATATCCAGCCTGAATGGAATAAAGTCTCTCTCCCCTTTCTAAGTATAGTGCTCACTAATGTAGGGCATTTAACAAAGGAATGCTCCCATGTGCCATAGTCAAAATTAATTCTTAAATAAGTACAGATTTGTGTACTCCACCTTCAAGTGAGGAGGAAAGGAATAGAAAGTAGCTATATTGGTTTCAAAATAAAGTTCAAAACCCAAAACAAACTAGACATTGGACATAATACAGTGTTAGTCAAGAAAGTAGCCAAATTAAACATCTTTCCAAGAATCAAGATGACTAGAAATGGCCCAATTCATGTGGAAGAGTTCTCCTGCTAATCCATGGGAAGAACTTGGTAAAGGCTAATGGCTAAACTCAGAAAAGCTGATAGGCACACACCATTATCAGAAAAAAAATCAGTCTAGATTAAAATATAATTGAGCAAAGGTTAAATTCATTTCACCCTCCATTAGAAAAAACATCATTCAAGATACTTAACAAAGAACAGACATTTGGGGTCATAATTTATAACTGGTTTGTAGAAGATTTGTTTCCTGAAGAAACAATTTGGGGGAAGGTTTTCATTAAAGGAATTAAATGGAAAATATCAAGGCATTAATATTGAGTTAGTATTAGAAAAAAAAGATTCAAACAACCTCCTTGAACAGAAATTAGATACAAAAGAAAAGAAACTAATGAAGCTTTAGTTGAATATTTGTTGACTGTATCCCTGGATTAAAGGTTTGCACAATGATTAGAAATGACTAAGGGGTGTGAAGATTAAATAAATACTCATACAAAATATCTGAAATAATTAACCATTAGATTTCAAAATCCTTTTGAACAAGACGATCCAGAAAAATCAGACCTTGAGTTTTACAAATCGAAACATATTTTCTCTACACTATCAGACCTTTAAGGAATTAAAAATAAATCTTCATCACATAGGAAGAAGGGAGATGGAGGTAGTGTGTGACTTTAGATGTCTAGGCTTATTTGTTCTATTTTAGACAGTTTGTGAGAAGATTTGAGAGAAAAATAAGTATAACCTAACAGTCAGTTAAAGTGTCATCTGTGTATCGTGGGCACATAAATATAGTTCTCATCTCAAACAGGTAACAGACATCTTATTGTAGAGACAAATATGATGACCAAAGCCCCTGAACACATTTTCAGGTTTTCCTCATCCACTGTTTTACTATGCAAATGGTTATATAAGAATGTATTAGTAAAAGAAGAAAGGAATGTATAAGTCAAAGAGTTTACCGAAAAACAGAGAAAGCTCTGCTCCCGAACTCACATGGTCCAGAGGATATTCATAGCTTTCCTATGAAAGGAAGCTAATGTTCTGCTACGAATGTATTGAACAGCATTTTAGTAACAAGGGTGTTAGGTTAGACATGAATGAAAGTGAATGATAATCAAAGGAACTGAAAATATACCCAGATTAGTTTAGCTCCATATAATCTCGAAGTTCATTCATTTAGTCTTATAGAAAATTTGGCACAGCTGTAAGCAAGTCCTTCCTTCCTTCCTTCCTTCCTTCCTTCCTTCCTTCCTTCCTTCCTTCCTTCCTTCCTTCCTTCCTTCCTTCCTTCCTTCCTTCCTCCTTCCTTCTTTCCTTCCTTCCTCCCTCTCTCCCTCCCTCCCTCCCTTCCTTCCTTCCTTCCTTCTTTCCTTTCTCTTTCTTTCTTCCTCTTGCTTTATTTGCTTACAATATCAATCCTACCATGTATGAATATATGCAATCATGAAAACAGCACCAGTGATGCCACTTAATAAAGCAAATTCTCTCTTCATTCTCCTGATTTTGTGATTGGACAAGAAGTTCCATTTTCTTTACTTCTTGTATTTGTTCCCGTTATTTAAACTCTTAACAGTATAATATTTAATACTTAGAAAGAATGAATTTGAAATGAATATCTTTCTCTTAAGAAAATCTTAATTATCTCAGTGCTCTTCTATCCTCTTCTATTTTAGTCTTTTATTATAGAATGTTTAATTGATCAATTCATGTTAGTGATTATAACATTTCATCTTTATCTTTTTTTTCTTGGATATTTTCTTTATTTACATTTCAAATGTTATTTCCTATCCTGGTTCTACCCCCCTCCCGGAAACCCCCTATCCCATCCCTCCTCTTCCTACCACTTTTATGACTGTATTCCTACAACCACCCACCGCCTCCCGCCTCCCTGCCCTTGAATTCCCCTACACTGGGGCATCTATCGAGCCTTCACAGGACCAAGGGCCTCTCCTCCCATAGATGCCTGACAAGGCCGTCCTCTGCTACACATACGGTTGGAGCCATAGATTCCTCCATGTGTATTCCTTGGTTGGTGGCTTATCCCTGGGAGCTCTGGGGGGTCTGGTTGGTTGATATTGTTCCTCCTGTGGAGTTGCAAGCACTTTCAGCTCCTTCAGTCTTTTCTCTAACACTTCCACTGAGGGACCCATGCTCAGTTCAATGGTTGGCTTCAAGCATACACCTCTGTATTTGTCAGGCTCTGGCAGAGCCTCTCACTAGACAGCTATATCAGGCTTCTGTCAGCAACCACTTCTTGGCATCCACAATAGTGTCTGGGTTTGGTGACTCTATATGGATGGATTCCCAGGTGGGGAAGTCTCTGGATGGCCTTTCCTTCAGTCTCCATATTTGCTCCCATGAGTATTTTGTTCCTCTTTCTAAGAAAGACCGAAGCACCCACACTTTGGTCTTCCTTCTTCTTGAGCTTCATGTGGTCTGTGAATTGTATCTTGGGTATTCCGAACTTTTGGGCTAATATCCACTTATCAGTGAGTGCATACCATGCGCGTTCTTTTGTGATTGGGTTAACTCACTCAGGATGATATTTTTTAGTGCCATCTATTTGCATAAAAATTTCATGAAGTCATAGTTTTTAATAGTTGAGTAGTATTCCATTGTGTAAATGTACCACATTTTCTGTGTCCATTCCTCTGTTGAGGGACATCTGGGTTCTTTCCAGCTTCTGCCTATTATAAATAAGGCTGCTATGAACATAGTGGAGCATGTGTCCTTATTATATGTTGGAGAATCTTTTGGGTATATTCCCAGGAGTGGTATAGCTGGGTCCTCAGGTAATACTATGCCCAATTTTCTTAGGAACCACAAACTGATTTTCAGAGTGGTTGTACCAGCTTGCAACCCCACCAACAATGCAGAGTGTTCTTCTTTCTACAAATCCTCACCAGCATCTGCTGTCACTTGAGTTTTTGAACTTAGCCATTCTGACTGATGTGAGGTAGAATCTCAGGGTTGTTTTGATTTGCATTTCCCTGATGACTAAGGATGTTGAACATTTCTTTAGGTGCTTCTCAACCATTAGATATTCCTCAGTTGAAAATGCTTTGTTTAGCTCTGTATCCCATTTATCTTTTAAGGTAGAGATATTTATTAAATTTTTTCTTTTCTTATGCCTAGACTAGATATACTTGATATCTGATTACTATACAGAATGAATAAGTGCTATTTTTACATGATAATATATAATCATCCCTTCACATTGGTGTAGTTTATGGGTTTGTATGAAAATTATTTTAGAATAAACTGATATACTTTGAATAAAAATCTTTATTATTGAAGCTTTGAAGTGATCATTACTCATAGTTTTCTGAGGTCAAGGAAGTATAATCCAAAGATGAGATATTTGGTCACTGTTTTATAGAATTATCTTTCCTGTTTTTGGGCATTGGGCCTGGTGAGCTTTTATGTGTGTGTAGTTCATACCATGATGATCTAACTTTATTTTGTTAATAGTTGTTACTTGTTTTTTACTTGTCTTAGGCTTTCACATCCTCTGTCTTAACAATTTGTCTTGCAAAAGTTATCCGTACATGCACATTCGCTCTAATCAGCACAAAATCATCATGTATCTTTTCTAGCACTTGCACTGAAGAAGAAAAGCCTTGGTTTGAGTACAATAGCGACAATAGGAAGGCTCAAAGGTTGTAGACAAAAGATGCTGCCGCGATGAAAGGAAGCATTGCTAAAGGGCATGACAGCTCTTTTTGTTATTTTCTGGGCTGTAATTTATGAAATCAGTTTTCATTTTGAAAGTTCGCTAATTTTCTCCCACTTCAGTCTAAGATACAGCACACATGAGTGTTGAAGACAGACAGCCTTTCAAAACGATTCAATCAGGTGGTATTTGTAATGAAGCTGCAGGCTCTCACTTGGATTTCTTAGTGCCAGTCCTGATCATTTTCTATCCTTAGCTACAGAAAAACCTGTTTTCTTCCCTAAGCTTGCCTCACTAAAATGAATGCAACAAATTGTTTTTTAAGTTGGTTATTCTCTCTGACTTCTAGCTAGAACTGACTGTTTATAGCAAATTCAAAATCCTGTCCAGCTCCTACAGGTTCTCTAGAAAAATATCTCTTTTCAGGCTCAGGTGTTCTTAGAAAGGATTGATGTCATCATGGTCTTTTTTATATAAAATATACTTTTTTTAAAATTTTGTAGTATTAAATATGGGATAGCAAAGACATGGGAACAACCCAATTGTCTATTATGAATGAATCTGTGTACAAACACACACATGCACACACACACACACACACACACACACACAGAAATATTATCAGTGATAATAAAAAGGAAGTCTGTCCTTTAGAGAAACACAGGTGAGACCTTAAAGGCACTGCTAATCAAAACGCACCAGGCACAGAAAAGTAAACTATATGGTTTCACTTGTATGCAGAAAGTCAGGAAATTGAGCATGAGTGTGCTTAGAGTCCTGGGCACTGAGAGCTGGTTTCAGGAAAGATGGAGAAATATTGGTAAAAGAACAAAGACTTTCAGAGGAAAATGATAAGTATTCTAGAACTAATATACAGCATGACGACTGCGATCAAAAATGATGCATCATAACCTAAAATTTACCCCAGAAAAAGTTAATCACTGTCAGTGCACATGCCAAAGGTAACTGTATGAGATCTGGCTGTGCAAATTATCTTAATTGTAACCACTTAATAACAGAAAAGATAACATAAATAAAAAATAATAGAAAAATAAAATAAAAATAAAACGATTAGTCAGCAGGATAGTGGTGAAGACTACAGAAATCCCAGTTACAGAGAGAAGGAATAAGATGCAGGTTTAAGGATCTGAGTCTCATTGAGATCCTTTTAATAATTAATCTTGATATAAAATCTGGAGAATGGCTACCATACTGGTAGCTTGGATCTTTCAAAATAAAGATAGAAGAAATTGGCTAAGCTCTTGAATGCCTTATAGTGAAGAACAACAAAACTGAAACCCAGGGGATCACTCAGAGCTGATCTTTCCTTCAGGATGGTGTGTTAATTGTTGAAACTGTGACAGGCAGACTAGCCATATAAGAAGAGAAGCCTTAAGTTAAGAAAGGAGAATTTTTTCAGGGTCTCACATCCCTTAGGATGAAAGCTCTCTTAAAGAAGCTATGCAACAGCAGAACAATGGAGATTATTCAGGCAAGTGATGGAGTAACTATAGTTATTTCTCCCCTGAGAAACCTCAGAGACTCAAGAGAAACTGGGAATCCAGGTAAGGACAACTCAGAGGGTTAGTGACAGGGATAATATTGTATGAGAATTTGATTACAGGTTATTACAATGAGCTCAAACTTCATTACTTCCCCATCAGCCAAATTCAAATGAATAAAACCATAGAACTCCCATACTTTTGTGCCTCTTTTTATATCCTGATGGAAATCATTCAGTGCTTTCTAATTTTCAGTAATTTGTTCTTAGTCTTGCATAGTAATAACACAATTCATTTGTCTGCTTTCCTCCTATTAATATTTAATTGTTTCTAGATATTCACTATTATGAAGAACCTTTTGGCTGGACAGAATGATAAATGGTTAAAGCATATACTATTTTTGCAAGGACCCAATTTTGATTCTCAGCACCTATGTTGGATAGCTCACAATAGACTGTAACTCTATGGGTGTATGTAGGAAATGAATCACTAAGGCCACATTCATTTATTTCAGTATTTATCAAAGAGCTTTCCAAGGCAATTGCTAATGTTTTTCCTTTCATTATAAGCACATTATGCTATGCTTTCTCCAGATCTCCTTGACAATCAATATTTAGCTTTCTTTATTTCAATATTTTGGTGACTATAATCTTAGTTTAGATTTAATTCTTATTTTTTCAGTTGGCAGTGAAAGTGATATTGAGTTAATTTTCACATTTATATGTACACTTTATACATATCCTGCTTATCTGTAACACTGCTGACCTGGCAGGCAAGATGTACTCACTGGTGCAATAGGGATGGGCCTTATGAAGTAACGGACTGCTTTCTGACTGGACATGATGCCAGATCTACAGGGTCATTAACATCTGGAATTAACATCTACGTGATCAAAATCCATTTCTCTAAAGATTATATGCTCTAAGGAGAGACCTACTTCTGCTGTTTTGGTAATTAACGTAACGTGCCCATAAAATTGCCTTCTAAATATTTAATTTGTAGCCATAGATTGCTACTACTCTTTATTTTGATTAGAATCATCTTTCTGGATACATGCTTTATGCATAGGATAATAAATAATATTTTAACTCTAAATATCACACACACACACACACACACACACACACACACACACACACACACACCCCTACATATATATAGATGCAATTAAATATCTGGTATTAAACTTGTATCCAGACAAATTTGTTAGTACATTTATAAATTGTCATAATTCATAGATTCTTTATGTTAATTATATACAAAATTATATCATCAAAAGATTCATCTTTGTATTAATGCAGATTACTTCAGTAATGCTGTGTATAAGGCTGTCTTAAAATTCACTAGTTTGGTTATAAATTATTTTAATTTTGCTTTGTAATTCAGAGATTTATCTTTGATGTTTCTTCCTCCTCCTACTAGGTTGCCTCTCATGTCCTGAAAGTACTGAGCTTTGAAGTGGGCGGCTTTTGCAGGTGTGATACAGTTCAGCCCCATAGCCTCTCCCTTTCACCTATTATTGCAACTTGGGTATATTCTCATGGTAGAAGTACAGGTACAAAGCAAGCAGCATTCAACTGTGAATGGCTAATGTATGAGATGTCTTAAAATTTATATGCAGAAGATACAGATATGAAGAAATGAGATTTACTATGCTTTCCAAACATGATAACTTCCATTTAGTACACTTTGGTCGTCAGTATTGCACTGACAGAAACATATCCAAGTCTTGTTACCCATCCTTCTGTAGTAGGGAGCTATGAAGGGCATTTTTGAATATAAAATTCTAGGTTAATTGTTTTATTTTTAAACACCATTGGAACAGTTATTCTTCATGCTTAATATGTGATCAACATTTACATTATATTTGTTCCATTTTTACAAGTGTATTTATTCACTTTGTAAAAGTAAAGGTTTAAGTTTAGCAAAGTTTTAAATATATTGAAAAATAGGAGCATGGTGGAGCTCACAGTCCCACATATCCAATTTCTCCTGTTTTAACATCTTAAATCAGTTTAGTGCAATTGTTTGAATTAATTAAATAATATATATTATTAATTAATTGTGTCCCTACTTAATTCTGATTTTCTTAGGTTTTACATAATGTCCTTTTTTTTAAATTCTAGGATCTCATTTGAATACCAAATCAACTTTAGTATCATATCTTCATAAGCTCTTTTTGACTGTGATAGTTTCTCAGTTTTTCTTGACTTTGAAAACTGCTTCAACTACTTGACAATTTTCAATACAGGTCAGACACATGTTAAGAAGATTCCTTTCAGAACATTTGTCTTAGAATTGGACCTGGATTATGGATATGGACATAGGGAAAAGAGAATAATAGGATTGAGGAAAAAAGCATTACCACTACACTTTAAAACTTACAGTAGTCAAGCAGACAGATGGTATTCAAGATGTTTGTTAAGTTTCTATTGTTGCGATTCAAATATTGACCCAAAGCAACCTATTGAAGAAAGAATTTATTTCAGCTAATAACTCTCTGCTAATGAGCTTGCTTCTCACAGTTTGCTCAGCATGCTTCTACAACTTGGTACTACCTGTCCAGGAATGGCACTGCCCATAGTGAGCTGGGCTTTCCCACACTAAACATCAGTAGGGAAAATGCCCCACACGCTTATCCACACGTCAACTGTGTAGGATCACTTTCATTTTTTTTTCTTTTTCTATTTTTGTTATTGGTTATTTTTTTTATGTACTCCTCCCTCCCCCCTGCTTCTATGAGGGTGCATCACTGGGGTACACTGGGGCATCAAGTCTCCACAGGATCAAGGGCCTCCCTTCCATTGATTCCAGATAAGGCAATCCTCTGCTACATATGCAGCTGGAGCCATGGGTCCCTCCATATGTACGCTTTGGTTGGGGGTTTAGTCCCTGGGAGCTCTGGGGTATCTGGTGGGTTGATATTGTTATTCTTCCTATGGGGTTGCAAACCCCTTCAGCTCCTTTTGTCCTTCCCCTAACTCCTCCATTGTGGTCCCATGCTCAGTCTGTTGGTTGGCTGCGTGTATCCACATCTGTATTGGTCAGGCTCTGGCACAGCCTCTCAGGAGACAGCTACACCAGGCTCCTGTCAGCAAGTGCTTCTTAGCCTCATCAATAGTGTCTGGATTTGGAGTCTGCAGATGGGATGGATCCCTAGGTGGGAAAGTCTCTGGATGGCCTTTCCTACAGTCTCTGCTCTACGCTTTGTCCCTGAATTTCCTTTAGACAGGAGCAATTCTGGGTTAATATTTTTGAGATGGGTGGGTGACCCCATCCCTCCACCAGCGGCCATGCCTAACCCCTGGGTAAGGTCTCTACAGGTTCTCTCTCCCCGTCTTTGGGTATTTCAGCTAATGCTATCCTCACTGGGTCCGGGAAGCCTCTTGCTTTCCTAGCATTTGGAAATGGCTTTCTAGTGGCTACCACCAGTTCCCCATTCCCCACTGCTACACATCTCCATCCAATTTCCTAACCTTCTGCACCTGAATCTGCCCCCTTTTACTCTGCCCCTCCTCTTTCCCTCCAAGGTCCCTCCCTCCCTCTACCTCCCATGATTATTTTGTTCCCCCTTCTAAGTAGGACTGAAGCTTTCATACTTTGGTCTTCCTTCTTCTTGAGCTTCATGTGGTCTGTGAGTTGTATTGTGGGTATTCTAAGCTTTTTTCCTAATATCCACTTATCAGTGAGTACATACAATGTGTGTTCTTTTGTGACTGGGTTACCTCACTCAGGATGTTCCCTCTTTTCAAATAACTCTAGCATGTGTCAAGTTGAAAAAAAAAAAACTAAAAGAACACCTACATTATTTTTCTGAAACTCTAAGATGTTAAAGACTCTTTCGTCATCAATTGCCAAAATATGAGAATTAGATGTTATCGTATCAGTCCTGAGCTTTTTGGTAGCACTTACTAAAGTTTTCTGTACTTGCTCTAGGCTTTGTACTCACATCTGAAGATTTGGAGCCCAGGGTTTCCAGTAAGATGGAAAGTATAAAACATTTGTCTTTCTGCGTCTGAATTACTCTCTTTATATGATCCATTCTAGTTCCATTGACTTACCTGCAAAGTTCATGATTTCATTTTTCTTTTTGGATGAATAGTGTTCCATAATGCATATGTATCACACATTTGTCTTTAAATATAAACTTTAGAATGAGTTTATCAAGGTAAATGTTAGTGTTCACTTTATTTATTGAAGTAAAGGCTACTGTATTACTTTAGTGTAAAGGTATTTCAGTTTTCTCTTTACCACTATTTGCAAGGAAGTCATTATGCATAATTCATTCTTATGAAGATTTATAAACCACTCTTGAAATATGGCATATCAAATGTTAACACTTGCAATTTGTAATTTTCTTTATTCAATCATTTATTCCTACAAGTATGAATCAATAATTATACAAGTATTTTTATGATTTGGATTATAGACTAATACCACTTTATAAATTTTACTCCAAACTCTGACAATGGGTGTGGTTTCAGTTGGGGCTTCCATTCCTTCAATACAAGACCTTATTGTTTTCAGTTTACTTGTTGCTCTTTAGTCACCCAACTGTGACAATGAGACATTTCTCTAAGCATTCTGTGCCCCCCTCAACACCCATCATGAGTTACAAGTAACTTGTCAGTTGTAAATTGTTCTTATTTAGTTCTACTAAGTACCCTCATTTTTTGTCATGTCATATAAACTTAGTAACAACTTGCTAAAAATTAAATATACCACTTTTTATCAGTATTTTGTCTTTGTGTTAATTATGTTTAGTTTGAACATAATATGCTTTGTTGTAGAATATTTTTTTTAAATTTCCTTTCTTGGTGTTCTATGATCTTCCTAGATCTATGATCTAATGCTAACCATTTGGGGTTAGTAAGCTAACAGTCATGAGTATTTAAAAAATACTGTGCTTGAATTATTACAGTATCAACTAAATTTCTGTTAATTCTTCTTTTTCTGTTAACTCAGTAAATATATGTGTATGTATACTATTTATAAACAAAGACCACATGGTACAGTAAACATATCCTGACCATAGCCAGAGTAATAAAAGTTCTGTACATTGAAATTTGTGTATGCATATAAGTGAATCTCTCTCTCTCTCTCTCTCTCTCTCTCTCTCTCTCTCTCTCTCTGTGTGTGTGTGTGTGTGTGTGTGCTGTACTTTAGAAGTTGCCCCATATATATTTTGGGGATATTGTGCTCTATTATTTTATATTTTTATCCCTGTTTTAGTGTATGTACTTATACTCAAGCACAGTGTCTTTTCTTATCACAGTCAGAGTTTAATGTTCTTACCAAAAACAATTTTCACTTATTTTACAATGTTTTCATTATTGATATTTTCTTTCAGTTCTGCTGTAGAGCGTCTATCCCTAGCCCTTCATAACCTGCATCTATATACTTTTTTTAACCTTTGTAATTAAATTGACTAGCATATTAGCTATAGCTACATCAGTTCTTCCTCTGGTAACCTCAGCATCTATTTTACATCACCATTAACTTCTGGTTGTTTGACTTTTGGGCTAAGATACTGCTTTAGGCATATTTAAAGCAAAACATGACATATCAAGGAACAGAATTTCAGGCAAGCAGACTTCAACATGATTATTTATTAATCTGGGTCTAGTTTGGATTATATTTAATATTTCCTAATATTCTGATCTAGATCTATGAATATCAGTGATCTCAAATTCTCCCAGGGTCTCTAGGTTACCTCCTGACCTGACCCTCCCTAAGTATTCTTCAGTGAATCTGTGTCTCACAGTACTTTAAGTTGAGGTTTAGAATCTATGTGTTGTTAAGATGGCAAGGTTTGCAAGAATAGGAAGTATTCCACGATGATGGTTGAAATCAGTGTATACTGTATGAAGAAAAAAAATTATGTTATAAACAGAAATTTCAATCTTTTATTAGCCTAGTGACACTGGGCTGTGAGTTTCACTATTTTAAATTTTCCTTTCAGTTTTCATCATATGTAAAACTTATAGGGCATTGGAAAAAGAACAAGCCTCTTCCCCTAAGTAAACTAAGGACAAGCCAAAATATTATCCTGAGACAACTGGCCTCTGAGATGAGAAAAGTTTCTGGTTAACCTTTCTTCTCATTTCAGCTAGAACCACAGATCTTTACCAGGAAGCCATGGTAGTCTCCTGAGGGTAAGCCTTACATAGTATACCATCACAAGCTACCTTCCCCTACAAATAAAGCCCCAAAATATTCTCTTGCTCTGACTTTACTATCAAATACTTTCTTTCATTGCACATTTCATTGTGCCTATCAGTTTAGGTACCAGTGACATCCATTATAGCAAAGATGGATCCTCCCTAGCTAAGCTATTCTCTTGATTCACTTATCTCCTCTTGTTTTTAGATTCTGTGTGGCCTTGCAAAGCTGAAACCTCAAGGAAAGAACAACAACATCAACCAACCAGTTCCCCTCCCCCCCAGCACTTCTAGGAACTAAACCACCAATCAAAGAGAACACGTTGAGGGACGCATGGCTCCAGCTGCATACATAGCAGAGGATGGCATTGTTCGGCATCAAAGGGAGGAGCGGCCCTTGGTCCTGTGAAAGCTCAACTCCTAAGTGTAGGGAAATGCCAGGGAGGGGAGGTAGGAATGGGTAGGTGGGTAGGGGAACACCCTCAATAAGCAAGGAGAGGGGGGATGGGGTAAGGGTTTGGGGGTGATTGGAAAGAAGATAGCATTTGAAATGTAAATAAAGAAAATATCCAATAAAAAACACAAGAAAGTTCACTGATTTTTTTTTCAGTTTGTTTTGTTTTTACCTCCCATTTTCATACTGTAACATTCCCTTACCTCTACTGAATGCTTTTAGTGATAAGTTTTCTTTAGTTTGGCTTTGCAGAGCTCAGGTGACTCTCAATATTATGGAAGCTATAAGGATTTTTTCTGGTCTGTACCTGGAACTGACCCTGTGCCACAGCTCTCCATACCCAAATACCACAGGGAGAGAACTGGTCTCCCAGGAGTACTGACACACAAGTTTGCAGGAGGGACAAACCACAGTCAGAGACACCAAGACTAGCTAACACCAGAGATAGCCAGATGGCAAGACGCAAGGGCAAGAGCATACTCAACAGAAACCAAGGCTACTTGGCATCATCAGAAGCCAGTTCTCCCACCACAGCAAACCCTGGACACCCCAACCCACCAGAAAAGCAAGAATCAGATTTAAAATTGCATCTCCTGATGATGATCAAGGACATTAAGAAGGACATAAATAACTCCCTTAAAGAAATACAGTAGAACACAGGTAGGCAGGTAGAAGCCCTTAAAGAGGAACTACAAAAAACCCTTAAAGAATTGCAGGAAAACACAACGAAACAGGTGAAAGAATTGAACAAAAGCATATAGAACCTAAAGATGGAAATAAAACTATAAAGAAATCACAATGGGAGACAACACTGGAGATAGAAAACCTAGGAAAGAGATCAGGAGTCATGGATGCAAACATCACCAACAGAATACAAGAGATAGAAGAATCTCAGGGGCAGAAGATACCATAGAAAACATTGACACAGCAGTCAAAGAAAATGCAAAATGCAAAAAGCTCCTAAACCAAAACATCCAGGAAATCCAGGACAAAATGAGAAGACCAAACCTAAGGATAATAGGTATAGAAGAGAGTGAAGATTCCCAACATAAAGGGCCAGTAAATATCTTTAACAAAATTATAGAAGAAAACTTTCCTAACCTAAAGAACGAGAATTCCATAAACATACAAAAAGCCAGAGAACTCCAAGTAGATTGGACCAGAAAAGAAATTCCTCCCATTACATAATAGCCAAAACACCAAATACACAAAACAAAGAAAGAATATTAAAAGCAGTAAGGGGAAAAGGTCACATAACATATAAAGCCAGACTTACCAGCATTATACAAACTCCCTCCCTCTGTCTGCTTCCTATGATTAAGTGTCATTCATGCATCCTTCCCTTTCTAAGTGTGATTCATGCATCCTCACTTGGGCCTTCCTTCTTGTTTAACTTCTTTGGGTCTATGGGGAGTACCATGGGTATTCTGTACTTTCTGAATAATATCCACTTATCAGTGAGTACCTACCATGCATGACTTTTGGGGTCTGGGTTGCCTTGCTCAGGATATTTTCTAGTTCCATCCATTTGTCTGAAAAATTCATGATGTCCTCAATTTTAATAGGTCCATTGTGTAAATGAACCACATTTTCTGTATTCATTCTTCAGTTGAGACACAACTGGGTTGTTTCCAGTTTCTGGCTATTATGAATAAAGCTGCTATGAACATAGTGGAGCATGTGTCCTTTTGGTATGATGGAATATCTTTTGCATATTTGTTCAGGAACTATATAGCTCTGTTTTCAGCTAGAACAATTTCCAACTTTCTGAGAAACTACCAGATTGGTTTCCAGAGTGGTTGTAGAAGTTTGCAATCACACCAGCAATGGAAGAGTGTTACCCTTTCTCCAAATTCTCACCAGCATGTGCTGTCACTTGAGTTTTTGATCTTAGCCATTCTGAGGGTATAATGTGAAATCTCAGGTTTGTTTTAATTTGCATTTCCCTGATGACTAAGGATGTTTAGCATTTCTTTAAGTGCTTTTTGACCATTCCAGATTCCTCTAATGAGAATTCTGTTTAGCTCTGTACCCCATTTTTTAATTGGGCTATTTGTTTTCAACAGCAGAAAATTCAAAACTTCTTGATGTTGAGTATCTAACTTCATGGATTTTAAAACTTTAGTCTCTTAATTTGCCCCTTCAGTTTCTTCCTCATATTAGGTAAAATTATGATATATCTTTGAATTTATTTTCTACCAAATTTGATGAGTTTTCTGCAGAAAACATTCACAGTTTTCTTCGGTGAAATTTTGTTCATATTTATCAAGTCTCTCTGAATACTTTCATCAGTGTGTCATTTTTATTTACTTTGCTTACAGTTACAAAATCATTTTATCTATGATGAGGTTCAAGTTTGGGTATAGATTAATTGCTCGTTCCTGTGTTTCATTTATGTTTCAAGTGAAAATTAATATTTTGTTGACTCTTATATTTGTACACATCTGCAATCTCAAGTATGTATATATTTTATTCTCCTACTCAGAATAAATTTAATAAATGATTGTTACCAAAATGTCCTATATTTTGAAATGATTGGGACAATCTCTTGATTCTTGAACCTTTCTCTCTACCTTTACTTTCTGCACAGTGTACTCTCATATCCTTTTCTTACTTGCCTACCATGAAGCAGACTTACCACATCATTTTCCTCTATATTGCCTATGCTCAGTAGCACATTCCTTGTCTTTTTTTTTTCTTTAGAGTGTTATTGGTTGAGTTTTGCCTTTCTTCCCTGTTGATTTGGAGTACACTTCCTTGAAATGAACCTTTTTTTATGAGCAATTATTTTGTGCAGTATCACTTCTTCCACAGACTAGTCGAGATGGACGTTTGGAAAATGCTACAGAGAAGAATGCTAATATTTATTATTAGAATATCTTAAACATGTATCTTCTTCTAAGGCTTAGGTTTGGTTGTGTTCTGTGTCCTTTCTTAGGATTTAGCTAATTTTGTCTGGAGGGTGAGATCCCATTATTTTTGGAATGGTTTCTTAAGCTGATGGTCATCCTCATACGTTTATGTCTAAGTTTAATGTGTGAGTTTCATCAGGCATACAGTTCTATGCTTTGCTCTTAATCTCTCCTCCAATCCTTCCCAATTAATTACTGTTCCATTGCATTACATTAAACTGAGTTTTACTGACATTGTCACTTGATATTTAATAGAGCTCTTTTTTGTAAAATATAGTTTTGGCAAATTTCACATTTATATTAGCAATGCTTATTCATGGAGATGATGAGACCAAAATGATTTGAAAAATACCATGTCCATATTTTATTACAGTATCTGTATATTATGGCTATGAATTCATAAATTATACCAAACAATAGCTAAATATAAACCACTCTATCTATCAAAACCTGTCATGAACATTTGTCAATAAATATTCCCAAAATTTATATGTATTATCTTCATGGTAGCTAACACCTTGATATTTAGAAATCAGAGTAAGCATATATACTCTGTTGCAGCTAGAAGTACTGGAGCTTTTATTTATATAAATAAAGTTAAATTTAACTGAGGAAGTATCTGATAACCTCATCTCACTGACATCCCAACAGGCAAGTATGCCCTGAAGAATATTTCTGTGTAAGAGAACTTTCCAATTTTCTTTGTTTCCATGTAGTCATGCAGACTACAAAATAAGAATAAACAAAAATTCAGATAACTAATTTTGGTAGGTTGTAAGGACAAGTCAATTTATGTAACATCCAGACAACAGCAATGTACTTTGAAAACATCCCTACTTCATTGGCCCCACTTGCTTTAGATGTTAAAATGCTACCTTAGAGCAATATATGCTGCATTGTGAATTGATTCTCTGTGAAGTTTCTTTTCCATTAACTTGGAAAGAACACCATGTTATTTTACTTTCAGGAAAGATAAAAGGAAGCATTTGAGATGCTACTTTTTGCCATAGTAGTGGCGTTGTATAATATTCCCAGTCTGATCATGCATGATTTACTTAAGTGGAGGATTTATTATAGGAAATGTTTTTGTTACTTAAAACACTCTATTCTCACAGTTAAAGAGTAAGATATGGCTCTATTTGTAAACAAGTGAACCATAATATCGGCAATACATCATGTAAAGGTATAATCACTGTCAAAGTGCTAAGGCGCCATCACAGAAAGTGACTCTTGTAATTGACAGAGATGGTGATCAGGCTCCAGAACCATTTGCTGATTGCATATTCATGATCCCACTTTGTAATATGCTACAGTTCCTCTGTGAGTTATTCTAAATGGATGTTTAAACATCACTAGACTGACACTATGTATTTTGAAATTTGCAAGTCTAATCTTTAACACCTCTCTTTCTGCTTTGTCTTGGAGTATCTAAGTCATGAAATGGGGATGTAGCTATGGACCTGAAGAAGAGGTTTGCATGTTATTGCCATTGTCACAGGGAAATCAGATGAATCCAGTCCCCTTTGAACTCAGTTTTTAAGTATTGTCTTTAAAGTAAAAATAGGCAGTCAGTTAAAATTAACATAAATTCAACTGTCCCTTTGTTACTCCTTACCATGAGGTGCTTACGTAGCTGTGCATAATCATTATCTTCAATATTATTCCCCAAGAGGAACTAACTGTTTTTGGTGTTTTTAAACTTCCCTTAATCATGACAAATTGATTTGGAATGTCATATTCAAATAAGCTAGAAAACTGATTTATGAAGTTAAATATATCACTTTTCTATAGGAATTAAACCAAAGGGATTAAAATATATATCTCAATATTGAACTCTAAGTCTAATAATTTCCTTACAATAATGGAGTAAACTGAATAGATTTATGAAGAAATGAATAAATAATACCAAAGCAAATTTACCAGGCTAAGTTAGAGACCTAGGAAGTCAATTAAACATTTCATGACTTTCAAAGAAAGGAGAATTAAGTTCTATTTTTAAGTCAGGGGTATTCAAAAGTTCTTTCACATAATGCGATATATGGCAGTTCAGATGAGTCTAGAGTTGAAAAGAGATCAGAATTATAGTAAATATATACTTTTATAAGTTCAATCTTCCATTTAGGGATTTTTAGAGTGCTTTTTACCCTCTAAGAAAATGTCCAATAATAATGACAGCTTTAAAATACTTCATTAATTAAATCATCAATGCAATACTTAATAAGTATGAAGTATGTATATAAAATGGTATTGAGTGCAAAACTCAGTGAATTTTCACAAAACGTACAAAATTTTAACAATTCAAATGATTAAGTTTTTTATCTAATATTCTAACTTATAATGATATAAGCATATTCTCAGCAGCCTCTTTATCTAAATGTTTTTCTTTTAATATGAGTCAGGAATTAATTTAGAAAGATAAAAATCATCTCTAAATTAATTTTGGAATAAAAGCGTTATTACTTATCCTGGACATTTGTCTATAAGAGACTTGGTTGTGAACCAAGCAAATAGGCTCTGCTCTTTGGCAAATTGTCAAAGGCTTATGCCTTGAAGCAATTATGAGTAAGCCATGTCAATCTTAATGAAACTCAAGGGATGAACTTGGAATCTAAATTGCAGTTTGATTTCTACAGTAACAATCTCTTAAATTAGGTGGACACTATACATCATCATATGTATAGTTTTTCCTATATAGATCTGTATAGATGCTGTTGGAAGAAGAGACACATCACCATTTAGAAGCTCCAAAGTCTTGTCTGTAATAGAAAGATTCTTTCAGAACAGTTATTTAAATCAGAAAGTGGCACTTGAAAAAAAAAAAAAAAGATCATCAATAAGAACAAATGGGTACCATTATAAAAGTTCTCTTTGTTTTCTGGGATTTATTTTTTTATTTTCTTTTGTATACAATTTTTATTTACTACGCACTCTTCATACAACTAGCTTTGCATTGGGAAAAATGATAAAATGATGAAAAATAAAAGACGGCAAGGTCCGTGAGCTTACAGGTGATGAAAGTAACATAGGACCGTCACACATTTAGTCAACGAATGGTTACTGAGCTCATATCATGTGCCAAACAAATCACAGGTGATTTGAATAAAACATTAACAATGAAGTTTTTGCCACTTAAGAGATTAAATTACAATAAAAGAGGTTGATTATAAGCAAAAGGTATAAATATATTGTGTGACAAAGTCACTTCACTTTTGGCTTTCATTACTCATTTTGTTTTGTTATCATCAAGCCTTTTCTGGTGTGACTTTTCAACATTTTTGAACCTGGGATAGTCTTTCAGTATGATTTGGGAACACAATTAGTTTTATTCTTTAATCTATTTTTACAGTCCAGTTGTCATCCCCCTTCTAGTCTGCCCTCCAACTAATTACCATTCCATTCCTTCCCCCCACTCCTCCCACCCCAATATCCATCTTCTAGAGGATGTCCCCACCCACAACCCCCACCCCACCAGACACCCACAGTCACTGGGGGCTTAAGTCTCTCGAGAGTTAGGCGCATCTTCTCTCACTGAGGCCAGACCAGGCAGACCTCTGCTGTATAGGTGTCAGGAGCCTCAAATCCACTAGTGCATGCTGCCTGGCTGGTGGCTCAGTGTCTGAGAGATCTCAGGGGTCCAGGTTAGTTGAGACTGCTATTCTTCCTATGGGGTCACCCTCCTCTTCTGTTTGGCAGGCAAATGGATGGAACTAGAAAATATCATCCTGAGTGAAGTAGCTCAGACCCAAAAGGACATGCATGGTATGTACTGACTAATAAGTGGCTATTAGCCAAAATAGTACAGAATACCCAGGATACAGTCTACAGAACTTAAGAAGGTCAAAAAGCCAGAGAACACAATTTGATGGATGTAACCACATGCTAAGCACAAATTTATGCATCAAGAAGCCTTTGGACTTTTATTTTCTTTCTGACTATACCTAGTTCATGAGGGCATCTAAGAGTCAGGTTATGTGCATCTAACTGAAATGAGTGAGTCCGATGTTATGAGCACATCCAACTATGCTCTGCGTAGAATTCTTGCATATTTTCAATTGTCCAAGACCACCTCACTTAGAAGCTTACAAAGCCTTAGTAATTAAAGCAGTATTATGAGAACAAAATAATGAGCAAATAGGTCTGTGGAACCCTCGAGCAAGTTAAAATTTATTCTGTAGATATAATAACTTGATCTTTGTCAGAGACCAAAAATAATATGAAGAGAAGATAGAATTTTTAAAAGATAATGTTAGAGAAATTGGATTTTCTCATCCAAGTAAGTGCATCTAGACACAAACCTTACAACCAAAAAGTACATCATAGATCTAAATGCAAACTGTGAAACTTTTAATCTCCTAGAAAAATGATATAATCTTGGGTTTGGCAGTGGACTTTTAGATGTGATATCAAAGGTACATTCTCTGAACTAAAGAAATAATAAGCTGGATTTTATTAAAATGAAATGCATGCTATCTGAAAGACACTGTTCAAAGAATAAAAAGAGAAGTCACAGACTAAGAAAAACCTAAATATATCCAATGAAAGACTAATTAAAAACATAAAAAAGCCCTGAATATCAATAATTTAAAATAAAACATCTGAGTTTTTAAAAAAATGGTTGAAGATGTATAGTTTGACCTTCATATGGGTCCTGACCAACTGGAATGGGGTTTATCCCAAAAGGTGCTTGTATGTGGAATATGTTCTACAGGCTGGGCAGCCCTGTCTGGTCTTAATGGGAAAGGAAGCACCTAGCCTTGCAGAAGCTTGAAGTACCAAGGTTGGGGGAAAATCCAACGGGCCCCACCTGCTCAGAAAAGAAGGGGAGGGGAGATGGAGGACGGGTTGTGAGAGGGGGTGACCAGGAAGAGGCAGTGAGCAGGATACAAAGCAGATAATCAGAAAACACAATAAAATTTTTTAAAAACCTGAAAAATAGGTCAAAGATGTAACAGTTATCTCACCAGTGACGATATCCAGATGGCAAATACATTTATTAAAACATTCTGAAGATACTAAGTCATCAGTAAAATGCAAATTAAAGCTACAAGAAGATATTAAATAATTATTAGGATGACTAAAATCTAGAACACAGGCAGTACTATGTGCTCACAAGAGTGCTGTGTATTAGGATCTGTAATTTGTTTTGGGTGAGAATATAAAATGGTAAGTAACTATGGAAGATCATTTCACACATTCTTGTAAACTAGGCGTCCACTTACCATGTAAGCTGACAATCATCCTACCTGGAATTAAGTCAGAGAAGTTGAAAACCTATGTCTGCACAATCACCTAGTTATAGAGTCTGTAGTTATAGAGACTTTGTTCAGAATTGCCCCAAATTGGAAGCAACAAAAATGGTTTGTAGTAGAATGAGAGAGAGAGGGAGAGGGAGAGGAAGAGGAAGAGGAAGAGGGAGAAAGAGAGATAGCAAACCGATCATCAAACAGTGGTGGCGCGCACCTTTAATCCCAGCACTTGGGAGGCAGAGGCAGGTGGATTTCTGAGTTCAAGGCCAGCCTGGTCTACAGAGTGAGTTCCAGGACAGCCAGGGCTACACAGAGAAACCCTGTCTCGAATAAAACAAACAAACAAACAAAAAACCAAACCAAACAACAACAACAACAAAAGAAATTTCAAGTAGCTAGTCTGGAAGAAATGTACATACATATGAGCATATGGATTCAGTAGGTTGTCCATATATTTGTACACTCACAAATATGCATATATACATTTGCATATACATACAATAATAATAGTAATAATCAAAGAAGAGAAGATGAATTTGAAATGGCGATATGGAAGGAGTTGAAAAGGGAGAGAGAAGCAGGAGTAATATAAACTTAGTGCTTGTATATGAATTTCACAACAAAATAAAATAAGCAAAGCCTGATACATTCAGACAGTGGAATGGTATTTAGAACTGTGCTATCAACTCATGAAAAAGACATCAAAGAAATACAAGTTCTTACTAGGAACCAAAAGAAAGTAGTCTGAAAAGGCTGCAGACAGTGTGGTTCCATCCACATGGCATTCAATAGAAGACAGAACTGTACAACTAAAAATATCAAGGATTTCAAAAGTTGTGGGACAGCAAGATACATTAGAAAAATGGAGAAGACATTTTTCTTTGGCTTTGTTGACAATTGAACAGAGAATTTTTATGGCTTGAGCTGCATGATTCTATAATAATGTATGTATATAACTGTGTGTTTATCTGAACATGTAGACTCTATAAAAGAACAAACTTCTCTAGTATTATGTTCTAAACTTGGATTCATGCTTGGGTCTTAAAATGGTCAAGAGATATGTAAATATATAATATCACATTTTAGGAGAATATTTTATATCTAATAATTTATCCATTTCTTTTTTGCATTATGCCTTAAGAAGAATGTAGAAGAAGAGTCAACTGAGGTTGTCACGAGAAAATAAGTTATTATTACATATGTGAAACTTTTCCTTTACTACAATGTAAAGTGGATTGACTGATATAGAACATTCTACAACACACAGTACCAAATGTGAGTGTTCAGCAAGCTCTTGAAGTCTTCAAAGACAGCCAAACACATAACCCAGTAAAAAACAAACAAACAAACAAACAAAAAAAAAACCTAGTAAAATTCTGAGAAGTAATATGGAAGAAAATATTATGTGGCAGAATACATGTTTTAGGTAATTTCATCTCTCTGCTTTTCTGTCTGTCTCTGTCTATGTCTCTGTCACTCTCCTTCTCTCTCATGTGTTTGTGTTCAACATTCTTAGATACAAGTCTAGATAAAATAGAGAAACAAAGAAAAGGTAAAATAGAGGAGAGTTTATTGAGAATGAAGAAAGGAGCCATCAAGCTGGGAGAGAGGAAATAAGAAAAATTAAAGAGGAAATGAATGCGATCAAAGTACATTAAAAACCTGTAAAGAAATTCATAATAAAATGAATCATTTAAAAGTCTAAGATGCAGCAGGGCAGTGGTGGCGCACACCTTTAATCCCAGCACTTGGGAGGCAGAGGCAGGTGGATTTCTGAGTTCGAGGCCAGCCTGGTCTACAGAGCGAGTTCCAGGACAGCCAAGGCTACACAGAGAAACCCTGTCTCGAAAAACAAAACAAAAACAAAAACAAAACAAAACAAAAGTCTAAGATGCACTTACAAAGCACAAAATTCACAGATTTCCTTAAAAAAAAGAAAAAAAGATGTGAAAGAAGATAAGAAACACTATTACACAGTATATTGAGTAAATTACCTATGGTATTAACACATGCTTTGTTAGATATTCTTGCTTAACTGAAGATGAAGGTAAGTATTAGTCCAGGATAAAATATGATCTATAATAATTACATATATCAAATTCATTTTGATATTATATTCTTAAATTATAAGGAACTTACTGAAATATGAAATATTAGGTACCCAACACATTCTTGCCAGGTCCTTGTACCTCATTGAAAATCATCGTTCACAGTTTCTCTAAATTTGTCACTTTTTTACCTTTTCTTAATCTTATGTATTGTTAGAACTTAAGTCTTTCTTTCCTTTTTTGGTATTTTATTTACATTTCAAATGTTATCCTTTTTCCAGGTCTCCCCTTTGGAAACCCCCTATCCCATCCCCTCTCCCCTGCCTCTATGAGGGTATTCCCCCACACACCCACCCACTACCATCTTCCCTCCTTGGCATTCCCCTATACTAGGACATCTAACACTACCAGACCCAATGTCCTCAATTTCCACTGATGACCAACAAGGCCCTCCTCTGCCACATATGTAGCCAACACAATGGGCCCCTCCAAATGCATTATTTGGTTGGTGGTCCAGTCTCTGAAGCACCAGGGGGCCTGATCAGTTGACACTGTTGCTCCCTCCCTATAGGGCTGCAAACTCCCTCAGCTCCTTCAGTTCCTTCTCCAACTCCTCCATCTGGGACCCCATGCTCACTCCAAGAGTTGCAGTAAATTGAAACATGGGGTGTTCTGAACTTTTGGATTAATACCCGCTTATCAGTGAGTACATACCATGTTTGTTCTTTTGTGACTAAGTTACCTCACTCAGTATGATATTTTCAAGTTACATCCATTTGCCTGGGAATTTCATGAAGTCATTGTTTTTAATAACTGAGTAGTATTACATTGTGTAAACATACCACATTTTCTGTATCCATTCCTCTGTTGAAGGACATCTGGGTTGTTTCCAGCTTTTGGCTATTATAAATATGGCTGCTCTGAACATAGTGGAGCATGTGTCCTTATTACATGTTGGAGCATCTTCTCAGAATATGCCCAGGAATAGTATAGCTGGGTCCTCAGGTAGTATTATGTCCAATTTTCTGAGGGTCTGCCAAACTGATTTCCAGAGTGGTTGTACCAGCTTGCAATCCCACCAGCAATGGAGGAGTGTTCCTCTTTCTCCACATCCTTGTCAGCATCTGCAGTCACCTGAGTATTTTATCTTAGCCATTCTGGCTGGTGTGAGGTAGAATCTCAGGTTTGTTTTGATTTGCATTAACCTGATGACTAAGGATGTTGAACATTTCTTTAGGTGCTTCTCAGCCCTTCGAGATTCCTTAGTTGAGAATTCTGTTTAGCTCTGTTCCCCATTTTTTGATAAGGTTATTTGGTTCTCTGGAGTCTAACTTCCTGAGTTCTTTGTATATATTGGATATTATCCCTCTAGCAGATGTAGGATTGGTAAAGATCTTTTCCCAATCTAGTTGGTTGCCTTTTTGTCCTATTGACAATGTCCTCTGCCTTACAGAAGCTTTGCAATTTTATGAGGTCCTATTTGTCGATTGATGATCTTAGAGCATAAGCCATTGGTGTTCTGTTCAGGAACTCTTCCTCTGTGCCCATGTGTTGAAGACTTTCAAGAAAGTATGTTTCCCACTTTCTCTTCTATTAGATTCAGTGTATCTGGTTTCATGTGGAGGTCCTTGATCACTTGGACTTGAGCTTTGTACATGGAGATAGGAATGGATCAATTTGCATTCTTCTACATGTTGACCACCAGTTGAGCCAGCACCATTTGTTGAAAATGCTTGCCTTTTTTCCACAAGGTAGTTTTAGCTCCTTTGTCAAAGATCAAGTGACAAAGGTGTGTGGGTTCATTTCTGGGTCTTCAATTCCATTCCATTGATCTACCTGCCTGTCACTGTACCAATACCGTGCAGTTTTTATCACTACTGCTCTGTAGTACAGCTTGAGGTCAGGGAAGCTGATTCCCCCAGAAGTTCTTTTACTGTTGAGAATAGTTTTTGCTATCCTTGGTTTTTTGTTATTCCAAATGAATTTGAGAATTGCTCTTTCTAAGTCTATGAAGAATTGAGTTGGAATTTTGATGGGGATTACATTGAATCTGTAGATTGCTTTCAGCAAGATGGCAAATTTTACTATAGTAATCCTGCCAATCCATGAGCACAGGAGAGCTTTCCATCTTCTGAGGTCTTCTTCGATTTCATTCTTCAGAGACTTGAAGTTCTTGTCATAGAGATCTTTCACTTGTTTGGTTAGGGTCACACCAAGATACTTTATATTGTTTGTGACTATTGTGAAGGGTGTCATTTCCCTAATTTCTTTCTTAGCCTGTTTATCCTTTGAGTATAGGAAGGCGACTGATTTGTTTGAATTAATTTTATGTCTGGCCACTTTGCTGAAGTTGTTTATATGCTATAGCAGTTCTCTGGTGGAATTCTTCGGGTCACTTAAGTATATGATCATATAATATGCAAATAGTGATATTTTGATTTTTTCCTTTCTAATTTGTATTCTTTTGACTTCCTTTTTGTCTAAATGCTCTAGGTAGAACTTCAAGTACTATATTGAATAGATAGGGAGAGTGTGGACAGCCATGTCTAGTCCCTGATTTTAGTGGGAATGCTTCAAGTTTCTCTCCATTTAGTTTGATATTCGCTACTTTTTGCTGTATATTGCTTTTACTATGCTTAGGTATGAGCCATGGATTCCTGATCTTTCCAATACTTTTATCATGAAGGGATGTTGAATTTTGTCAAATGTTTCTTCAGCATCTAATGAAATGACCATGTGGTTTTTTTTCTTTGAATTTGATTATGTAGTGGATTGCATTGATGGATTTGTGGGTATTGAACCATCCCTGCATCCCTGGGATGAAGCCTACTTGATCATGATGAATGATGGTTTTGAGGTGTCCTTGGATTTGGTTTGCGAGAATTTTTTTAAAATTAATTAATTAATTTATTTTTGATACTTTATCTACATTTCCAATGTTTCCCCTTTTCTGGGACTCCTCTTTGGAAACCCCCTATACCCTCCCCCTCTCCGCCTCTGTGAGGGAATCCCTCCTCCCACATACCCGCCCACCCATCCCCATATTCCCACCTTGACATTCCCCTTTACTGGGGCCACTAGCACCCTCAGGCCCAAGGGCCTCTCCTTTCTCTCTGATGGCCATCGAGGTCATCCTCTGCCACATATGTAGTCGGAACCATGGGTCAATAGATGTGTATTCTTTGGTTGGTGGTCCGAACTCCAGGACGACTGGGTGGGGGTGGGTTCAGGCCCATTGACGTGCTTGCTCCCTCCATGGGGCTACAAATACCCTCAGCTCCTTCAGAACTTTCTCCAACCCCTCCATCTGAGACCTCACTCTCAGTCCAGCGGTTACTGTTAAGTGAAACTTGGACATTCTGAACTTTTGGGCTAATATCCGCTTATCAGTGAGTACATACCATGTTCGTTTTTTTGTGACTGAGTTACCTTGCTCAGGATGATATTTTCAAGTTCCATCCATTTGCCTGCAAATTTCATGAAGTCATTGTTTTTAATAGCTGAGTAGTACTCCATTGTGTAAATGTACCACATTTTCTGTATCCATTCTTCTGATGAGGGACATCTAGGTTGTTCCCAGCTTCTGGCTATGATAAATATGGCTGCTATGAACATAGTGGAGCATGTGTCTTTGAT
>CM052702.1:84870716-84883656 GCA_028551405.1 Uromys caudimaculatus
CATCATAATGAGAAATGATTTTAAATCTGAGTCTTGCTTTTCTGGTGTGTTGGGGTATCCAGGGCTTGCTGTGGTGGGAGAACTGGGTTCTGATGGTGCCGAGTACTCTTGGTTTCTGTTCTTTATGTTCTTACCCTTGCCTTTTGCCATCTTGTTGACTCTGATGTTAGCTGATCTTACTCTGTCTGGTTGTGGTTTGCCCCTCCTGCAGGCCTCTGTGTCAGTACTCCTTGAAGACCAGCTCTCTCTGAGAGGTGTTTGGGTTTGGAGAGCTGTGGCACTGGGTCTGCTCTGGAGTGCAGAAGGAAATCGGAAAAATCTTGTCCCCAGCTGTCCCTTGGTTCCTATGCCCTGATGGCTCTGCAAGGGTCCCTCTTGGTCCAATGAGTTTGAGCAGAAGTGGTGGTTTTGCCTGTGCTCAAAGGTATGCCAGCACTCCTGGGATACCGGCTCTCTCCTGGAGTCTTGTGGCCTAGGCTGGGGTCCCCAGGCACAGGCCCCTGGTGGCCCAGGCAGAGGTCTCCACCCACAGGTGGGAACCTGAAGGTTCAGAGATTTTGTGTTCCACGGCTTCTCAGGCGCTGGGTCCTGGCGGATCCTGGCAGGTCCAGGTGAGAGGTGTTGCTTCCCTTTATCCCACTCACGGCTTTCCCAAGCTCCTGGGAGGGTAGCTTTTTCAGGTGTTTGTTGGCTATGGACTCCTGGTGGCCCAGGCAGAGGTCTCCGCCCACAGGTGGAAACTGGAAGGTTCAGAGATTTTGTGTCTCCCGCTTCTCAGGTCCTGGGTCCCGGCGGATCTGGACAGGTCCGGGTGAGAGGTGTTGCTCCCCTTAACCCCACTCACTGCTTTCCCAAGCTCCTGGGAGGGTAGCTTTTTCCAGCACTAGTTGGCTATATACTCCTGGTGGCCCAGGCAGAGGTCTCCGCCTCCAGGGGGTTTCTATGCCCGCCTACCTTGGTCCCTGTGTCTCCCAGGTTCAGAGCAGTTCCAGGTGAGCTGTGGAGGTTGTCTTGGGCCCACTCCCAGCTTTTCCAAGCTGCTGGGAGTGTATCTTTGTCCCGGCGCTAATTTGCTATGGAGCCCTGTGGCCTAAGCTGAGGTCCCCGCCGCCTGCGGAAGTTCCTGTCCCTCAATCTCTGTGGCCTGCGGAAACTGGGCAGAATCGGTGAGCACTGGGGCTCGTTTTGCCTCCACTCGGGGCTTTTCCACGCTCCTGGGAGAGAAATTTTCTCCCGGCGCTGCTTGACTATGGAAACCTGGAGGCCCAAGCAGAAGTCTCCTGCCTCAACTGCCCGCTGTTGGGATCCAGGGAGTTTCTATGCCCGCCTACCTTGATCCCTGTGTCTCCCAGGTTCGGTGCAGTTCCTGATGAGCTGTGGAGGTTGTCTTGGGCCCACTCCCGGCTTTTCCGAGCTGCTGGGAGTGTATCTTTGTCCCAGCGCTAATTTGCTATGGAGCCCTGTGGCCCAAGCTGAGGTCCCCGCCACCGGCAGGAGTTCCTGTCCCTCAATCTCTGTCAGTTTGCGAGAATTTTATTGAGTATTTTTGCATTGATATTCATAAGGAAATTGGTTTGAAGTTTTCTTTCTTTGTTGGGTCTTTGTGAAGTTTTGGTGTCAGTGTAAATGTGCCCTCATAGAATGAATTAGGTAGTGTTCTTTTTGTTTCTATTTTGTGGAATAGTTTGAAGAGTATTGGTATTAGGTTTTCTTTGAAGGTTCGATAGAATTCTTCAATAAACCCATCTGGTCCTGGACTCTTTTTTGGTTGGGAGAATTTAATGACTGCTTTTATTTCTTTAGGGGTTATGGGACTATTTAGATGGTTTATCTGATCCTGACTTAACTTTGATATTTGGTATCTGTCTAGAAATTTGTCTATATCATCCAAATTTTCCCATTTTGTTGAGTATAGGCTTTTGTAGTAGGATCTGATAATTTTTTTTGAATTTCCTCAGATTCTATTGTTATATCTCCCTTTTCATTTCTGATCTTGTTAATTTGGATAATGTCTCTGTGCCCTCTGGTTAGTCTAGCTAAGGGTTTGTCTATCTTGTTGATTTTCTCAAAGAACCAACTCCTGGTTTTGTTGATTCTTTGTATAGTTCTTTTTGTTTCTACTTGGTTGATTTCAGTCCTGTGTTTAATTATTCCTTGCCTTCTACTCCTCTTGGGTGTATTTGCTTCTTTTTGTTCTAGGGCTTTCAGGTGTGCTGTTAAGCTGCTAGTGTACTCTCTGTCAAGTTTCTTTCTGGAGGCACTCAGAGCTGAGTTTTCCTCTTAACTCTGCTTTCATTGTGTCCCATGAGTTTGGGTATGTTGTACTTTCATTTTCATTAAATTCTAGGAAGTCTTTAATTTCTTTCTTTCTTTCTTTCTTTCTTTCTTTCTTTCTTTCTTTCTTTCTTTCTTTCTTTCTTTCTTTCTTTCTTTCTTCTTTGACCAAGTTATCATTGAGTAGAGTGTTGTTCAGCTTCCCTGTGTATGTGAGCTTTCTGTTGTTATTGTTGCCATGGAAGACCAGCCTTAATCCTTATTGATCTGATAGGACGCATGAGATTATTTCAATCTTTTTTTATCTGTTGAGATTTGTTTTGTGACTAATTACATGGTCAGTTTTGGAAAAAGTACCATGATGTGCTGAGATGAAGGTATATTCTTTTGATTTAGGTTGAAATGTTCTATAGATATCTGTTAAATCCATTTGGTCCATAACTTCTGTTAGTTTCACTGTGTCTCTGTTTAGATTGTGTTTCCAAGATCCATCCATTGATGAGAGTGGGGTGTTGAAGTCTCCTACAATTATTGTGGGAGGTACAATGTGTACTTTGAAATTTAGTAAATTTTCTTTTATGAATGTGGGTAGCCTTGCATTTGGAGCATAGATGTTCAGAACTGAGAGTTCTTCTTGGTAGATTTTTCCTTTGATGAGGATGAAGTGTCCTTCCTTATCTTTCTTGATGACTTTAGGTTGAAAGTTGATTTTATCCAATATTAGAATGGCTACTCCTGCCTGTTTCTTGGGACCATTTGCCTCGAAAAATTTTTGCAGCCCTTTATTCTGAGGTAGTGTTTGTCTTCAATACTGAGGTGTGTTTCCTGTATGCAGTAAAGAGCTGGGTCCTGTTTTTGCATCCAGTCTGTTATCCTATGTCTTTTTATTGGGGAATTGAGTCCATTAATGTTAAGAGATATTAAGGAATAGTGATTGTTGCTTCCTGTTATTTTGGGTGTTATTTTTATGTTTGTGTGACTATCTTCTTTTGGGTTTGTTGAAAGATTACTTTCTTGCTTTTTCTAGAGTGTAGTTTCCCTCATTGTGTTTGTGTTTTTCATGTATTATCCTTTGTAGGGCTGGGTTTGTGGAAAGATATTGTGTAAATTTGGTTTTGTCATGGAGTATCTTGGTTTTACTATCTATGGTAATTGAGAGTTTTGCTGGGTATAGCAGCCTGGGTTGGCAGTTGTGTTCTCTTAGTGTCTGTATGAGATCTGTCCAGGATCTTCTAGCTTTCATAGTCTCTGGTGAGAAGTCTGGTGCTATTTTGATAGGTCTGCCTTTATATGTGACTTGACCTTTTTCCTTTACTGCTTTTAATATTCTTTCTTTGTTTTGTGCATTTGGTGTTTTGACTATTATGTGACAGGAGGAATTTCTTTTCTGGTCCAATCTATTTGGAGTTCTGTGGGCTTCTTCTTTTATTATTTATTTTATTTTTATTTTTATTTTTATTTTTATTTTTATTTTTATTTTTTATTTTTTATTTTTTGGTATTTTCGAGACAGGGTTTCTCTGTGTAGCCCTGGCTGTCCTGGATCTCACTCTGTAGACCAGGCTGGCCTCAAACTCAGAAATCCACCTGCCTCTGCCTCCCAAGTGCTGGGATTAAAGTCGTGTGCCACCACTACCCTGTTCTGTATGCTTCTTGAATGTTTATGTTCATCTCTTTCTTTAGGTTAGGGAAGTTTTCTTCTATAATTTTCTTGAAGATATTTACTGACGCTTTAAGTTTGGAATCTTCACTCTCTTCTATATCTATTATCCTTAGGTTTGGCATTCTCATTGTGTTCTGGATTTCCTGGATGGTTTGGGTTAGGAGCTTTTTGCATTTTGCATTTTCTTTGACTGTTGTGTCAATGTTTTCTGTGGTATCTTCTGCACCTGAGATTCTCTCTTCTATCTCTTGTATTCTGTTGGTGAGGCTTGCATTTATGACTCCTGATATCTTTCCTAAGGTTTCTATCTCCACTGTTGTCTCCCTTTGTGATTTCTTTGCTGTTTCTATTTCCATTTTTATATCTTGAATTGTTTTGTTCATTTTCTTCACCTGTTTGATTGTGTTTTCCTGTATTTAGTCCTTAAGGACTTCTAGTTGTTTATCTGTGCTCTCTTGTATTTCTTTATGGGAGTTATTTACTTCTTTCTTAAAGTCCTGTATCATCTTCATGAGAAGTGATTTTAAATCTGAGTTTTCCTTTTCTGGTGTGTTGGTGTATCCAGGGCTCACTGTGGTGGGAGAACTAGATTCTGATGATGCCAAGTTGCCTTGGTTTCTGCTCCTTATGCTCTTGCCCTTGCCTTTCACCATTTAGTTATCTCTGGTGTTAGCTGGTCTTACTCTCTCTGACTGTGTCTTGTCCCTCCTGTAGGCCTTTTTGTCAGTACCCCTTGGAGACCTTTTCTTTCTGAGAGGTATTTGGGTTTAGAGAGTTGTGGTACAGGGTCAACTCTGGGGTGCAGACAGAAACCAGAAGGATCCTGTCCCCAGCTGTTCCTTGGTTCCTGTGTCCTGATGACTCTGCAAGGGTCTCTCTTGATCAAGGAATTTGAACAGAAGTGGTGATCTTCCTGTGTTGGAAAGTGTGTTGGCACTCCAGGGAGACCAGCTCTCTCCTGGCACTGGGTATGGAGCCCTGTGTCACAGGATCAGGCCCTGGCCTCAGAAGGAAACCAGAAGGCCACTCCTCAGTCCCTGAGGGTTCTGGGTGGGTCTCTCTGAACAGTGGTGCTGGCCTTTCCCCCATCACAGGCTTTTCCACACTTCTGAAAAGGTAACGTTTTCCCTAAACTACTTGGATATGGAGCTGCGTGGCACAGACCACAGGCATAAATGGGAAGGCTCCTGTCCCAGGGTGTTCCTTGTTCCCTATGTCCTGAAGATTCCAGGAGTGTCCTGCTGAGCAGTGTGCTCCTCTTACATCCACTCATGAGCTTGTCCACAGTCCTGGGATGCTAGCTTTCTCCCTGCGCTATTTGGTTATGGAGCTCTGTGGCACAGACTGAGGCCTCCAGCTGCAGAAGGAAACTGGAAGTCTCCTATCCCAGGCTCCTTGTACTTCCCTGTGTCCTGGAAGTTCCAGGCAGGTCCCTCTGATGAGAGGTACTGGCCTTACTCCTTGATCATAGGCTTGTTCACACTCCTTGGAGGGTAACTCTTTGCCTGTGCTATTTGGGTATGGAGCCGTGTGGCACAGACCAAAGACATAAACTGGAAGACTCCTGTCCTAGGCTGTTCCTAAGTCCCCATGTCCTAAGGCTTTCTTTCAATCTTGGAAAAAAATTGCCGGTTTACTATGGTCATTTATATTTTGGGTATTTCCCATTAGCACATAAGCTATCATAAAAAATTCTGTGGAACAAACCTGGCATGGTGGAAAGAAGCCCCATGTATCTGTCCCAGGTGCTGAGGCTCTGGGTGGGACAGAAGACAAGCAGGAAGTGGCTGCATGTCTTCCCACACAGTTCAATGGGCAGGTGGGGGCTATGGGAAGCCTTTGCAGGCCCTGTGTGTGGATGGGGGAGGGGGCCATTCCAGAGGAACGTGCAGCAGCCATCTCCGTGGGTTTTCGAGCCTGGGGCACAGAAGTCGCTACAGGGTGCTGCAGACAGGCTAGTCACAGCACAGCTGGGATTCCCACAGAGACCAGGTTTTGGCGGCTTGGGGCACCGGGCTAGCTGCTTAGGCTTGGGTGAATGGGTACCATCTGGGAGTACTGGGAAGCCCTCGGTGAGAGATTAGACGCAGCTCCTTAATTGAGTGCTGGACCCCTTGCTTCCCATGCTGGGTCCAGATGAAGAGACAGTTCATAATTCTAAAACATTCATTTTCATCGTGTGGAGTAGCATGAATGGAATTGTACCCCCCCCTTCCTGGGAGAGGCGAGGTAGATATAGTAACTGGGAAGAGGTGTGGCTAAGCCTCTAGGTGTCTCATTAACATGGGGATGGCTTGGGGTCTGTGTGGCCACACCTCTACCTGAGGAGGGGTGATATGTGACCGTGACTGGAGCCAAAAGCCTCCCGGGAGCGTTGGCATAACATTTTCTGATCCCTTGTGAATTGTTCTGCTGGGTCGCCCAGATTTTACGCCTATGCTCAACTAGGTGCCAGATTGTTCCACAAAATTCTTCACCATTTTGTTCAGTGATGGATCTGAGGCACTAAGAACAAAATATACATTCAAAAATATTTGTAAATTATGATGTCATAAACTTTAGAGAAATAAGCTTAGAGGCAAAAACTAAATATAGGACTCCAACTTATTCTGCACAAACAACTTTTATTAAAATAGGAAAATTCTAACAAACAATTTATATGTTTTCAAGGATGTTTGGTACTGGTAACAGAATAGACACATAGGTCAATGGAATAAGAAACTACATATGATGTTTAAATGATTATGGATAAAGAAGGAAGGCAGTGAAATGAATGGATGGACCTTAACAAGAAATTGTGCAGAAGGAACTGAACACTCAACAGCAAAACAGAAAGAAAAAATTATCTATAACTAATACTTGTATTTTTTTTCAAAAAATGACTTAGAATGAGCCATGAATTTAAATGTAAAACAATAAATACTTTAGAAAATAAGAGAAAATGCTTAGAATCTAGGGCTAACCAAAGAGACGTTAGATTAGATACTCTAAAATGTTATCCATAAAAAGAAAAGGTTGATAAAACTGAATCTGTTAGCAATATGAAAAATATGCAAAAGATTGAGAATAATAATAATAAAACCTTCAAAACCTAAATGGTTTCTAGACCTAAAGAACTCTTAAAATTTAATATTAATAAAGCAAACATGCCGGGCAGTGGTGGCACACGCCTTTAATCCCAGCACTTGGGAGGCAGAGGCAGGCGGATTTTTGAGTTCGAGGCCAGCCTGGTCTACAGAGTGAGTTCCGGGACAGCTAGGGCTACACAGAGAAACCCTGTCTCGAAAATAAATAAATAAATAAATAAATAAATAAATAAATAAATAAATAAATAAATACAAAAGGAAACATGATCAAAAATGTCATGATCAGATGTTTATTTCATTTAAAAGGATATGTAGATGGCAAATAATCACATGAATAGTGTTGCATATTAGCATGGGCACATGTAAATTTAGAATAGAATTGGATATATGATAAGATTTATTTGAATTATTAAGATTACAAAAACTTAAAGGGAAAATGTGGAGATTCTGGATTATTCATACACTACATACATTAAGCTGAGAAGCCAGTATGCTAAAAAAATTTTGGCATTCTTATAAAATCAAACATTCAACTTTCATGTACCTAAACAGTTATACTTTGATACATGTATTCCACAGACAGAGAACAATGCCTACACAAAGCAGTGATGCTATTTTTTACTCAAAATAAGACAAAACTGGAAAGCATTAATATATTCTTTCATTGATTCTAGCTATACAAAGTGTGATACACTTCATAAAACAGCAGTTAGCAATAAACAATAACAAGCCATAGACACAAGTAATTCTATAGAGGAAGAGGGCAATATCAATTGGTTACATTCCATATGGAGAACAGTAATAGTAATAGTTGTTATGGGCGTTTGAATATGCTGGGGCCATAGAAAGTGGCACTATTAGGAGTCGTGGACTTGTTGGAGGAAGTGTTGGAGGAAGTATATCACTGTGGGGATAGGTCTTAAAGCTCCATCCAGTGCAAAAGAATCCTCCTTCTGGCTATATACAGAAGAGAGCCTTCTGATCAAGATGTAGAGCTCTCAGCTCTTTCTCCAGCACCATGTTTGCCTGCATACTGTGAGGCTTTCTACTCTGATGGTAATTAACTAAACCTCTGAAACTGTAAACCAGCCCAATTAAATGGTGTCCTTTATAAGAGTTGCCTTGGTCATGGTCTCTTTAGAGCAATGGAAACCCTAATTAAGACATTTTTTGTCAGGCACTGGAGAGGAGAAGGCAGGTTACTATGGTTATGTTAAAATACCAGAAGGAATCTCCATAGTGATGATCTGAGTTGGATCATTTCTATTGCACCAGACCCAATATCCCCAGTATGTGATTAAATCACAAAAGTAAACATACACAAATACAAAAACAAATACATAAAAATCAGGGCTTTTTACGTGTTCATTTCTCAATATACTATGTAGAGTAGTTTTGCAGTAGAAGTAACAATGTATGAGAATGCACAGTAGTAACATGTGTAAATCAAAAACATTTCAAGGGAAATCACTAACTTATTCTCTTAATATGAATTTCCAGAAGAGACAAAGTCATTCTCTATTTAGAGAAGACAGACTGATAAGCTTGGTAACAAGTTATTGACATTGAACAAGAAGATCTTTTGAGAAACAGTATAAATTGTCTATGTTCTGAGTGTAATGGTTGTTTAGTCGTCTATATTAATCAAATTTAATATAATTTCTTACTTAAATAATTGCATATGATTATTTTATATGAAAGACATTTCAAAATAGTAACTTAGAAAATTATTATCACTGTGAGACAAATAATAAAGGGACAATGTATATATTTTATGCAAAGAGGGAGAGAAATTTATTTCAAAAAGGTGGTATTTGACCAGAGGCAGGAAATAAGTGGAAAAAACATGTGTGTAAACTATGTTCTGGGCAGTTGGACAGTGGTGGTGCATGCCTTTAATCACAGCACTTGGGAGGCAGAGACAGGTGGATTTCTGAGTTCGAGGCCAGCCTGGTCTACAGAGTGAGTTCCAGGACAGCCAGGGCTACACAGAGAAACCCTGTCTCAAAAAACAAAAACAAACAAACAAAAAATGTTCTGGATGATGATGCATTCAAAATCCTGGCTCTCGAGGCCAAGATTGTCTAGATGAGAAATTGAATGAGTGGTGAGAAGCCACATCCCAGAGACATGCAGGGAAATGATACGCAAAAGGTCAAAGACATTTAGAGTTTTACTTTAAAAAAAAAAAAAAAAAGATAGCCATTGGGCAAAAGAACATCATGACTTAACTTATCTAAATGAATTACTTTATCATTACATAGAATATTGTCAGATCAGATCATATGGGAATTATTTCTTTTCAAGTCTGAGTATGTCCATTTAATAAAGTGTTACAAACTCACTCAACTCTTCTAGTACATTGACATTTTAAAAGTAGGAATTTAGTTTTGTTCCAAAATCAATAAGATGAATGATTATGGAATTAATACCAAAATAAATAACCCCACATTCTGTACATTCTCATCATGGTTATAAATGTTTACACATGACATATATATGAGAAAATTGCTGATACTTTAAAAATAAAATTCCCTCATTTTAGTAAAATACCACATGCCGAAGAATAGCTACATGGTGCCATTAGAGGGCACAAGCCACATATGCAAGGTTAATAGACACAGTATAAAGTCAATATGAATTAGTTAATTTTTCTAGTCACTGTCAGTTATTGTAAAAATAGACAGTAAGATCCTTTCCTGAAGAATTAAAAGGCAATTATCTATCAAGAAGTTTGGAAATTCTAGTAGACAGAAAATAGAAAGTGAGCAAACTGTCAAGGAGGATACTGAGAACTCTGTAGCAATAGCTCCTACCCAGACTCCAGTATCCAGCCTGCCAGAAGCCTGTGATGGAAGAAAGTCCTACAAAGAGAGCTACTCCAGAAAACTGTTACCCGGGGTGAGAACCAGCTTCTATTGTTAATATGTCTTGCAATAATTACTTTTACTCTATTACTTTGATGAACTGTAAAATTCCTTTTGAAAACATCAAAGCAAATATACTTAGTGTTAATTTGCAGGAGAAAAATAAGTGTACTTCTGGACAAAGAATGCTCTTCTCTTTTCCATTTATTTTTAAAATCTATTTCTTATTCTGAGTACATAATCTCAATTTGTATGTGTATATGTACAGTAGCAGGTTATTGTAGTAAAAACTAAAAAATAAAGTTTGTTTCCTCAAACTACAACAAAACTTGACATGTAAATAATAAACATTTCCTCATAATACACTGTTGTTGGAAGATCTAGAAAACTTTGTATTATCTTGGTATCCTGTCAAGGACAAATTAAAATTCTTAATGAGTGTTCATTTTGCCCACACATACACTAAAATTGGGATGATGCAAGATTATTACGGCTTCTTCACATGGAAGAGCAACACATTTGTGGAGCTTTCCGTCTCATTACACATAAAGGAGGCCAAGTAAAATAACACCTACTTTTTCAGTGCAATCCTTGCAAGCCAGGAGGACCTGGATGGATGTTTAATTATCCCCAAAAGACTGTAAGTGCAAGCCCAACAAAACCATCAGAATTGATAAAACAGAAAAACATATCATGATAATACACATTTAAATAATTTTGTCCTCCAACTCAAGTCTACAGAAGACAATAGAAGAAAATTTTCAGTGTGCTAAGAAGAAAAATGATCTCCAACAGGATATAAGGAATAAATAGTCTCAGACCATGTAATCAAAAGAGGAAAATAAATACCAATACAACAGCAAAAAGGGAATTAACAAAAATGTTTAACAATCACTCTTAATATTAATGATCTTAATTACTAAGTAAAAAGACACAGACTAACATTGAATTAGAAAACAAGAACCATCTTTCTGCTGCATCCAACAAATGTACCGCATATCACCATGCAGGACTGATATCCTCTTAGAGTAAAAGGATGGAAAAGGGTATTCCAATCAAGTGAAACCAATAAACAAGTGAGTGGGTGTAGTGATTTGAAGATCTGACAAGATAGACTTCAAACTAAAGCTAATCAGAAGAAATAAGAAAGGATTCTACTTCAAGGAACAGTATCAACAAAGAGGATATTATGCTTCTAAAACAACCATGTTCAAAACAAAAGGGCACTTAATTTTTTTTTTGAAGCCATTATCTTTTATTTATGCAGATCAGATTGTGACAATCCTTGGAACTCTTTGTTTTATATCTCTTTATTTTATTTTTATTTATTTTTTTAAATTTTTTTTGATACTTTATTTACATTTACAATGTTTCTCCTTTTCTAGGTCTCCTCTTTGGAAACTCCCTATTCCTTCCCCCTCCCTGCCTCTATGAGGGAATCCCACCTCCCACCCACCCACCCACCCATTCCCATATTCCCACCTTGACATTCCCTTTTACTGGGGCCTCTAACACCCTCAGGCCCAAGGGCCTCTCCTCTCTCCCGGAGGGCCATCAAGATCATCCTCTGCCATATATGCGGTCTGAACCATGGGTCCATAGATGTGTATTCATTGGTTGCTGGTCCAAACTCCAGGATGACTAGGGGGGGGGGTCAGGCCCATTGACGCTCTTGCTCCCTCCATGAGGCTGCAAATTCCCCCAGTTCCTTCAGACCTTTCTCCAACTCCTCCATCTGAGACCTCACTCTCAGTCCAGCGGTTAGTGTAAAGTGAAACTTGGGCATTCTGAACTTTTGGGCTAATATCTGTTTATCAATGAGTACATACCCTGTTCGTTCTTTTGTGACCGAGTTACCTTGTTCAGGATGATATTTTCAAGTTCTATCCATTTGCCTGCAAATTTCATTAAGTCATTGTTTTTAATAGCTGAGTAGTACTCCATTGTGTAGATGGACCACATTTTCTGTATCCATTCCTCTGATGAGGGACATCTGGGTTGTTTCCAGCTTCTGGCTACTATAAATATGGCTGCTATGAACATAGTGGAGCATGTGTCTTTATTACATGTTGGAGCATCTTCTGGGTATATTCCCAGGAGAGGTATAGCTGGGTCCTCAGGTAGAATTATATCCATTTTTCTGAGGGTGCGCCAAACTGATTTCCAGAGTGGTTGTACCAGCTTGCAGTCCCACCAACAGTGGAGGAGTGTTCCTCTTTCTCCACATCCTCGCCAGCATTTGCTGTCACCTGAGTTTTTGATCTTAGCCATTCTGACTGCTGTGAGGTGGAATCTCAGACTTGTTTTGATTTGCATTTCCCTGATGACTAAGCATATTGAGCATTTCTTTAGGTGCTCCTCAGCCCTGTGAATTTTCTCAGTTGAAAATTCTGTTTAGGTCGGTTCTCCATTTTTTGATGAGGTTATTTGGGTTTTTGGAAACGAACTTCTTGAGTCCTTTGTAAATATTGGATATTAGCCCTCTATCAGACATAGGATTGGTTAAGATCTTTTCCCAATCTGTTGGTTGCCATTTTGTCCTATTGACAGTGCCCTTTGCTTTACAGAAGCTTTGCAATTTCATGAGGTCCCATTTGTCTATTCTTGATCTTAGAGCATAAGCCACTGGTGTTCTGTTCAGGAACTTTTCCCCCGTACCCAGGTGTTCGAGAGTTTTCCCCACTTTCTCTTCTATTAGATTCAGTGTGTCTGGTTTTATGTGGAGGTCCTTGATCCACTTGGACTTGACCATTGTACAAGGAGATAGGGATGGATCAATTTGCATTCTTCTACATGTAGACTGCCAGTTGAACCAGCACCATTTGTTGAAAATGCTTTTTTCCACTGAATGGTTTTAGCTCCTTTGTTGAAAATCAAGTGACTATATGTGTGTGGGTTCATTTCTGAGTCCTCAATTCTATTCCATTGATCTACCTGCCTGTCACTGTACCAATACCATGCAGTTTTTATCACTACTGCTCTTAGTACAGCTTGAGGTCAGGGATGCTGATTCCCCCAGAAGTTCTTTTGTTGTTAAGGATAGCTTTTGCT
>CM052702.1:84888756-84964820 GCA_028551405.1 Uromys caudimaculatus
TATGTAAAATGACTCCAAATGATGCATCTCTATATTATTGCTCATCAGTGCATCTCTCATTATTCATCAAAGAGCCTACTCCTTGTAGTAGATAGTGATTTATTTCCAGATCTACAGCTAGGCAATGTATAGAGACTGAGAGGCATTGGAGTAGTCAACCCAAAATGGGATCTCTTGTCTCTTATGTCTTTATTAAACCCCTCCTCTCTGGTCTCAGGGACCTATTTGAAAGAGGAGGTGTGGAGATTTTATGAGCCATAGGTAGCAAACAACCCCCAAGGAAACAGAAATTTCCAGACAAAGCAATGCTGATATATATATGAACTCACAGGAACTCTGACAGCACGCACAGCAACTGAAGAAGTTCAAGTCAGGTAAATTCTAAGTATAGAGAAGGGGAAGTAGACACAAAATCCCTCCCCTATCCAAGAAGCTCTTTGTAAATGATTCCTTCTGAGAAAGGGATAATCAGTTTACTTTACTTGGTTGATACTGTGTGATTTAGTTAGGGTTTTGATTTTCAACATCAAATCAATAATCAATGTGGTGACAGAAAGATGTCTTTCAATTATACTTCCTCATCACATTCTATCATTGAAGACAGAGAAGTGAATTTGTCTTAAAATTTTAGAGAGTTAGACTCCATGGTGTTAGAAGCTGACATCTTGATCCACAAACACAAAGCAGAAAGAGAAAGCATTGGGAATCACAGGTCTTAAAACCTCAATGCTCACTCCAAATAAGATGTCTCCAAACTCCTAATACTTGCCAAACAGTTCCATCAAATTAAGAACAAGTATTAAATACATGAGTCTTGTGGGGAGTAGTCTTACCACTGCACATCACAAATGTAAGGAGTTTGGGAGAATTTTTTTTAGTTGTACATTTGATAGTTTTATGTCAATGGACCAGGTAGTTCTGGGTAGGGAGTCTCAAATCTAGAGATTCCAGATAATAACCCATTCTAAATAAGAGATAGGGGATGTGTGGGTTGGAGGTAAGAAGAGGTTGATTGATAACAGTATTTATCTGGAGACTATTTGACCTGTAGGAGGTTGAGATGAGAACTTGAGACACTGAATCTAACTCCCAGGATGACCTCACAGTCATTCTTATAGAGCTGAAGGTTTTGAAGGTCATTTATTCATCCATGTATGAAATTAATGAGTACCACTCAGTATGTGGTAGACATTTCTGTAGTTATTGGGAGACTCCCTGTATATAAAAAAGAAAGGAGAAAAAAATCACTGAATTCACTGAGCTTATCTCATCTTATTGTTTGAGAGAATAAAGAAGGGGGCAGAGAAAGAAAGAGGGAGGGAGCAAGAGAGCGAGAGGGAGAGGGAGAGAGAGAGGATAACATAAGTTCAAGTAATATTACTTTTTTACAGAAGAACAAATACCATGGTGATGAGGGAATAGATTGGTATAGGTAAGTTTTTATCCTCATGTTATTTGAAAGATTGGGATGATATACAGATATTTTAATCAAACTACAAGAGCATTTTCATGTTCCTAAAACTAATTACTTGTTTCTATAACTAATTACTGTAAACATAAACATTAAAAACAATATAAAGGTATTATTTTATAATTCTGAGGCATTACTTTTGATAAAATTTTCATAGCATTAAAACTAGGGTGTTACCAGAGCTGTCTGCCTTTGAATCCTCAGGAAGAGTATCTTCCTTTATGTTTTCCAGCTTCAGAGGCTATTCACATTCTTTGGCCAGTGGTCTTTCTTATATGTATTTAAAGCTGAAAAGCATGATTCAGATCAAAATCCCATCTCATGAATATGATAGAGGAATTTAAGAAGGACAGAAATAAGTCGCTTAAAGAAATGCAGGAGAACACAGGTAAACAAGTAGAAGATCTTACAGAGAAAATAAGTGAATCTCTTAAAGAAATACAGGAAAACACAATCCAACAGGTAAAGGAATTGAACAAAACTGTCCAGGATCTAAAAATAGAAGTAGAAACATTAAAGAAAACACAAAGGGAGACAACTCTAGAGATCAAAAACCTAGGAAAGAAATCACAAGTCACAACCGCAAACATCACAAACAGAATACAAGAGATAGAAGAAAGAATCTCAGGCATAGAAGATATCCTAGAAGACATTGACACGACAGTCAAAGAAAATCATAAAGCAAAAAGCTCCTAACTCAAAATATTCAAGAAATCCAGGACACAATGAAAAGACAAAACCTAATAATAATAGGTCTAGGAGAGAGTGAAGATTCCCAACTCAAAGGGCCAGCGAACATCTTCAACAAAATTATAGAAGACAACTTCCCTAACCAAAAGAAAGAGATGCCCATAAACATACAAGAAGTCAATAGAACACCAAACAGATGGAACCAGAAAAGAAATTTCTCCTGTCATATAATAATGAAAACACCAAATGTACAGAACAAAGAAAGAATATTGAAAGTGGTAAGGGAAAAAGTTCAAGTAACCTAAAAAGGGATACCCATCAGAATTATACCAGACTTCTCAACAGAGACTCTAAAAGCCAGAAGATCTTGGACAGATGTTATACAGACACTAAGAGAACAAAAATGCCAGCCCAGGCTATTATATCCAGCAAAACTGTCAATTACCATAGAGGGAGAAACCAAGATATACCATGACAAAATCAAATTTAAACAATATCTTTCCACCAATCCAGGCCTACAGAGGATAATAGAAGAAAAACTCCAACACAAGGAGGAAAAAAACACCCAAGTAAAAGCAAGAAACTAAACTTTTCACAACAAACCCAAAGGAAGAGAACAACACAAGCATAAATCCACCTAACAACAACAACAACAAAACCAGGAAGCAACAGTCATTGGTCCTTAATATCTCTCAACAGCAATGGACTCAATTTCCAATAAACAGACATAGACTAGCAGGCTGGATATGAAAACAGAACTCAACATTTTTCTGCATACAGGAAACACATCTCAGTGACAAAGACAGACATTACCTCAAAGTAAAAGGCTAGAAAAAAAAATCCAGGTAAATTGTTCCAAGAAACAAGCTGCAGTAGCAATTCTAGTATCCAATAAAATAGAAGTTCACCCAAAAGTTATTAAAAAAAAGATAAGGAAGGACACTACATACTTATCAAAGGAAAAATCCACCAAGAAAAACTTTCAATTCTGAACATCTATGCCCCAAATGCAAGGGCACCCACATTCATAAAAGAAACATTACTGAAGCTCAAAGCACACATTGAACCTCATGCAATAATAGTAGGAGACTTTAACACTCCACTCACACCAATGGACAGATCATGGAAAGAAAAACTAAACAAAGACATAGTAAAACTAACAGAAGTTATGGACTTAACACATCTACAGGACATTTCATCCTATAACAAAAGAACATACCTTCTTCTCAGAACCTCTTGGTACCTTCTCCAAAATTAACCATATAATCAGACACAAAACAAGCCTCAACAGATGCAAGAAGATTGAAATAATACCTTGAATTCCATCAGATCATCACAGACTAAGGCTGGTCTTCAACAACAACAAAAACAACAGGAAGCACACATACACATGGAAATTGAACAACTATCTACTCAATGGTAACTTGGTCAGGGAAGAAATAAAGAAAGAAATTAAAAACTTCTTAGAATTTAATGAAAATGAAGGCACAACATACCCAAATCTATAGGACACAATGAAAGCAGTGCTAAGAGGAAAAGTCATAGCTCCGAGTGCCTCCAAAAAGAAACTGGAGGGAGCATACACTAGCAGCTTAACAGCATACCTGAAAGCTCTAGAACAAAAAGAAGCAAATACACCCAAGAGGGGTAGATGGCAAACTCAGGGCTGAAATCAACCAAATAGTAACAAAGAGAACTATACAAAGAATCAACAAAACCAGAAGCTGGTTCTTTAAGAAAATCAACAAGATAGACAAACCCTTAGCCAGGCTAACCAGAGGGCACAGAGACAGTATCCAAATTAACAAAATCAGAAATGAAATGGAAACATAACAACAGAAACTGAAGAAATTCAAAAAATCATGAGATTTTTTGATCCTACTATAAAAGTCTATACTCAATGAAACTGGAAAATCTGAATGAAATGGATGATTTTCTAGACAGATACTAAGTACCAAAGTTAAATGAGAATAAGATAAACCATCTAAATAGTCCCATGACCTCTAAGGAAATAGAAGCAGTCCTTAAAAGTCCCCTAACCAAAAAATCTCCAGGACCAGATGGTTTTAGTGCAGAGTTCTATCAGAACTTCAAAGAAAACCTAATACCAATGCTTCTTCAAGTGTTACATAAAATAGTAACAGAAGGAACACTACCTAATAAACTCTATGAAGCCACAGTTACATTAATATCTAAACCACACGAACACTCAACAAAGACCATAAACTTAACCATAACCTCTGTCTGCTTCTCTGCTTCTTGCATGTCCTTAATATTAATCATCAAAATCTCATTTTCTGTGTATGATAACATATGCCCTAGGTTTCGTGGGCAGGACATGGATATCTGTGAGCATTTGTATGTATTCTTTCTGATATGAAAGTGAAGAAGAGATACTTGTATATTTAAATATTCATATACAATTGTCATATATGAATTTATGTCTTTATACACATATATACATGGGGGGAAGAGTCAGAAACAGAAACTGAAGAGTGAGATAAACAGAGACAGACAGAGAGAAAGCTCTAAAGAAAAATATTCAAGGCAGAAAATTTTAAGAAATTCAAAACACTGAAGGGGAAATGAAATTGATTCATTAGGTCATGTCTTAAATATCTTTCAGATGTTGTAGGAAGGAATTATTTGTCAGCCCATCACATAGTTGGGAAGTAGTTCACCCATTAGCAAGCAAGGCTTATCAGAAGTAAATAAAGACCCTGGGTGAAGGTTTCAGGGCAACAATAAAGTTTTGGCTTGTCCTTCATGCTCTGTCTGCTTCCTGACTGATCTGAAAGGACCAACCCTCTCTATCATTGTTCTCACCACCCATGTTCTGCTTCAACATTGACATAAAATCAATGTATCCAAGCAAACATGGATTCAGATATTTGCAATCTTTTATTTTTACATATTTTTACATATTTTGTAATAATGATGGAAAACTGAAAAATACAGTCTATGGGACCTTAATATATGGAGCTATTGAAAAGTAAATGAATGGTAATTATGATAGTGAAATAATTAAGACCCAGGTAATGTGCAGCTTAGAGCCAAAGATGAACCAAATGCATTTTGGTTTTATTCTTATAATGAATCATACAGGGTCTTTAGAGAAGATGATACTATTTGCATGTTTTGATCCATGTATGTGTCTACACTGCAATATGAATACACTGCTACTTGAATACAACACAATGAATGACTAATTAACCATAGTCTTTGTAATACTTGAGTTAGTTTCATACTCACAAAAAATCGACAGTGAACACTATTTGGTCAATAAACAAATGAATGAAATACATTGCCAATAGAAAAATAAATTGTCCCATATCCCCATTCTAGCTGATTTTCCATGCTGTTTCTTCTCTTCTTCTCCCTTCATTTTGCCCTTCTTCCCTGTATATTGCAATGGTAGAACAATGGACACTTACCCTAAATGTCTTAGGGAATATCAGTGGTATTTGTGGTATAAAAACTTTTATTTGAAAATAAAACAAGACTGTACTCACTGTAAAGAAGTCATTTCTGATATGAGTCTTCGTGATCACATCTCATTAGTTTATAGGATATGATTTAACCAGAGGAAATATTACAGAAGCCAGATATAGAAAATCCATTGCTATCTTTTTGATCTACTTCCATTTAGTTTGCAAAATTCATACTTGGATTGATTGGTTCCTGGAGAATTTTCAATTTTATCAGATAGGGGTTTACCCCATGGGCCTTGTCAGCCTTGTCAAGACCATACAGAGAATATGAAGACAAGGTTAATACTCATCCTTTCTAACTTTTCAAAAGCCAAGTCAAAATCTCTTTTTGTATTCAATCTTTAAGAGTCACTGGCTGATCATTATATGCCAGTTTTGCTCTATATTTCCTAAATATTATTTCATTAATAAATCCTACACTAACCTATTTTAGTTTAGTTTCTGATTCAGCTGTTGTAGAAACTAAATAATAGATATATTATCAAATAAGTTATGCAGGATATGTAAGCTGAATTTTATAATTTAATATTTTAAAAAGATAGAATACAGCTATATGTTGGCAATCAGAGTTGGCAATCTTATTTTAAGGAAAAAAGCAGAAAATGGTTGCATGTTGATATGATCACAGTGCTATATATGTGGAATAGAGAGCAGTTGGCTTGAAAAGAAGCTCGACTTTTCTCAGTTTTATCATAAATGTTTTAAATAATCTTTAAATCATGAGTGATAGAACTCAAATCATGTTTGGCTTCTAGTGTAGTTGTTGTCTTGACTTCTAGCTCCTTCTCAAGTCTGTTTCTCCAAGAAGTAAAGAATTACAGGACAACAGGTGTGCAGTGCATTATGTGTAAGATTTATTTTCTTCTTGAATTATATTTGAATGAGACATTGTGCTGACAGTGTCATTTAAAACGACAGCCCACTTTTGAGTTGTTAGTGTGTCCAAGAAAATCCCCAAATATTACAGGTTATTGATATTGTGCTTAGTTTCCACCCAGAGGTGCAAAGTAAGTTTGCTTCAGTAATTCTGAAGATATAAAATACTTCAAATGCAGGACCCAGAGGCCATTGAGCTAGAACTCACCTCAATACCTCCTCCCTGATTAGTAGTCTTCAGTACTAGAATGCACCATGCACGTTTCCAATGGAAAGAAGCAACCAACACTCCCATCCAGCTATGATACCTATAAATCACAACGATGACAAACAAGGCACAATTACCCTAAATGTTCAGTAGTGGCACACATATCTTGGTGGTAACTCCCATCTTTCTATTTAGACTTAGGATTCACTCAACATGTGAGAAACTATGCTGATTCTGGATACCTGTACAGCTTCCAGTAGAACAAGGTGCTTTGGCCAGAGTTCTGGGCCAGGATATGGAGCCTGAGGTTTGTTTGAATAATGTGTTTTCTTAACAGAACAATAATAGTAGTTTCTCATTTATGGCCTATGACCTATGTAGCCAGTGGTTCTTGGTCCTGATAGTAGTGTCCGTTATTAGTTCCATTTCATGAAGCAGGCCTTAGATCCCATCAGGAATCATTGATTGCTTCCTTACCATTCATGACACTATTGAATGACTATGTGGATTTTGCCAACCAGATATTACTGTAGTTCAAAGTACTCAGAATTAGGTGACACTGATGATTACTTTTCTCCACTATCAGAGTACATAGCAACTTTTAATGTTATAAAAGCCAACCAGTGAGGCTGGCTCCCAATCCTCTCAGTCCTACACTATTTAAGTCTTCCCATTTCATTATTTCCCCCTATCTAACACTGTACACCTATTCCTTTAGTTTGGACTATCCTCTTCTCTCACATAACCCCTTAGTAGTCTACTAATCTCTATTGGCCAGATATGTGAAATATGCATATCTGAAGATTCAAAGGTAACATTCACATATGGAAAAAAAGGTGTGTGACATTTGTTTCTTATGTCTTGGTTACTATACTCAGGATTATTGTTTCAATTTTCACCCATTTATTTTCAAATTTTACATATTTTTAACAGATGAATCATATTACAAATTCTATAAATGTATCACATTTTTATCCACTTATTAATTGATGGGACTTTAGACTGCTTCCATTTCTTGACTATTGTGAATACAACAGTAATGAACATGGATGAGAAAGCATCTCTCGTGGCAAGATATAGAGTCTGTTGGATATATTCCCAAGGAATTGTATGAAAAGATCATGTGATAGGTCTTGTTTCAGCCTTTAGAGGAACTACCATACTGATTTATATAATGGTTGTCCCAATTTCCATCCTCACCAACAGGTGATGAGAGTTTCTTTTTGTCACATTCACACAAAAATATACTCCCATTTGCTTCTTCGTGTGCATTTATGATAAATCCCCTACTCTCTCTTCTGGTAGATTCTGGATATCGGGCCTTATGAAGAGGTCCTCAATCCATTTGCAGTTTAGTATTGTACTGATGAGAAATGAAGATATTTCATTCTTCTACATAAATCTTCCACTTTTACCAGCACTACTTATTGAAAATAACGGTTTTGCCCCCATATGTGTTTCTAAACTCTTTGTCAAAAATCAGGTCCATAGGGATTTGGACTTGTGTTTCCTCCAATCTAGTAGGAATAGCATTAATGGATAGAACACATTTTCTCCTATGCCTCATTTGGATTTGAGCCAGAGAGTAATGTTTATCAAGAAACATTACATTACACAATAATATTTCTAAGTCCATTAACACCTGGATGTATACCAAGAATTACAACAATCACATTTCTATCTTTAATTATTCTTCTTTTTGGTTGCAGGGACCATGAAAAGTCCATGTACCCATTGAGCTCTGCATGAGAAAGACAGGATGGTCTCCTGCCAGTTAAGATAATTCAAACCATTTAAATACCATATCCTGTCAGACCACCCAGTGTGCAATTATGTGGAACCTTATTTATCATGCTTCTGATTTGTTCTGACCGTGGTCTTATCTTGCTGTCTTCATTGCCTTTTTTCTGAAATTTCATTCAGTCTTTTTATTGTCTCACTGAGTTTGGTATAACAGATGATTCATCTGGTAGCTTGCTTATCAGCTTTCCTGGTAGATTCTTCTGGGTTTTACTTGAATCATTAGTTTTACATATTGATCCTGCAAGTTATTTTTAACTATAATCATCTAAGTTCAGAGCCTATTACCTTAGACTAGTATAAAATATCTCTCTTATACTTTCTGGAGGATACATAGACATGTTTGTATGTATACTCATGTATATGTAGTACGTATTTATGTGGGTACTATATATAATGTATACAAGTGGACACTAAACACAAAAGTAAATGCACATTAGACATTGTTTACATTGATTCTAGGCCTTATACTAAAGTACAAAAACCACTTTGGTGTACCTTTGAAAATGTCATTGGCTTCTTAGTTTATTCCCTTTTAAAATATTTACTATGTGCTAGAAATAACATTGAAACAGTTAAGAGAAAATGTATAATATACTCCAGTAATGAACTTATACTATATATAAGCTAATATGGATATAAATGAAAATTTAAAGTCATGATGAAAATGACTTATGCCATTAATCTTATCTAACTATGTACAATTAAGTCATCTATTTGTGTTTTTTCTGATTTATTAATGTATACAAGTGAAGCTATTATCTTCCCTCTTAGCATTGGTTTTAATGTATTCCTTAAGTGTTGTACTTTTACTTTTATTTGGTTCCAGAAACATTTAATTTCTTCCTTGACCCACTCATCATTCAGTAATGAGTTGGCCAGGATCCATGGGATTATACACTTATTGGAGTTTTGTTCACTGCTGATTTTAAATCGTATTGCATAATGGTTAGATAGGATGCATGAGATTATTTCAGTTTTTCTATATTTTTCAAAGGTTCTCCTTGTGTCTCATTATGTGGTCTATTTTAGAGAAGTGTTCCAGAGTAAAACATATATCCTTTATCATTTGGGGAGAATATTCTGTTTAGTCTATTCGTCTACAACTGTCTTTATTCTGAGGTTTCTCTGTCTATGTTCTGACCAGATGACCTATCTATTAAAGGGAGTGAGGTTTTGAAGTTACCTGTATTCCTGGGTTTGTATTCTCCTGAGTCTGTGTAGGATGGCTATACCTACTTGCTTCTTGATCCCATTTGTTTGAAATAGTTTTCTCCATTATTTTACTTTAAGGAGATGCTACTGATCTCTAAGCTAAGAGGTTTCTATTGTGGATCAAGAGAAGTGGATTTTATTTCATAACCTACTCACTTAGCTTGTGTCTTTTGAGAAGAGGGTTGAGGTCGCTGGTATTTAGAGTTTTTATTGAAAGATGTTTGCAGATTTTCATTTTGGTGAGTTTTGATGATTTGTGTTCTTATGTGTGTTTTGTTTTTCATTAAATTATAGCTTCATTTATTTTATTTCTACTAGCTTGATTGTGCTTAATTCTCTCTCCAGTTTGGACTATTATCTAACAATGATTGTGTGCAGGATGTACTACAATTACAATATAGTATAAATATCATAATTATTGAATAAATTGTATTCTATAACCATTCATATATCATATACAGAAAGCCTGACTCTTAGAGAGCTTAATGGCTTCCTCAAAAATCTGATAGCTAATAAAGTAGCAGTGTGACATCAGGGTATGCTATAAAGCCACAGTATCTATGCACGGTGAGAAAGGATAGAGTAGTGCAAAAACCAAAAGAAGTTCCTTCAGAGGAAGGTAAGGTCTCTTTTGAGCTCAGCATGGATATCTAAGTGTTTATAAAGTAAGAAAGCAGAATGAATATTCTACATCTAGAGAATGAAAAATAACACTCAAAGAATGATATGGTTATTGTATCTTGGTTTTAGCAAACTTGAGCTAGGCTAGCTCGTGCTTGCTGAACTTTCTTAATATCTGGCAGCCTGGCTCAAGTTTTCTGAACTACTCGTTGGCATGTACCCAGAGGATTCCGTATTCCAGTCCAGAGATACATGCTTAGTCATGTTCATTGCCATTCTATTTCACAGTAGTTAGAAAATAGAAAAAACAAACAAACAAACAAAAAACAAAAACAAAACTAACTCCTTTGACTGATGAATGGATGAAAATAAGATACAAATAAACTATGGAATAGTATTCATCTGTAAAGAAAAAATAAATCATAAACTTTGTAGATAAATGCATATAACTGGAAAATATTGTGCTTAGTGAGGTAATACAGACCTAAAAACACAAATGTTACATATTCTCTCTCTCTCTCTCTCTCTCTCTCTCTCTCTCTCTCTCTCTCTCTCTCTCTTTCTCTCCCTCCCTCCCTCCCTCCATCTCCTCTATCTTCTATCTATCTATCTATCTATCTATCTATCTATCTATCTATCTATCTTTTATGAATATTAGTTCTAGATATAATTTTGGATATATAATTTGAAGTATTTCAATAATCCAGGAAAATATAAAGATACTATAGGAGGAGGATGAAGGAAGGAGCTCTCATGAGGAGGAGAGTAGGAGGCAGGTGCTATGAAGTGGGTAATAAAAAAATATGGGGCATAACTTAACTAGAAGGGTGAAGATAGATAATACAGAGACAGCATGAAGGAAAATAAATAAAATTATGAATGTATGAAAAAAGAAATTGGGCCCTGGAAGTAGTGATTACTTGGTTCACGTGGGCTGCAGCATGGTGGCTCACCACTCTGGGCCACCTGAAGCAGCAGAATAAAGCTCATAAAGGTGGACCGCACCAGGCCGGCTGGTCTGCACAACAGGACAGCAGAGGCCAGGTAGGACCGAAAGTCCTCTGCAAGAAGCTGAAGAAGCAGCTCAGCTGAGTAGACCAGAGGCATCGCACCAGACAGCTCCAAAAGCAGAAGAGGGAGGCGGTTCTGGCAGAGAAAAGGCTGCAAGGATGGGCCTCCACATCAGGTGCTGGTGGCGCCTCTGCACAACAGGATTTCCCTGCCAGAAGCATTTAAACTGCTTCAGAATGAAGACTTGGGAACAGTGTATTTGAATGAACAGGGAAGGAGCCATCGTTTTATGCTTCTGTGTCATAGCTTGAAACTTCGATGGCTTTTCACATATGCAAGACCAGGGGATCTGCATACACTATTAGACATGGCTAAAGTTGCTGATATCATCCTGCTCCTTCTGGATTCAGTAGAAGGCTGGGGCAGTACTGGGGATTATTGTCTATCTTGCCTCTTTGCTCAGGGCTTTCCCACCTATACACTAGCTGTCCAGGGGCTTTCTGAACTCCCACCAAAGAAACAAATTGATGCCAGAAAGAAGCTAAATAAAGCAGTGGAGAAACGTTTTCCTGAAGACAAACTCCATCTACTAGACATCCAGCAGGAATCAGGAATGTTACTTAGACAGTTAGCTACCGAGAAGCAATGGTATCTGGCTTTTCGGGATTGGCGAGCTTACTCGTTTGCCCATCTTGCTGACTTCTTGCCTAGTGAGGAGAGTGACTTAGTGGGCACCTTGAAAATCTCAGGCTATGTTTGCAGGAGGACTCTGAACGTAAATAGCTTGCTGCATCTTGTTGGACATGGTGATTTCCAAATGAATCAGATAGATGTGCCTGGGGATCCTTTCCCTTTAAATCCTAGAGTGATTAAATTCCAAAAGTAACCAAGCATGGCAATGGAGGTTTGTGTTACAGATGCTGCTGCTGGCGTGGAAGAAGACCTTTAGGTTCTGATGAAGCAGACATGATCAACAGGAGACTTTACAAACAGAGGTTATTCCAGATCCAATGGAAAGAGGGCAAACCTGGCCCACAGAAGAGGAGCTGGATGAGGCAAATGACTTACTGAAGCAACGTTCCAGGTTGGTAAAGAAGGTCCCTAAAGGAACATCCAGTTACCGGGCTGAGTGGATTTTGGATGAAGGTGATGAAAGTGACGGAGAAGGCGATGGATATGATGATATACAGCATGAAGTTTTCATGGAGGAGGAGTCTCAGGATGGAAGTGGTGAGGAGGAACAGGAGGAATGTGAAACTATGACTCTCGGGGAGTCTGTGCATGATGATCTATCCGATGAGAAAGTAGATGAAGAGGACAAGGAGAGAATGTTGGAGAAATACAAACAAGAAATATTGGAAGAGATGTTTCCAGATGAAATGGATAACCCCCATGATGGGGCCTCTAGAATTTGATTTCAGAAATATAGAGGCCTCAAGAGCTTCCGAACATCTCCTTGGGACCCTAAAGAAAACCTTCCTAGAGATTATGCTCAGGTTCTTCAGTTTCAGAATCTTGTTAATACTATAAAAAGAATTTTTAAAGATTGAGGATAAAGAAGCTGATGGAGCTGAGGTTGGTTGGTATGTCACATTTCATGTTTCTGATATCCTTGTCTCAGTGGTCGAGTATTTCAGGCAAGGAGCGCTCTTGATTACATTTTCTTTGCTACCTTATCAACAGAAGATGTCAATATTGAACATGGTAGCAAACTGGAACCTTGGCAACACGGAACCTATGAAGTCAAAAGAAGAATGGATCTTCCACTGTGGATTCAGGCAATTCCGAGCTTCACTTTTATTCTCTCAGCACACAGCATATGATAAACATAAATTTCAAAGATTCCTGACTGCTGGTGCAGCCTTAGTGGTGACAGTGCTTGCACCAATCACAATTCCTCCTGCGTCTATACTGCTTTTCAAGCAGAGAAGAAATGGAATGCACAGCCTCCTTGCTACAGTCCCTCTGTTTTCATTGGATCCAGTCAGGATGGTCATAGAAAGAATGGTTCTAAATGGTCATCCTTTCAAAATTTTTACTAAGATGGCAGTAGTGCATTACATGTTCTTCAACAGAGAAGATGTCATGTGGTTTCAGCCTGTGGAACTGAGAACCAAGTGGGGCTGCTGGGGACATATCAAAGAGCCGCTAGGTACCCATGGCTATATGAAGTGCAGTTTTGATGGGAAGCTAAAATCTCAGGATACAGTACTAATGAATCTCTATACGTGAGTATTTTCAAATGGACTTATGGCCCATATATACCAGAACCAGTATCTTGGGGTGCACTGTACACACCCAGCAAGCAGTCCACCAGCTGAGCCAAACCCTGGCCCACCACGGATGGTTTTTCTTCATTCCTTGCAAAAATGTAGCCATATTGAAAGAACCTTTGACTCTTCAACAGATTCCTCTGTATTCCAAACATTAAATTTTCACCAAACCCTTTCTCAGTAAAAAAAAAAAAAAAAAAAAAAAAAAGTGACATCTCTTCAACAGTGTCTGAAGTAGCCATGGAGTAATGAAGATTCAGTTGGGTCCTGCCTCTACTACAGTCAAGACTCAAATGTTGGAGCCTGTGGGTTGTAACTAGGTAGTTTGTGCTTTATATTTTAGTTGTCCATGTCTTGCTAAGTACAGAATTTACACTATTACTTATACTTTCTTGATTAGGATTTTGAAAATAGTTTTAAAAAGGGAGATGGAAAACAATTTTCATCTAGAGACAATCTTGTCTCTTCCATGAATTCAAACAGAAACAGTTTGGTAAAGATCTGGCTATTCAGCCTGCTTAATCCAGTTTAGAGAGGTTAAGTCTACATTCCCACCACTGAGTACAATACAGATGTTCTTTACTTCTTGAGAGACTGTTTGGAAATGCTGAGACAGCACTGCAGCCAATCCAACACCAGCAGTAGGCTCAATGAGCAGTTTCATTCTTTCCCACACTGGGTTGCATAATGTTGGCACAGAAAGGAGCAAGGGTTAATGAAACAAGAAATGGAGCTAGTAGGTTACATTGTAAAAATGAAATGGATGTTTAGGTTTGTTGTTATGAGTATGCAAGCTACTTTTAGGGTTTCTACAGGTTAAGTGAATGGTTTGTTAATAATGCCTGGGAAATTAGACTGTGGCTGTTTTCTCATCTGAGTCTTACTTGATTTCATCTTCTGTGACAGTGAAGACATCATCCACAAGGTCCCTTATAATAAGCCAGGTATTGAAGCCAATGATGGATTTGACACCATCTGCTATGGTTTCTGGAGAATGAAGATTAAGCGTCAGTTCTCCTTTCAGTTTAGACTGGTAGCAGTCATCTGCATTCCAGGATTCAGCAGCATATGCCTTCACACTAGGTTTCAGGGCCTGGTGAAGAAAGAGACACATTACAATACAGCCTTTGTCTGCATACCTAAAGGAGGCATAGAGTGTTAAAGATATGTTACCTTTGCTTCTGCGGCCTGGGACCTCAGTCTGTGTACAGAGCTCCATACCAAATAGGGCTGGAAGAAAGTTAGCATCCCAGGAGTGTGGACAAGCCCATGAGTGGAGGTAAGACTAGCACCACAGATCAGTGGGACCCACCTGGAATCCTCAGGACACAGGGACTGAGGAACAGACTGGGCAGGAGCCTTCTGGTTTACACCTGTGGTATGTACCACATGGCTCCATACCCAAACAGCACAGGGAAAGAGCTAGCATGCCAGGAGTGTGGACAAGCCTGTGAACAGGGGTAAGGCTAGCACTTCTGCTCAGAGGGACCTGTCCAGAAACCTCAGGACACAAGAATTGAGAAGTGGCCTTCTGGATTCCTTCTGTGGCCAGGTAACTGATCCTGAGACACAGGGCTCCATACTCAGTACCAGGAGAGAAATGGTCTCACAGGAGTGCAAACACACCTTTCAGCACAGGAAGACCACCACTTCTGTTCAAATTCCTCAATCAAGAGAGACCCTCGCAGAGTCATTAGGACACAGGAACCAAGGAACAGCTAGGGACAGGAACCTTCTGGTTTCTATCTGTACCCCAGAACTGACCTTGTACCACAGCTCTCTAAACCGAAATTCCTCTCAGAGAGAACTGGTCTCTAAGGAGTACTGATGCAAAGGCTTGCAGGAGGGACAAGCCACAGTCAGAGAGAGCAAGACCAGCTAACACCAGAGATAACCAGATGGCGAAAGGCAAGGTCAAGAATATAAGGAACAGAAACGATGGCAACTTGGCATCATCAGAACACAGTTCTCCCACCACAGTGAGCCCTGGATACCCCAACACCCCAGAAAAGGAAGACTCAGATTTAAAATCACTTTTCACCATGATGATAGAAGACTTTAAGAAGGAAATAAATAACTCCCTTAAAGAAATACAAGATAACACAGGTAAACAGCTAGAAGCCCTCAAAGAGGAAATACAGGAAAACACAATCAAGCAGGTGAATGAAATGAACAAAATCACCCAGGATCTAAAAATGGAAATAGAAACAATAAAGAAATCACAAAGGGAGACAACCCTGGAGATAGAAACCCTAGGAAAGAAATCAGGAGTCATAGATGCAAGCATCACCAACAGAATACAAGAGATAGAAGAGAGAATCTCAGGTGCAGAAGATACCATAGAAAGCATTGACACAATAGTCAAAGAAAATGCAAAATACAAAAAGCTCCTAACCCAAAAAATCCAGGAAATCCAGGACACAATGAGAACACCAAACCTAAGGATAATAGGTATAGAAGAGAGTGAAAATCCCAACTTAAAGGGCCAGTAAATATCTTCAAAAAAATTATAGAAGAAAACCTCCCTAACCTAAAATAAGAGATGAACAAAAGTATTCAAGAAGCCCCCAGAACATCAAATAGATTGGACCAGAAAAGAAATTCCTCCAATTACATAATAGTCAAAACACCAAATGCAAAAACAAGGATAGAATATTAAAAGCAGTAAGGGAAAAAGGTCAAGTTACATGTAAAGGCAGAGCTATCAAAATTACACTAGACTTCTCACCAGAGACTATGAAAGCTAGAAGATCCTGGACAGATCTCATACAGACCCTAAGAGGACACAAGTGCCAGCACAGGCTGCTATACCCAGAAAAATTCTCAATTAACATAGATGGTGAAACTAAGATATTCCATGACAAAACCAAATTTACACAATATCTTTCCACAAACCCAGCCCTACAAAGGATAATACATGGAAAATGCAAACACAAGGAGGGAAACTACACCCTAGAAAAAGCAAGAAAGTACTCTTTCAACAAACCCAAAAGAAGATAACCATACAAACATAAAAATAACATCCAAAATAACAGGAAGCAACAATCACTATTCCTTAATATCTCTTAACATAAATGGACTCAATTCCCCAATAAAAAGACATAGGCCAACAGACCTATGGATACATAAACAGGACCCAGCACTTTGCTGCATACAGGAAACACACCTCAGTATTGAAGACAAACACTATCTGAGAGTAAAGGGCTAGAAAACAATTTTCCAGGCAAATGTTACCAAGAAACAGGCAGGAGTAGCCATTCTAATATTGGATAAAATCGACTTTCAACCAAAAGTCATCAATAAAGATAAGGAAGGACACTTCATCCTCATCAAACGAAAAATATACCAAGAGGAACTCTCAATTCTGAACATCTATGCCTGAATGCAAGGGCAACCACATTCATAAAAGAAACTTTACTAAAGCTCAAAGCACACATTGCACCTCACACAGTAATACTGGGAGACTTCAACCACCCCACTATCATCAATGAACAGATCTTGGAAACACAAACTAAACAGAGATACAGTGAAACTAATAGATGTTATGAACCAAATGAATTTAATAGATATCTATAGAACATTTGATCCTAAATCAAAAGAATGTAACTTCTCAGCACCTCATGGTACCATCTCCAAAATTGATCATGGAATTGGTCACAAAACAAACCTCAACAGATATAAGAAGTTTGAATTAATCCCATGCCAAGTAAAACCAAAAAGAACTATACAAAGAATCAACAAAACCAGGAACTGGTTCTTTGAGAAAATCAACAAGATAGGTAAGCCATTAGCCAGACTAACAAGAGGGCACAGAGACAGGATCAAAATTAACAAAATCAGAAATGAAAAAGGAGTTATAACAACAGATTCTGAGAAAATTCAAAGCATCATCAGATCCCCAAAAGCCTATATTCAACAAAACTGCAAAATCTGGATGAAATGGACAATTTTCTAGACAGATACCAAATACCAAAGTTAAGTCAGGATTAGATAAACCATTTAAACAGTCCCATAATTCCTAAAGAAATAGAAGCAGTCATTAAAAGTCTCCCAACCAAAAAACGCTCAGGACCAGATGGGTTCACTGCAGAATTCTATCAGACCTTCAAAGAAGACCTAATATCAATACTCTTCAAACTATTCCACAAAATAGAAACAGAAGGAACACTACCCAGTTCCTTCTATGAGGCCACAGTTACACTGATACCAAAACCTCACAAAGACCCAACAAAGAAAGAAAACTTCAGACCAGTTTCCCTTATGGATATCGATGCAAAAATACTCAGTAGAATTCTCAAACCGAATCCAAGAACACCTCAAAATGATTATTCATCGTGATCAAGTAGGCTACATTTCAGGGATGCAGGGATGGTTCAATACCCGGAAATCCATCAATGTAATCCACTACATAAACAAACTCAAAGAAAAAAACCACATGGTCATTTCATTAGATGCTGAAAAAGCATTTGAGAAAATTAAACATCCTTTCATGATAAAAATCTTGGAAATATCAGGAATTCAAGGCCCATACATAAAAATAGTAATAGCAATATACAGCAAACCAGTAGCCAATGTCAAACTAAATCGAAAAAATCTTGATGCATTCCCACTAAAATCAGGGACTAGAGAAGGCTGTCCACTCTCTCCCTATCTATTGAGTATATTACTTAGAGTTGTAGCTAGAGCAATTAAACAACAAAAGGAAGTCAAAATGTTATAAATTGGAAAGGAAGAAATCATAATATCACTATTTGCAGGTGATATGATCATATACTGAAGTGACCCAAAAACCTCAGCCAGAGAACTTTGACAGTTGATAAACAAACTCAGCAAAGTTGCTGAATATAAAATAAACTCAAACAAATCAGTAGCCTTCCTATACTAGGAATAAACAGGCTGATAAAGAAATATCTGTATGACAAGAACTTCAAGTCACTGAAGAAAGAAATCGAAGAAGACCTCAGAAGATGGAAAGCTCTCCCCTGCTCATGGATTGGCAGGATTAATATAGTAAAAATGGCTATTTTGCCAAAAGCCATCTACAGATTCAATGCAATCTCCATCAAAATTCCAACTCAGTTCTTCATACACTTAGAAAGAGCAATTCTTAAATTCATTTGGAATAACAAAAACCCAGGATAGCAAAACCTATTCTCAACAATAAAGAACTTCTGGAGGAATCAACATCCCTGACCTCAAGCTGTACTACAGAGCAGTATTGATAAAAACTGCATGGTATTGGTACAGTGACAGGCATGTAGATCAATGGAATAGAATTAAAGAACCAGAAATGAATGCACACACCTATGGTCACTTGATCTTTGACAAAGGTGCCAGAACTATCCAGTGAAAAAAGACAGCATTTTCAACAAATGATACTGGCTCAACTGGTGGTCAACATCTAGAATAATGCAAATTGATCCATTCCTATCTCCCTGTACAAAGCTCAAGTCCAAGTGGATCAAGGACCTCCACATAAAACCTGATACACTGAATCTAATAACAGAGAAAATGTGGAAAAGTCTCAAACACATGGGCACACAGGAAAAGTTTCTGAACAGTACACCAATGACTTATGCTCTAAGATCAAGAATCGACAAATTGCAAAGCTTCTGTAAGACAAAGGACACTGTCAATAGGACAAAATGGCAACCAACAGATTGGGAAAAGATCTTAACCAATCCTACATCCGATAGAAGGTAATGTGTAATATACCAAATAACTCAAGAAGTTAGACTCCAGAGAACCAAATAATCGTATCAAAAAATATGGAACAGAGCTAAACAGAGAATCCTCACCTGAGGAAACTCAAAGGGCTCAGAAGGACCTAAAGAAATGTTCAACATTCTTAGTCATCAGGAAAGTGCAAATCAAAACATCCCTGAGATTCCACCTCACACCAGTCAGAATGGCTAAGATCAAAAACTCAGGTGACAGCCAATGCTGGTGAGGATGTGGAGAAAGAGGAACACTCCTCCATTACTGGTGGGATTTCAAGTTGGTACAACTCTGGAAATCAGTTTGGTGCACCCTTAGAATATTGGACATATTATTACCTACCTGAGGACCCAGCTATATGAGGGAGTTTGCAGCCCCATGAGGAGGGAGTAACAGTGTCAACTGGTCAGGCCCCCTTGTGCTACCAGAGACTGGACCACCAACCAAAGAATGCATATGTATGGACCCATGGTACTGGCCACATATGTGGCAGAGGAGGTCCTTGTTGGCCATCATTGGGAGGAGTGGCCTTGGGTCTGAGAGTGTTAGATGCCCCAGTATAGGGGAATGCCAGGGAGAGAAGACAGGAGTTGGTGGGGGAATACCCTCATAGAGGCCGGGGGGAGGGGGAATGGGATAGGGAGTTTCCAAAGGGGAGATATGGAAAGGGGAATACATTTGAAATGTAAATAAAGTACCAAAACAAGACAAAACAAACAAACAAACAAAAATACATGTTACCTTTGATGATCAAAATGGAAACATGGCCTTGAAGCACTCTAATAAAAGTTGTATCTGATAAAAAAAGAAGAAATTGGGCAATGTATTATTTTATAGGCATACATAAAAATACATACATACATGTGTGTAAAATTATATGTGTGCATGTATTTATATATATATGTATATACATATACATACATACACATACACACAGAGGCATACATATATATCATGTGAGAGGACAATGTTTCCTGCAAGAACCATGCACTATGCATTTTATTGGCCGTCAGTGTTGCTATTAGCTACCTCCAGAACTTGAAATAAGACCCAATTGTTTAAAACACATGTACTTCAGATATATTACTTGGAGGAATTTATCTTAGAAGCTTCTTTGAAAACAAGGTCTCATACATAGGATCAGAAAATTACATTTAAGCTGTCAAGGCACAAAATAATCAGTAGTCCTTCAAAAATGGAAAACACACAAATGGTAAAGATAATAGGATTAGCAATGTATCAATAGTGATGCAAAACTGACACTTTTATCTTGGCAGTAACAAGCAGCTATCTAATTGGACTTAAGGCCCAATGAACAGAAGGGAATTCAAACTGGTAACTACAAACCTAGCCAATAAACATGGCTGGAGTGGTCAGAGACCTAAGAGGAGAAACCTCTATAGCTGTTTTTCTAATCAAATATAATTTACATTTTCTAAATACTTCCTTTTATTCATACAGATAAGTATATATCTCCCCTAACATCAAAGAAGCTTCTTTGTGCATCACATGGAGACCATTACAAAAATCTACAGCTGGTCAAAATGCTAAGAATCAAGGACTGTGGGGTGCTTAACTCCAAATCCAACTGATGCATCTGCAATGTGAACTTTACATTTTAGGCTCATAAAGAAATCAAAGAAGTACAGGTAGAAAGATTGTAAGAGGCACAAGATGACTGAGGCAAGATAATGTCTCCTAGGTAGGAGAAGAAAGATGCACCCAATGAAATCTCAGCGATCCTGCCTGAATAAGGTGAGAATAATAACAGCAGTTGGCATACTAACATGGAGAGGGGACATTCCACACGGCACCACCCTTAGATGAAGAGCTACAAATTGTCAGTGGTTGCTGACACAGAATTAGTTTTCTCCAGGGACAAGGACCCACATAGATTGTCTAATCCAAGGTGCTTATCCCTGGACACATGAGTATACAACTTAGGTGAAATGGACTCAGTATGTTGACTATATATGTGTATATATGCATATACACATGTATGTACATTTATATATACAAATATGTGCAACAAAATAATAATTTAAAAAGAGATCATGAATTTGAAAGGTAACATAAAAGAAACTTCAAGAAATGAGGGGATAAAAATGTTGTAGATACAGTTTGTATTTAAGAAAATCTGAAATATAAGTTTAATAAGATATAATTTTAGCAACACACACCTACAAGGTAAAAAGAAGACGTGTTGTTACACTAGAAGATCAAACTAAGGGAGGATTCTGCAGAATTCTGCAGATAATAATTTCATACCCCTCTTAGTTCAATTAACCTAGTGTTCTTTTTTTATGTAGAGAATCAAATGAGAAGGCTTTGAAAGAGGACCTAGTATTCTGTCCTTCATAGGTGTTCAAGCTCATCCTTGATCAGAAAGAAACCATAACATATAAAGAAACAAGATTTCTTATAAATATACTTTAGGATAAACTATGGAAATTTTTATTCTTTAAATTTTTAGTTTTTTATATTTATGCATTTTTGTATGTGTGTGTGTTTGTGTGTATGTGTGTGTGCATGCCACAGTGTACATGTGGAAGTTAAAGTAAAACTTGCAGTGGTCAGTTTTCTTCTTTTAGCATGTGGGGATCTAGGATAGAACTCAGGTCGTCAAGCTTAGCAGCAAGCACCAAGATCCACTGAGCCATCTTGATATCCTGCTACTGAATTCTTATGGCCTTGAGAGAAACATGACTTAATTTATATTGTAAGGAATGACTTTTGCATTAATCTGTGAGATACCTATCCTTGCAAAGTACAGGACTAAACAAAATCTATTAAGTTCTGAAAGTATTCATTGCCAAAATACACCAGTTGATATCAGTAAAGATCTTCATCTGTCCTTGGTATGTAATAATTTTAATATATTTGGAAGTGTGAGATGCATATTCGAGATACCAAATTGATTTGCACCTTTGTATGCATTTTCAATTGCCAGTAAGCATGCAGGGATTGATTTCTGCATTGATGGAGGCCTACTATTTGCTTGCCAAATGAGACAAATTTAGGCCTATGAAGGAAGAGAAGACTGTTGTGCCTGCCAAATGGTTTAGACACAGCAAGCAGAGACTTAACCATTCAGCATGGTCTCCATCCAATAGCTAGCCCTGCTGTGTGTATGTCCTGCACTAAACGGGAGCCAAAATTGAATGAGAGCTTTGAGGTTCATAATCAGTAATTCCCTAGTCTTTCTAAGATATGACCCTTTAGTTTCAAAAGTATGACAGTAGCTCAATGGTAATAGGACAGACAATTTATTTTACCCAAAGGTAGAAGTCAATAAAACATGGATTAATTATTTTTGGCAAGCATGTCGTCTCTCATTAAAACCAAAAAGGAGCATTAAACATGCATTGCTGGTACCATGTTCAAATTGGCTACTTGAATCACTTACAAATATTGTCTCAAACTTTTATAAGAGTATTTAGTATACAAGACTACACTTTCATTTCTGGGAATCTGAATGTATTTAGGGGAAGAATAATATCATGATTTTTTTGCACTATAGATTTTTTTAAATTCCAAATGACTACTGTTTATGTTCACTTTTATAACTGTATAGAATACTGATCATATGTTTTTGAGTACCAATTTTAACTTACTCAACTTCTCATTATGCAGAAATATTCCACATCTTTCATAATCTTCCTATGATTGGAATATAAAATTCAATCATATTTTCAAAACTAAAACTGAAACTTCAATGCAAACCTTTAATCTATACCTACAAATGCTGTATTTAAATCTGAATGGAATACAAATTCGAAAACTGAGCTAATGATAATACATGTCCCTGAGTTGATATGTAGACCTCCATTAAATTTCCAATGTACTATCCATATATACTCAGAACTTATCTGAATAACCAGACATCATTTTAAATATTAAACTGATATTTGAGTGGAGTTCATTAGAAATGTATAGTTTAAATCTATCTTGCTAAGTGCCTACATGCATATAAACATTATCTACAGGATTTAAATATAACTCTGAGTCTTTTAATGCCTAGGATTTAATTAAAATTGCTCAGTGTACAAGGAGTCTTCAAAATCTCAACTTGCATGTCAACAGATAATCACCAGATGCCAATGAAAAGATGTTACAGATGTTGGAATTTCTAACAAAGACTTTAATACACAAGTGTTAAAATGGGTGAATGAGCCGGGCAGTGGTGACACACGCCTTTAATCCCAGCACTTAGGAGGCAGAGGCAGGTGGATTTCTAAGTTTGAGGCCAGCCTGGTCTACAGAGTGAGTTCTAGGACAGCCAGGGCTACACAGAGAAACCCTGTCTCGAAAAACCAAAAAAAAAAAAAAAAAAAAGAAAGATAAAATAAAATAAAAAAAATTAAAAAATGGGTGAATGAGCAACAATGTACAATCTGAGACTACATCTTAAATAAAATCTAAGAACCCAAATGTGGATGCTATTAAGAGAAATCAATCTTTAAGCCACCAAATGAGAAAAGACACTAAGAAAATTTTGAAACACCCTGGAACAATTTTTTTAAAAAATAGAGATGTTGTTTATTAATCAGATTGTATCTATATCACAGAGGAAAACAGGTTTAGTGAACAAATAGAATATCATGAAAAATTAAATAATATTAAAAGGCATAAATTTGTTTTATCCGGGTCTCAGAGAAGGAAAACACAATATAAGATAATATTGTGTTTTATAAACATCTTTAAAAGTAAAAACAACACAATTTGATAATGATTAACAAGTGCATAAGCATAATTTCATAGATTAAAAAAAGAAACAAGATAACCACAAAGAACTCATGCCTGTTTACATTGTAATTAAAATATAAACAGAGATAAGATTTAAAACATTCAGAAAAGTGACATTGATTATAGGGATTAATGGGTGTTTGGACAGACAGATGGACAGATAGACAGAGACAGATAGATAGATAAAACCTTCAAGCATAATTGGTACTATCTATGTATTCTTGGGTATACAGCTATCTAATAAATCGTGATCAACCCAATAGAGACAATACTCTTAAAGAAAATTGACTCTCCCTCTCCTAACAGCAAATAGCTACTTAGATAGGTGGGATTTCAAGCAGACCTTGCCTCTACATGCTGGAATTTTTTCTCACCTATACTTTTACTGGTCTTATGCATGTTATATCAACTGCTGTGGATTCGTATGTAAAATTATCCGGCTGTGTCTAAGTCACAATTACTTCTGGTTCTTACATTCTTTACAGCTCTTCTTCCACAATGGTTCATGAGCCTTAAGAAGAGGGTTTATATCTTATACTTGGCATGTTGATCAGTTATGGATCCCTGTGGTAATTGCCACTTGCTACAAAAATGATCTTTTCTGATGAAGGCTGACAGAAGCACTAAATAAAGTGCATAACAGTAAGTCTTTAAGAAAAAGTATATACTATATCCATTCAGCCAGAGGAATAGGAGTAAACTCTCATCCAAGCCTTAAGTCCTGTCTTGGCCCCACCAAGAACCAGTGCCAGGTGTGTGTAGCTCAAACTAAACAAATCAGAAAGTGATGGATTACTTCTATGAAATTTATGTCATGACTAATCCAGTAGACATGCCTTGCTAGGCCAGTCATTACTGTAGTGGGCATTGATCACCTCTGGTATCACCCATGGCTCTTTCTTGTACTGAAAATAGCCAGACAGTAGGGATGAAGCTTCAAGTGAGAACAAGCTTGATTTCTCTGTGTTCTTTGATAAAATCTCTGCCTGTATGTCTATCTGTTTATCTATCTATCTATCTATCTATCTATCTATCTATCTATCTATCTATCTATCTTTCATCTAACCATTGATCTTTCCTCTCTTTCTTCCTTCTATGTGCATGAGTGTCTTTTCAGCATGTATGTATGTGTACCACCTGTATATCTGGTACCCCGGAAACTGCAGGAACAGATGATTGGGAGATGCCAGTTGAGTGCTGAAAATTAACCCAGGTCATCTGCAAAGAGCAATAAATGCTCTTAAGTGCTGATCCATCATTTCTGCCCTTCGAGCTATTTCAAAAGATTTTTAAAAATCATTTATATTTGAGTGGGAGTCCACAGAGGCAGGGACATCAAATGCCCCTGGTGCTAGACTTATAGGTGAGCCCAAGGTTAAAAAAAATAATAAAGTTGGCAGTAAATCTATCCTACATAGTGGATACTGACTTGTTTAACAATGAAAGAATCTTACATCATAGTAAATCACTATGGTCTAACTGAAAAGTTACAGTATTTATTCTAATTATATAATAAAAATTGAGTTAAGATTTCATATCTCTATAGGTCCAATAAAGGACACAAACAAAAATGATGACAGAAGTAACAAGCTTAGGTTATTATTTTGAATTTAGTATATAAGATATGCATTTCTTATGAATTAACAATCATTAACTTTTATCAATCATAAATATAACATATATCTATTATAGGAAAAGGGAATAAAACCAAGGAAATAAAGAATAAACTATATGTCAAAACTCAAATTCTACTACATATAACAGTTCTAATTATTATCTAAAGTTTTCTTTCATATACTTTTCAGAATTTGTTTATAGAAATAATAGCACCAAATATAAACATTTTGTAGTTTTCTTGGTTTTTGGATTTGTTAAATCAATCTTAGCCTTCTTTTTCATGATTAAATGCTTTTCTTCCTTAATTTTTTATATAAATACATTTATTTCCTTTTTCTTTCCTTTTTGCACATCCTGATCACAGTTTTACCCCCTGCATCTTCCCCCAGTCCCTCCCTCCCACTTTCCCTCTGGTCCCTCACTAGGCATCCATTCCTCCTCTAATTCTCTTCAGAAAAGTGCTGGCCTTCCATGGATATCAATGAACCATGGCATGTCAAGCTACAGTAAGACTAGGCACCTCCCTCATATTGAGGCTAGACAAAGGCAACCCAGTTGGAGGAAGGGGCCCTAAAGAAGGCAAAAGAGTCAGAGGCAGGCCCTGCTTCCACTGTTAGAAGTCCCTCAAGAGGAAACTAAATAACTAACATATTTGCAGAAGTCCTAGGTCAGTCCTATGAGGCTCCTGGTTTTAAGTTTTCAGTCTCTGTGAGTTCCCATGAGCTCAGGTTGGTTGATTCTGTGGATTTTCTTGTGGTGTCCTTGATACTTCTGGTTCCTGCAATCCTCCTCCAATCTTCTGCAGGATTCATGCACCCCTCCTAATATTTGGCTGTGAGTCTCTGCATGTGTTTCAATCAGTTGCTGGGTGAAGCCTTTCTGATAGAACTAGATTTAGCTTTTATAAAAGTGTAGTTTGTGTACCTAGTGAAGCACCCTTGGAGAAATTAAAATTTTGTGAATCATTGTTAATCTGAAATAGATTCTTGGTTGTAGATGGGAGACATTACGCATGTACCCATAGTCTCTTGGAGTTCATATATCTGTCAGTTCTGTTTTGTCTGAAAGACACTGCTTCCTTGGTGTCATCTATCTCTTATGGTTCTTATAATCCTTCTTCCTCCTCTTGTGCATAGTTCACTGAGCCCTGAAGAGAGCAATAAGATCAAAAATCTCATTGAGGATTGAGTGTTTCAAGGTCTTTTACTCTCAGCAGACTGTCAAGTTGTAGGACTCTGTATTAGCCCCTATATACTGCAAGAGGAAGCTTCTCTGATGGTAGCTGATCAAGGCACTGATCTATGAGTGTAGAAGAATGCATTTTATTAATACATTCCTTAGCAGAATGATAGTATTTGGTTTTTCTATAGGACCTTAACTTATCTAGTCTCGGATCCTTGGCCATGAGAGCAGTGTTGGGGATGGGTTCTATTTCATGGAATGGATCTTAAGCCAAATCAGATATTGGTTGGTTACTTCCACAAGCTGTGCTCCACTATTGCAGTAATGTACATGCAGGTAACCATTGTAGATTAAATGGTTGGCAGCTGGGTTGCTATTTATATCTCTCCTTTAGTAGTATATAGAATATGTTCCAGTACCATGAACACTACTCAGTAAACTCAACTTTGGCGCCTGCTTGGTTTCTCCATGTTCAATGAGTTTTGTTGGTGTTATCTTCAGCAATAGAGCCTTACCATCAGTGCGTGGAGAGCAACCAATAACCTTGAGAAAAGCCTAAGGTTTGTGTGTGTGTGTGTGTGTGTGTGTGTGTGTGTGTGTGTGTGTGTGTGTGTGTGTGTGTGTGTGTATGCGTGTGTGTGTGTGTGTGTGTGTGTGCGTGCGTGCGTGCATGGTGGGGAGTGTTCCATGGGGCCACTTTGAACAACAGCTCATTTAGATACAACCCATTTCTTATCCTGGAGGTTTAACTAGCTGCCATGAGATGTCTGTGGGTTTGTCTCCCCTGTTATTTGTGATTCCATTTAAAGTTTTCTCTTATAAGTGTTTATGCATATATACTTGCATATGTGTATATATGTATATGTATACATATACAATATATATGTATTATTAGATATATTCTACATAATAGATTCCAAGATTTTATACCTTTCTATTTAAGATAATATAAGTCATAAAACTAGAAAGGAGCCCCTGCGAAGACCAAAACATGTCTATGGAAAGATGGACAAAAAAGGTAGGAGAATACATATGATTTAAAAGCAGAAGTGGATGCTTCGCTATGATACAAAGAGGCAGGATGTTAGAAGGCAGGGGGAGAAGAACAGGGATGAGGAGGACCAATAATAAAATAAAAGAATACATAAAAATGATATAATGAAACTCATTACTCTGTATGCTAATTTAAAAACTAATAAAACAAAGATGAGAAAATATAAGTGATGTTTGGAGGAGAACAATACACAATCGAAAAGGTCTTTAAGACTTATATAATTCCTATACTCAGTCATATAGTTTTTGAACTTTCTGGAAGTAAAAATTAACAGGACGCATGTTTAGCCATGTGGTTAAAATTAGGCATTCAAAATTTTCTGACACGTTTCATTTTCTCATTCATACAATCTATATGACAGAGCCTATGAAAAGGGGATTATATAAAATATTGCATAGGAGTTATAAGCAAAGCTAAAATATTTGGAAATATAGCAACCCTTGAAGAAAAACATTTCACTAACATGAAGATTAATGAAGTCCATTAGGGCTCCAATACTGAGCTGTTCAACTTTCACTTTGTAGCTATTATTGCTTGATGCAACAATGAGTCATAATTGTTTAGAAATATAGTTGACCTACATGTCTAGCCATAATTCTCCATAATTATTACTTAGTGAATGAAACTGTATGCTCTCAATAATAATTGGACCACAAACACCTTGAGATTTACTATTGGAGATCTGCATTAATATCTGAAATATGCAAAAGCGTGATATACTACTGTATTTAACAATATCCTGATAGTTTTGTGATCAAAGAATATGTAGTAACATAGAAATAAGATTTCTTTTTTATTATTATTATAATTTATTTACATTTCAAATGTTTTCCACTTTCCATTTCTCCCCTTTGGAAATCCCCTATCCCATCCCACCTCCCCCTACCTCTATGAGGGTATTCCCCCACCCACCCACACACTCCCATCTTCCGTCCCTGGCATTATACTGGGGCATCTAACACTCTCAGACCCAAGGGCCTCACCTCTCACTGATGGCCTCCTCTGCCACATAAGTGGCCAGCACCTTGGGTCCCTCTATATGCATTCTTTGTTTGGTGGTCCAGTCTCTGGGAGCACCAGGGAACCTGAACAGTTGACTCTGTTGCTCCCTTCCCATAGCGCTACAAACTCCTTCAGCTCCTTCAGTCCTTTCTCCAGCTCCTCCAACTGGGACACCATGCTCAGTCCAACAGTTGCTGTGAACTGAATCATGGGTTTTCCGAACTTTTGGGCTAATATCCGATTATCAGTGAGTACATACCATGTTTGTTTTTTTGTGACTGAGTTACCTCACTCAGGATGATATTTTCAGGTTTCATCTATTTGCCTGCGAATTACATGAAGTCATTGCTTTTAATAGCTGAGTAGTATTCCATTGTGCAAATGTACCACATTTTCTGTATTCATTGCTCTGTTGAGGGACATCTGTGTGGTTTCCAGCTCCTGGCTATTATAAATATGGCTGCTATGAACATAGTGGAGCATGTGTCCTTAGTTGGAGCATCTTCTGGGTATAAGCCCAGAAGTGGTATAGGTGGATCCTCAGGTAGTATGTCCAGTTTTCTGAGGGTCCGCTAAACTGATTTCCAGACTGGTTGTACCAGCTTGCAATCCCACCAGCAATGGAGGAATGTTTCTCTTTCTCCACATCCTTGCCAGCATCTGCTGTCAACTGAGTTTTTGATCTTAGCCATTCTGACTGGTGTGAGGTGGAATCTCAGACTTGTTTTGATTTCCATTTCCCTGATGACTAAGAATGTTGAACATTTCTTTAGGTGCTCTCAGTCCTTCGAGTTTCCTCATTTGAGAATTCACTGTTTAGCTCTGTTCCCCATTTTTTGAAGGGGTTATTTGATTTCTTGGAGTCTAACTTCTTGAGTTCTTTGTATACGTTGGATATTAGCCCTCTATCGGATGTAGGATTGGTTAAGATCTTTTCCCAATCTGTTGGTTGCTGTTTTGTCCTATTAACAGTGTCCTTTGTCTTACAGAAGCTTTGCAATTTCATGAGGTCCCATTTGTCGATTCTTGATCTTAGAGCATAAGCCATTGGTTTTCTGTTCAGGAACTTTTCCCCTGTGCCAATGTGTTCAAGACTTTTCCCCACTTTCTCTTCTATTAAATTCAGTGTATCTGGTTTTATGTGGAGGTCCTTGATGCACTTGGACTTGAGCTTTCTACAGGGAGATAGGAATGGATCAATTTTCATTCTTCAAATGTTGACCTCCAGTTGAGCCAGCACCATTGTTAAAATGCTGTCTTTTTTCACTGGGTGGTTTTAGCACCTTTGTCGAAGATCAAGTGACCGTAAGTATGTGAGTCTTCAATTCTATTCCATTGCTTTACCTGCCTGTCACTGTACCAATATCATGCAGTTTTTAATCCTACTGCTCTGGAGTACAGCTTGAGGTCAGGGATGTTGATTCCCCCAAAAGTTCTTTTATTGTTGAGAATAGTTTTTGCTATCCTGGGATTTTTGTTATTCCAAATGAATTTGAGAATTGCTCTTTCTAAGTGTATGAAGAATTCAGTTGGAATTTTGATGGGGATTGCATTAACCAGTAGATTGCTTTTGGCCAGATGGCCATTTTTACTATGTTAATCCTGCCAATCCATGAGCATGGGAGATCTTTCCACCTTCTGAGGTCTTCTTCAATTTCTTTCCTCAGAGACTTGAAGTTCTTGTCATACAGATCTTTCACTTGTTTGGTTAGAGTCACACCAAGTTACTTTATATTGTTTGTGACTATTATGAACGGTGTAATTTCCCAATTTCTTTCTCACCCTGTTTATCTTCGAGTATAGGAAATTTACTGATTTGTTTGAGTTAATTTTATATTTGACCACTTTGCTGAAATTGTTTATCAGCTGTAGTAGTTCTCTGTAGGAGTTTTTCATGTCATTTAAGTATATGATCATATCATCTGCAAATAGTGATATTTTGATTTCTTCCTTTCCAATTTGTATCTTTTTGACCTCCTTTTTGTCTAATTGCTCTAGCTAGACCTTCAAGTACTATATAGGATAGATAGGGAGAGAGTGGACAACCTTGTCTAGTTCCCAATTTTAGTGGGAATACATCAAGTTTCTCTCCATTTAGTTTGACCTTAGATACTAGTTGGCTGTGTATTGCTTTTACTATTTTTAGTTATGGGCCTTGATTCCTTATCTTTTCAATACTTTTATCATGAAGGGATGTTGAATTTTATCAAATGCTTTTAAGCATCTAATGACATGACCATGTAGTTTTTTTTCTTTGAGTTTGTTTGTGTGGTGGATTACATTGATGGATTCTCGGGTACTGAATCATCTACATTGATGGATTTGTGGGTATTGAATCATCTCTGAATTCCTGAGATGAAGCCTACTTGATCATGATGAATGATCATTTTGAGATGTTCTTGGATTCAGTTTTCAAGAATTGTATTGGGTATTTTTGCATTGATATTCATAGGGAAATTGGTCTGAAGTTTTCTTTCTTTGCTGGGTCTTTGTAAGGTTTTGGTGTCAGTGTAATTATGGCCTCATAGAATGAATTGGGTAGTGTTCCGTTTGTTTCTATTTTGTGGAAAAGGTTGAAGAGTATTGGTATTAGGTCTTCTTTGAAGGTCTAATAGAATTCTGCCTAAACCCATCTGGTCCTGGGCTTTTTTTGGTTGGGAAACTTTTAATGACTGCTTTTATTTCTTTAGGAGTTATGGGACTGTTTAGATGGTTTATCTGATCCTGACTTAACTTTGGTATTTGATATCTGTCTAGAAACTTGTCCATTTCATCCAGATTTTCCAATTTTTTTGATAGGCTTTCATAGTAGGATCTGATGATTTTTTAAATTTCCTCAGATTCTATTGTTATATCTCCCTTTTCATTTCTGATTTTGTTAATTTGGATAATGTCTCTGTGCCCTCTTGTTAGTCTAGCTAATAGTTTACCTATCTTGTTGATTTTCTCAAAGAACCAGCTCCTGGTTTTGTTGATTCTTTGTATAGTTCTTTTTGTTTCTACTTGGTTAATTTCAGCCCTGAGTTTGACTATTTCTTGCCTCTACTCCTCTTGGGTGTATTAACTTCTTTTTGTTCTAGAGCTTTCAGGTGTGCTGTTAAGCTGCTATTGTATGCTCTCTCCAGTTTCTTTCTGGAGACACTCAGAGCTATGTGTTTTCCTCTTAACACTGTTATCATTGTGTCCCATAAGTTTGGGTATGCTGTACTTTCATCTTCATTAAATTCTAGGAAGTCTTTAATTTCTTTCTTTCTTTCTTCCTTGACCAAGTTATCATTGAATGGAGCGTTGTTCAGTTTCCATGTGTATGTGTGTTTTCTGCTATTGTTGTTGCCATTGAAGACAAGCCCTAATCTGTAGTGATCTGATAGGAGGCATGGGATTATTTCAATCTTCTTTTATCTGTTGAGATTTGTTTTGTGACCAATTACAAGGTCAATTTTTGAGAAAGTACTATGAGGTGCTGAGAAGAAGGTATATTCTTTTGATTTAGGATGAAATGTTCTATAGATATCTGTTAAATCCATTTTGTCCATAATTTCTGTTAGTTTCACTGTGTCTCTGTTTAGTTTGTGTTTCCCAGATCTGTCCATTGATGAGAGTGGGGTGTTGAAGTCTCCTACTATTATTGTGTGAGGTGCAATGTGTGCTTTGAGCTTTAGTAAGGTTTCTTTTATGAATGTGGGTGCTCTTGCATTTGGAGCATAGATGTTTAGAATTGAGAGTTCTTCTTGGTAGATTTTTCCTTTGATGAGTATGAACTGTCCTTTCTCATCATTTTTAATATCTTTTGGTTGAAAGTTGATTTTATGCCATATTAGAATGGCTACTCCTGCCTGTTTCTTGGGAACATTTGCCTGGAAAGTTGTTTTCCAGGTCTTTACTCTGAGGTAATATTTGTCTTCAACACTGAGGTGTGTTTCCTGTATGCAGCAAAATGCTTGGTACTGTTTATGTATTCAATCTGGTAGACCATGTCTTTTTATTGGGACATTGAGTCCCTTGAAGTTCAGAGATATTAAGGAGTAGTGATTGTTGCTTCCTGTTATTTTAGATGTTATTTTCATGTTTGTGTTGCTATCTTCTTTTGGATTTGTTGAAAGATTACTTGCTGAAGACATTTACCTGCCCTTTAATTTGGAAATCTTCACTCTCTTCTATACCTATTATCCTTGGGTTTGGTATTCTCATTGTGTCCTGGATTTTCTGGATGGTTTGGGTTTGGAGCTTTTTGCATTTTGCATTTTCTTTGACTGTTGTGTCAATGTTTTCTGTGGTATCTTCTGCACCTGAGATGCTCTCTTCTATCTCTTGTATTCTGTTAGTGATGCTTGCATCTATGACTCCTGATTTCTTTCCTAGGATTTCTATCTCCAGGGTTGTCTCCCTTTGTAATTTCTTTATTGTTTCTATTTCCATTTTTAGATCTTGGATGGTTTTGTTCATTTCCTGCGCCTGTTTGATTGTGTTTTCCTGTATTTCCTCTCTGAGGGTTTCTAGCTGTTTACCTGTGTTCTCTTGTATTTCTTTAAGGGAGTTATTTATTTCCTTCTTAAATTCTTCTATCATCATCATGAGAAGTGATTTTAAATCTGAGTCTTGCTTTTCTGGTGTGTTGGGTATGCAGGGCTTGCTGTGGTGGGAGAACTGGGTTCTGATGATGCTAAGTTTCCTTGGTTTCTGTTCCTTATGTTCTTGCCCTTGCCTTTGCCATCTGGTTTTCTCTGGTATTAGCTGGTCTTGCTCTCTCTGACGGTGGCTTGTCCCTCCTGCAAGCCTTTGCATCTGTACTCCTTGGAGACCATTTCTCTCTCAGAGAACTTTGGGTTTGGAGATCTATGGTACAGGGTCAGCTCTGGGGTGCAGACAGAAACCAGAAGGTTCCTGTCCCTAGCTGTTCCTTGGTTCCTGTGTCCAGATGACTCTGCAAGGGTCTCTCTTGATCAAGGAATTTGAACATAAGTGGTGGTCTTCCTGTGCTGGAGGGTGTGTTGGCACACTGTGAGACCATTTATCTCCTGGCACTGAGTATGGAGTCCTGTGTCACAGGATCAGCTCCCTGGCTGCAGAAGGAAACCAGAGGGCCACTCCTCAGTCCCTGTGTTCTGAGGGTTCTGGGTGGGTCCTGCTGAGCAGAGTTGCTGGCCTTACCCCTGTTCACAGGCTTGTCTAAACTCCTGGGAGGGTAGATCTTTCCCTGTGTTATTTGGGTTGGAGCTGCGTGGCACAGACCACAGGTGTAAACCTGAAGGCTCCTGTCCCAGGCTGTTCCACTGTCCCTGTGTCCTGCGGATTCCGAGCGGGTCCTGCTGAGCAGAGATGCTGTCTTACCTCCACTGATGGGCTTTGTCCACACTCCTGGGATGCTAGCTTTCTCCCAGTGCTATTTGGCTATGGAGCTCTGTGTTCCAGACTGAGGTCCCCGGCTGCAGAAGGAAACCCTAGAAATAAGATTTCTAAGTAATATAGGTGATAAGATTTTTTTTTCTCTGGTTAAATATTTGCTTTAGAATAAGTGAGTTAAAAGCAAGGAGTTATTCTATCATGTACAAACAAAATAAGTATCAAATTTTTTCATGCCCAGAAGTGTCTTCTACCAATAAACCAGCATTATAAAATGAATTCCTTTGAAGGAAGTAACACAGTAAAATCAAAATATATGAATTTATTTAAATCACTCATGATAAATGCATATGCAGCTTCTTGATGAAGAATTCTTTTCTTCCTTTTGAAGTATGTATTGTTATTATCCAGTCATTATCAAATATTACCTCTATCCAACCCAGTAAAATCAGTCATATACTGTACTTGAGAAAATAAAGAAATCCTGAACAACATAATTGGCAGAGGTAAATAGAAAGCCATGTAGAGATTTATACACTGGTGTTCGGTGTCTATTGCTACTCTGGAGATGCCAGAGCCAGATTGAGAATCAAGATTTATCTAATAGGTCATAGAGATATGTAACAAATTCCACTCTTCCCTCAGCTCACACATCATGTGTTTATTGACATCTTCCTGAATGGGGTCTAATGGTACTCAGAAAACCCTTCAACAGAAAACACATGCATCAGGGTTTATCATTTAGTTTGATCTCAACATGGAGTTTTTGTATTCTGAGAATTATTTAAACAAAAAATAATAATGTTGATCGAGTTGTTGTTTTATTAGAAGAATACTTAGTGTCAATTGTGAAGATGCTGAAAGGATTAAATAATCAAGTGATACATCAACAAATTATTCTGTGTGTGTGTATGCGTGTGTGTGTGTGTGTGTGTGTGTGTGTGCGTGTATGTGTGTGTGTGCTTGCATATTTGTGTGTAATTATTGTTATTTAGGAAGAAACAATTCTGTAAGCCACATCTGCTAGTTGGTGCCTTAGCCACAATTTTTTCCTTTTTTTTCTTTTTAAATTGGATATTTTCTTTATTTACATTTCAAATGTTGTGCCCTTTCCCGGTTCCCCCCTCCTGGAAACACCCTATTCCATCCCCTCTCCCCTTGCTTCTATGAGGGCATTCCTCCACCCAACCACCCACTCCTGCCTCCCTGCCCTCGAATTCCCCTACACTGGGGAATCTATTGAACCTTCATAGGACCAAGGACCTCTCCTCCCATTGATGCCTGACAAGGCCATCCTCTGCTACTTATGCGGCTTGAGCCATGGGTCCATCCATGTGTACTCCTTGGTTGGTGGCTTAGTTCCTGGGAACTTTGGGGAGTCTGGTTGTTTGATTTTGTTGTTCTTTCTATGAAGTTGCAAACCCCTTCAGCTCCTTCAGTCCTTTCTCTAACTCTTCCATTGGGGACTCCTTGCTCAGTCCAATGATTGGCTGTGGGTATCTGTCTCTGTATTTGTAAGGCTCTGGCAGGGCCTCTCAGGAGACAGCTATATCAGGCTCATTTCATCAAGTATTTCTTGGCATCCACAATAGTGTCTGGGTTTGGTGACTGCATATGGTATGAATCCCCAGGTGGGACAGTCGCTGGATGGCCTTTCCTTCAATCTCTGCTCTACACTTTGTTTCCATATTTGTTCCCCTTTCTAAGAAGGACAGAAGCACCCATACTTTGGTCTTCTTTCTTCTTAAGCTTCACATGGTCTGTGAATTGTATCTTGGGTATTCTGAGCTTTTGGGCTAATATCCACTTATCAGTGAGTACATACCACGTGTGTTCTTTTGTGACTGAGTTACCTCACTCAGGATTATATTTTCTAGTTCCATCCATTTGCCTAAGAATTTCATGAAGTCATCGTTTTTACAATTTAAAAAGAATTTTGCTAAAATTCTGAATCTGCACATCACCATCCTCAGTTTTAAAGGGGTCTGTGTGTTATGACCCATACATTCTATCCCCTTTCACATGTGCAAAGCACGAGACACCCTAGATGACATACTCCAGAAGTACTTGCTCAGCCATGTTTATTTCCTCTTGAGAGACCATATCAACTCCATCTTGGGTTTAGGTAACATTTTAGAGAACCTGACCTAAGGTTAAACTTGAGTTAATCACTACCTAACACTGGTTTCCAGGACACTCCCTAACAACCACGAATCATCAGGAAAGCAGAAGATACAGTTGTACGTAAGGATATTTACTTATAGGAACTTAGGGTTTGGCTCCCAGCACCAGCCAATCATTTTAAAGGGAAACAAATTCCATAATAGCCCCCCCCCCCCCCGATCAAATGTGTGCCAAGCTGGATACACCCTTGCTTGTTTGCCTGCATCTATAAATGCTAGCTTGAAACTGGGCTCAGGGCTTCACCCTCCTGTCCTGCTGCATTAGTGATGATGGTCTGGCCCAAGCTCGAGCTTAAACCCAGATCTTTATGTCTATTACACTGGAGTCAGCTCCCTGGTGGTTTTTGGAGTTCATGAACAGGCACAATACTCTATTCACAATAGTTTGGAAATAGAAGCAATCAAAAGTCCTTCAACAAATGAATGACTGGGTAATGAAATGTTGATACATATCTACTATGGAAGTATATTCAGCTGGAGAAAAAAAAAATAAAATCATCTAATTTGAAGGTAAATGGATAGAACTACAAAGTATCATACAAAGAAAAGAAATCCAAACCTAGTAACACAAATGTTGCATTTATCTTTTATGTGTAAATCTGGACTTTAAATCTCGAGATGTATGTAAACCGGAGTAATCACAGAAATTAGGAAAGTATAAAATGACCCAGTGGTGGGGCATGGTATTGGGAAAGAGGAGCTTTAGGGAGATGGAAACTAGGACACAGGTCTTCTGAATGGGGAAATGGGAAAAATGGGAAAAGATTTTATCTGGGGAAAGGGTGAGCAATCCTAAGGGATAGGAAGCATTGATGAAGGACACTAAGGATGACTGGGAAAGCCATATAGAAACAAACTATTCTGTTTATTATATATATATATATATATATATATATATATATATATATATATATACACATAATCTCTGTATGTGTTCATGTATATTATTAACCCAAATGAAGTTATTCTTCTATGGTGTTAATGATGCCCTCAAAAGCCATATACTCTCTAAGGAAAACCAGTGCCAGAGATGTGAAATATTCCTTCTATTCATTGGGGAGAAGAGTCAGAGAGACTCCCAAAATACAATAGGAAATTGCTGCTGCCCGTGGTTGATTCACAAAATTTGAAAATAAGTTGAAGACACCACACACTTCAGATACAAGACTTGGAGGAAGTGACCTGAAACTGGCCTGGAAGTCTCCTTCCTGGGGACGAGCTCTTATAGCAGCTAAAGATTCTATGTGTGATGCCAAGGGAGAAAAACAATTGAAATACCTACCATGTGTAAAGCCTGTGACATTGCACAACAATGATTAGCATGGCAAGATATAGCCCAGGGGGTAAGAGGGAAAGCTATCCCTGGGATAACTGGCAGCCATTTTCTTGATCTTCAGGTCAGCTCAGTAGGTGGAAACTAATGCCAGGTGTTGTAAACCTAGGCAAGTACAAGTAGCTGGAAGAGGTCCTACACCTGAGAAGAGACTCTACTGCTGCCAGTTTCCTAAGTCAATATGGTTTCTGTTTTCTAAATACTTATCTTTATTCACACATATAAATGTAGCTTTTCCTCTTCAACAACTAAAGCTTCGGAGTTGTTTTTGTTTGTTTGGTTTTTGTTTTTCATTTTTTCTTTATTGTTTGTTCATTTGTTTTAGTTTTGTTGCTAGCATATGCAATATTACAGAGATTCATAATTGGTCAAATGCAGAGAAACACGGAAGGAAGAGGGTGGCTCATATCCTAAACTGATACATTCACAACACAACCCTATGCCTAAAGCTGAGGGAACTTTTGAAAAGACAGGACAGAAAGATGGCAAGAGCAAGAATAGGATGTCTGCTGACATACAATGCCTCCTGTATATGGCAGGGAGCTGCACACATGAAATCATAACAATATAGTCACTTAAACAATGCCTGCTCAATGACAACACCACTGACATACCAGTGTGGATGGAGAAGTCAAAATGGTCCCGCCCTATATGAAAACCTAAAGGCAATCAATGGTTGCTAAGAAAAAGGAGAATAGATTTCTCTCTATAACTGACAAGCCCACTGAAAGGTTATCCAACACTCAACTCAGCCCTCACCAATCCTCACATACATACACGCAACAACAATTTAAAAAGAACAGTTCATAACATGGAGAACAAATTGGGAGGACACAGGAGGTCATGGAGGAATGAGTGAAAGTGTGTTTTAGAAATGTAAATGGGGTATTGTTTTGTGAAATGCTAAAGGACTGAATATGAAAATGAAAACAAGGAATTGTAGTTCCTTACTGTTGGTAGCATAGACACAAACATTTAATTTTTCCATAAAAATTTTGAATAAATATAATGTTAAGCATCCACATAAGCAAATACTACTAATTAGAAACCAAACTGGTCTCTTTGAACAAGGCTAACTTATTACTTTTGTTGATGTCTTTAGAGAGATTATCCAGGAATATTGTTAAAAATGGCAAATCGGGGGCTAAAGTGAGGGTTGAGCAATTCAAATCACTTGTTGCTCTTCCAGAAGACAAGATCCAATTTCCATCAGCCACATGATTGCCCACAACCCTGTCTAACTCTAGTTCCAGGAATATGATAACCTATTCTGTATTATGGTTGGTTTCAGCCTTATAAATGGTACATAGTCATACATGCAAGCAAAACACACAAACAATAATATATAAAAGTGGACATGAGATTATTTTTAAGCTATTAAAATTGGCTTTTAATCTCTTCTGCATCCCTATCACTCCCAAATTTCTGTGTTGTGAAAGTCAACCTACATCTAACTCCATGAGATGGTGTACCCCTTCATATTTATGCATCTTGGTTTCTGCTGTGTTGATTTATGGAAGAGTTTCTATTTGTCTTTTGAGTTAGATTTCATGTATATTCTCTTACGATTTTTTTACTGATACTAGATCGATTGCATGCATTTTTATAACTCTGACTCATATCTATTTTTTGTTACCTTTGAATGTCCTTAAGAGTAGTATTCAGTGTTACTGTTTCACCATGCATGGCGTATTATATATTACCTATAAATATTTGAAGATCCAACTTTGAGTCAAAGCAAGTTGAATATTACAAGTGAATAAAGTAACTAGAAAAGTTTGGAGGTAAAATTTTACCATAAATAAAATATTTACTCTCCTTTTCTAATCAGGCTGATGTCCTAAATTAGGTACATTTTTCTTTTAGAGATTCATTATCCTAATGACCAAAGTTCAGTTTATGAAAATTAAAAGTGAAATGCTTTCATTGCTCACTAATATTTTAGATACAGTCACCAGAACTTTGGAAAAATATCAAATTCAGTGGGCATTACATTGATAGCTGACAAGAAGAATTAGAAATTGGTGGGGAGAACCTCTAGAAAGTACCAGAGACCTGGGAAGGGAGAGACTCTCAGGACTCAAAGGGAGCAAACCTTAGATGAAATGCCCAACAGTGGGGAGAGGGAACTCTTAGAGTTCACCTCCAGTAGAAAGACGGGGCACCAAGTGAAGGGTTGCCATCCCACAGTCAAAAACTCTGACCCAGAATTGTTCCTGTCTAAAAGAACTGCAGGGACTAAAATGGAGAAGATACTGAGGGAAAGGCAGTCCAGTGATGGGCCCAAATTGGGATCCATGTCAAGGGAAGCCTCCAAGGCCTGACAGTATTACTGATGCTATGGTGCGCTTACAGACATGAGCCTAGCAAGGATGTCATCTGAGAGGCCCAACAAGCAGATGACTGAGACGGAAGCAGATACTTACACCCAACCAATGGACTGAAGCCGGGGATCCCTGTGGTTGAATTAAGGAAATTCTGGAAGAAGCTGAGGAGGAGGGTGACCCCATAGGAAAACCAGCAGTCTCAACTAACCTGGACCCCTGAGATCTCTCAGATACTGAGCCACCAACCAGTCAGCATACACCAGCTGGTCTGAGGCCTCTGACACATAGACAGCAGAGGACTGCCTGGTCTGGCCTCAGTGGGAGAAGATGTGCTTATCCCTCAAGAAACTTGAGGCCCCAGTAAGTGGGGAGGTTGGATGGGGGAGGGCAACCTCTTGGAGTCAGGGGGAAAGTGGGATGAGGAAGTGTGGAAAAGCGACCAGGAAGGGGGAGCAACGACTGGACTGTTAAAAAAATAAAAATAATAAAAAAAAAGTCAAAGCTCAAGTGATTAAACAAAAAAGAATTAAAAGTTAAAATGGCAAACACATGTGTTACAACAACAACAGATTGTTTCTTTTTAATATTCAATTACATATTAAAAACATTTAGATGTTACTCTATATACAACTGTATAACTGCTTACTAATTATATAACTGAACATTAGCAAGATATTGCATATCTCTGAGTACTAAGCAAGAATTATACTGAACAATTATGGCTGTGTCAACCAATTTTTCCCTGTGAGACCCAGAGATGATTTTATTTTCATCGTGAATGAAGAGGGTTTTTTTTTTTTTAAAGGAAGAATTACCAAAAAAATCACCTTCCATGTGTCTTCAAGATTGACAGAGGCATATGTAGCGTATGCCCAAAGATGTCTCAGAGATGTGAAAGAAGAAAGCATGTTTCAGGTGCTCCACACCACACAACATAATGGGAGACAAACTCTGTTAGTTAGAAACAAATTCGGATTTAGTACAAATGGCGCCATGTTAAGAAGAGAAAAGATCTCTGATATGTATTGAACAATTCTGTGACTGAAAAATGCTGATACTGGAGCAGCCAAAACTCAACAAACAGATGCAGCAGGATCGGGACACTAGCATCATATGATAAGTCTAGAAAAAATGGAAACTGAGTCAATTTTCTTAGCTTCCGTTACCCTGGGGTTTCTCAAGTTTTGTGGAAGAAAATAGAAAATTCATTTCATTGCATCTAACATTTAATAATTTATTTTGCCTGAATATGGAACTCCATATCAAAAAGACTCCTTAATTTCGGACATTATGTAACAGCAAAAGGACTGAGGGTAATTGGATAAAAATCTTGCTTGGTATTACATCAATTTAAATACTCAGAAAAAGAAATTATTAATTGTAAATGTGCATGTTCTTTCAAAATGAAGCCTTAAAAGGCAAGTATTGTTAGAAAAATCTAAGTAGACCATATAGAATTATGACATTTAACATTACATGGTTTTAGACTTATAAGTGTAAATCATGTAGTTGTGCTTCATTGTTTTTAATATATTTCAGTTTAATACAACATTTTGTCTTAAAGTAACTTATGGTCAATTATCCATATCTATCTCATTTAATAATTTATTAAATGCTTACAATTTATAACTAATAAATTATCACTAAAAACATATAGCATATGAAAGTAGACAGATTTTCAAGAAAGCAATTCTCACTTGGAAAGCAAGAGCAATGGGGTGAGAGATGGAAGTGAGAATAGAAAGAACTAAGTTAAATAAAAAGAGAAGCAAGAAAATAAATATCAAAACCATTTCACCTGTACACACAGGTTACTGGCATCAGACTTTGGAGTAAGCTAATGGGAGATTTGATACGAGATTTAAATATCAGGCTCACACAGGACAGAGATTATCCTCACTGAAAGACAGTCTGTGCTTTCTCATACATCTTTAAAAAATTAACATCCAGTTATAGACTTGAAAGCATCTACATTAGTGAATGCTAGGAATTGATGTTTATTTAAGCTTAAAGACTTCCACATGGTGGCAGTAAGTAGCTACTGCATTTCACTGAAAGAACTGGCAAGTGCCTTCCTTGTATCCCAGTGCAATGGCAATCTCTGGTGTACCAAGTTAAGTGACTGATAAGATTATATTCTAGGGAATTCAGAATTGTGGTGGAAAATCCATCTTCAGGTTGCTCTCTGAGACCATCCACTGGAATACAGTTACAACTCTGGTAATACAGCAAAACCACCTAGCATCCACAGTGAGGATGTTTAAATGCTGTGCTAACTGGCTGTGCCTACTTTCCAGCCATAGTGTAGACAAATCAGTGCATAGAGCTCTTTGGGATCTGGTCTTATGTTTACATTGCTTTGTCCTAGATTTGTGCTTCTCATGAAGTATTCTCCAGACTTGAAACATTTCTTCTTTTCATCATATGACTAAATTCTACTCTTCATATGAGACTTTCTAATAAAGACTATTCTTTCTAATCTCAATTAGGTATTCCCTATGTGAATGCCTTATATAGCCACATACTCACCCTCTAGTCGAATGCCTATTACGTGACATTCTCCTAATGTGATATTTTGTCTAAGAAATTTTAAATCTCAGCTCTCTCAACATCTATGAGAGATTCTTATATTTTGTTATTTGTTTTTTTACATTTCTTTATTTTGTAAGTTAAAAGGGAGCAGAAGGTCCATGTGGTATCAGAGGACAACTTGCAAGAACTGGTTCTCTCCTTCCACCATGTGGATTAAACTCAGATCACCAGGCGTGGCAGGAAAGCATCTTTATCAGCTCTGCCATCTCAGCAGATGCAAAACCTTGTGAACTTCAATCTTTTCATTTATTTCTCTATTATTTGCGATGGGATCTCATTATATAACCCAGGTTTGCCTAAGACTTGTGAGCTTCTTGCCTTTCAGTCTCTTGAGTACTGAGATTATAGGCATGAGCCACTATCTCCTACAGTTCAGCAGTTTTATCTTTCCTATGATAGAGTCTGATGTTATCCAAGAATTATTTGATTGTGGCATTTATAATAACCTACTCTTTGAGCAATGGTTTGCTTGTTTATTTTAGAAATCGGGTCTCAATATGTTACCCTGGTAGACTAGCACTCACTGGTAGCCTCAGCTGGTATCAAACTGCTGTAAATCTCTTGACTCCTTAATCTGAGTGCAGGTATTGTAGGTATAAACCACTTATTTCATCTTCATCATCATTTGTTTAATAACCCACTGTAGCCAGTCTCCAGCTCTTGCAACAGTGAATACAAGTATCTTGTCCATTTTATCCAGTGACCCATCACTAACTCTGACTCCAGTTAAATGGTAGACACCTTTGTTAAATGATTGACACATTGAAAATACACACCTGAACTAATAAATCAAGAGTCACAGTAAAAGATGAAATTGTGACATATCTATATGATAATTAACTAAAATAGTTTTAAAACATTTCAAATAATTCATGTTTAGATTCAGAATAAGATGAAATATTTCTGTGTCTCTTATACTTTAATCATATTTTATTAAGTACATTCATCATGACTCTCCTGGATCTCTAGCGAATTTGCAATTCCCTGAAGAACTTGGAGTACAAGTGATCAACAGTCTGCCTAATTAGTTTTGAATGGGCCTAAAATTCAGTCCATTGCTTTCAACAAAAGTTTTCCTAGAGGTTAAAAATACATAAAATCAATGTGAAGTTAGAATGGGATCTATATTTTTCATTCATTTGGAAATGTTATTTTTTGATGAATATTTGTGTACCCTCCAAAATTCATGTTGAAACTTAATTTCCAGTGCAAAATTATTAAGAGCCTTTAAGAAATGATGAGGCCACAATGATTCTGCTCTCAGGGATGAAAGTAGTCTTTCATAAAAGCAGTTGAATGTGGATACTTTTGCTTTGGTCTTTCTATCTTTCTACCATGCTTAAAGATGACCCTCACCTTTTTGACGTGTCCAGACATAACACTGGTGAGATCAGGACTTTATCTAAGCTTGCAACATCTTGATCATGGATTTTCAGATAATAGACTCTATGAATTGACTGGATAGACAAGAGTATTTTGTTAATGCAATGCAAAGACATTTGACAAGTGTTGAGAAATGAAGCACTGCTGTAAGATAGTCTTTAAATTTGGGAGTGAGCACAAATGTTATTCTGGTAATAGCTCAGATGAAGAGGAAAGACAGGAAAGCCTTGTTCTTGAAGATTATGCACTTAGGCACAATAAGAATGTTAGTCCAAATTGACAGTAAAGACAACTATGATAGGGTCTTAGCAATGGTAGATAAAATATTAAAAAATAGAGAAAACATTCTAGTTATAAAACAAAGAACTTGGCTTAGTTTTCTATGTCCCTATGAACTTTGTAGAAGACAATGTGTAAAGGATACTTAGGATATTTAGTGGAAGAAACATGTCACCTAAATTTAAAGGCTCTACAGGTATTATCTCAGATCCTTATCATAAAAGGAAAAGAGAGAGGAACACTCTAAACGCTGTAATATGTCATAAATAGGAAGGCCAAATTTCAATATTCTGAATATTCTGGGCACAGACAGATATAAATACTAGCAATATATGGTAGGAAAAAGCATTAAGACTGACTGATATGGGTAGAAAAAAGCCAGGTGCTTTTATCAAGACAATGGAAAATGTCCTCATAAGCATTTTAGAGACCTCTGGTGTTTGCGCTGACATTCCTGGCCTGGAGTGTCAGAGGGCAGAATGGTTTTAGTGTGCCCGTGCAACATTAGAGCTCACCACTCAGAGTTACTGTGCATTTCTACGCTATGTACTCTACTAGGACGTTCCCTGGATTGTTATCTATGACTCAAATTGGGCTATGAAGTGACTTTGCTTACCAGTGCAGAGGATATGCAGGTGCAAAATGAAGTCACACGAATCTACATGTGGCCAAGAACAACTAGAAATGTGGCTCAACAGAAATTGTAAAGTCACTTAAAACAAGTTTTTGTGATTTTCAATTACAGAGAATTGAATATAAATTGAATTATATAATTTAATAGCATAATTTTATGACATAGAATATAATTTACATTATAAAATTGTAATTTTGAATTACATTTTACAGGTCTGGCATGTACTTTGTAGATGACAATGTCTGTTGCAATGTTCAAAGGCTGAATAAACATGGTGGCATTTGTGTCACCCATGTGGTGCTAAAGTAAATCTGCAGGTAGAGAGGGTGCACACGTGGTGGTAACTATAGTTGCCTACAGGTAGATTTTTAATGTGTCATTTGGCACGAAATGTATCATCAGATTTAACCATCATTATATTTTTTGAGACATGTCATTTGTTCAATTCCACACTCCACCAGCTTGGAGGATTTCCCTCAAAATGAATCATACCAAGTCTCTTTCGCTGTATCTTTTAGATGGTCTTTTATTTATATAAGACTTTAGACTTTAAAATTTTTAATTGCTACTGGAAGTCTTTATGCTGTGATGGAATCGATACACTATTTGTGAGGATAAAGGTTCATGGTTAGTCCATTCTGCTCTGAAAGTTATTATCCTGCAAACGCCAGATTGAAATTTAATTCCAAGATATCAATATTAAGAGGTAAAGCCTTCAAGAGATTATATCATGAAAACTTTGTCTTTACAGGTGAGGTTAACATTTTTATAAAAATGTTTGGGAGAATGAATTCATTTTCTTTTGTCTTGCTGCCTCCTGTCACAATAAGATAAAATAATCACAGTCTCTGCCTCTGAGAGACAGTAAGAGGCACCTTGTTGGAAATACAGTGAGTCTCCACCAGAAACTGAACCTGGCAGTTCTTTGATCTTGGACTTCCCAGGCTACAGGACTGTGAAATAATGCATTTATGCTCTCATAAATAACCCAATTTCTGGTATTTTGTTACAGTAGTACAAAAAGACAAAGACATTTGAACAGAAAATACATAATAATTTGCTGAAGAAAATGTCTATCTCAGAAATTATAATGGGCTAGATAACATATCCTATTTACTTTTTATATGGAAACTCTTTTATGTTCTGAGATTCATATTTATTTTGTTTTACATATTGTCAGGGTTTAGATGTGCAGGACATAGAGCACTGTTTTATTAAGTTAGAAAAGGAACAGTTCGACCAAACCCTGTTGGACTCTGGGCAATGGAGAAAAGCTGTAACAGCAGTCCTTCTTTCTCAAAAAACAAAACAAAACAAAAAACAAAAAACAGTACAAAACAAAACAAAAAACTACATTAGAGTTTCAGTTCCACGAAATTTTTATGAAACTAACATCGCTGCTTCCAGAGAGCATACTTGATTAGGGGAAGAAGCAAACTGAGAAGTTCCGAGTGAAGATAGTCATGAGGCAGAAGATCTCAAGCACAGCTTGTGGATGTAAGCAAAGGGACACTGAAGAGATGCAGCCACAGGGCTGCTGCATGCATGAGTCTCAGGTACCAGCCTTTCACAAGATGAAGGACATTGGTTGGACTAGCTTCAAATCACATAACTTTCATTTTTATGCAGCTTTACAAAAAACGTATTCCTAGGTTTTCCTCTTTGATAACCTAAAGATAACAGAATTCTCCAAAACTTAATGAATATAGTAGTCCATTGCTTAATATTCCTTTGCCTTTCTCTCCCTGTATAAGTTTAAAAACTATAGTTTCAAATTTGTTCTACCCTTTAAAAGCGGAAGTTAATCTCCAGGCTACCTCGGTTCGCCTTAATCACCTGTGACTGAGGTCCGTGAGGGAAAGATGCTTTGTGGGTGGCAGAGAGTGAACACACTCTTTTGAAGGCTGATAGGAACTGGCACAAGCATTGCTAACACAATCAGAGCAGACTGGCAGGGTTTCAACTGAATATTGCCACAGATTAGGCTTCGACTGAAGAATTATCTGAGTACATATGCTACCTGTTTTTAGAAATAAACTGTAATTCTGCATTCTTCATCACAGGTGTTGGTGTCCGCCATCTTACACAAAACCCTCTAGACAGGAGTCGATTGAGCTTAAGAATGAAGAACACTCAAGGCAATTTTTTAGAAAAGAAAATTTCACAGTAAAGGCAGAAATTGTTGATCTTAACAACAAGAAGTGATAATGAAAGATACAGTAAGGTAGCTAAGTCCAATATCCCAGCTAAGAAAGAACTTCTGCCTTGTCAGTTACTTACACTTTATTCATTGTCTTCCTTCAGTTTACCAAAGGTTCCTTATAGTGAATGTATGATTTCATCGAATAAATAATACTGAAAATGAAGCTGGTTTAAGGGGAAACATATCAACTACCAAGGTATTAGCCTATTTTTTAAACTATCATTTACTTTCACAATGGTCATTATATTAAAACATTAAAATAAAGATATTAATGGGTGAATGTCATTCTTCATTATAATTCCTGTTTCTGTAGCTAATAGTTTTATTTCTGCCACAATTGACTGAGGGGGTGATTTAAAGAGAAAGTCTTCATGATTTATGTTATTAATATCCCAATCTGTCATATGGAAACATCTCAAAAGCCAAATATTTAAATGATTTGGAGGCATAACCTTCAAATATTGTCATCTCTAAGTTTAAGAAAGATTTATTTATTGAGTGCACCATACTAGTGTGTGGGAGACCCCTTAGGCTGTACTATATGACGTAGGTCTTCTATGAATCCCGAATGTGTTCCTGAGCATTGATCTTTAAGTCTATCGTTATAAGCTTTCTCCTTCCACACAGGTTAGTGATCACATATTTGTTATTTGTGATGTTGCCCCTTGCCATTACCATACATGTTTTCCACATTTACTAAAGGTATCTGTGTCCCAGAATACAACCAAATTAGCATGTTTTAACCATTAAGTCTCCAAGCTCATTCTGTTTCCTCCTGTTGTCTTTTGACTACTCAGCCAATACATTTTCTTTTCTAATTACTGAATGCTATCCCTTAAGTGTCTTTGATCAATTTACCATTTTGTGTTTTACCATATTTTGGTTCATAGTTGAACCAAGTGGGAATGGTGTAATTTTCTTAGCATCTTCTATACCTGCTGAAGATGAGATCTTGAAGACCATGGGATCTTGTATCTCAGCAATGGCCAAAAGTAAATCCATGTACATCATGAAAATGTCCTGATGAACTAACTGAGCTATTGTATAGCCAACTGGGGAACTGTGTGTGCTTTATCTGCTGACCTGTTCCAATGACGAAGCAGCAAAACACTGTATAGTCCTTACCTTTCATTTAATCTACCTTTATTTGTTATGAATGAGAGCAACTGTTAGATATCCAAAGGGTCTTAGAACATCTTGTAACAATGAAGCTTGTCCCTGGGTTCTCTTTGTTCACAGGAAAGCACACTTTAGGGCTGCTCCTTTTGAATCATTATAGTATCAAGTTGATATTGTTGTTGCTTGAATCAAGGAAGAGTAGTCTGATAATGGAAGCACTCAATGGGGATATTTGCATAATACTGTTTTGTTGTATTGATGTGAAAAGTTCTGATCCCCTTTCATTATAGCTAGTTTTGTACAGAGCATTGTAAATCATAAACACATGAATGTGTTTTCCCTTACATTCAAGTTTTACCACATCTCAAAGTGTTAGGAGATCTTTATTGTGGAAAAAGCAAAAGCAAACAGGAACAGCTAGTGGTGACTTTTGAAACTATTTGATGATCAGAATCACTCTGACTCACTCTGCAAAAAGGCTATTTTGGGTTAAAATAACTGTTAATAGGTCTGAGTGTCTTAACAAGACAGTTTTAATTTTCCAGACAATAAAATTTAAATTAAAAGTTTAATATTTTCACTATCATAGATACTGGATAGAAAAGAAACAAACTTAGGCAAGTGCATCTCAAGTTCTGATTTCAATCAAAAGCTATGCGGTATTGGAACAAGCTGTTCGGTGTCTCTGAACAGGATTTCTGCCTCTGTAAATAATTAAATTAACTTAAGCGACACCAAATTCAGTGAGAGGGTGTATGGGGAAAATTTTGTAGAATATAAACTGAAATAACTACATGTTATACATTAATAGATTATATATAATCAAAATAAAGTCCATAATTATTGTCCCATCCCAAATAATTTAATAGCATTCATTATTACCGTATTTTAGGTTGCAGCTTACTATTTATTTACTTATTTATTTATAATAGTGTCTCACTGTGCAATCCATGCTGGTATTTAACTTATGATTCCCATGTCTTTGTGTTTGAAGTGCTGGCATTGGAAATTTATAGGTTCCCATCATTACATCAGGATCCATGGTGTGTGTGTGTGTGTGTGTGTGTGTGTGTGTGTGTGTGTGTGTGTGTGTATGCATAGTGTGTGTGCATATATGTATATAGATGGATTTGCAGGAGGCCAGAGTGTTTGTTTCTGTTTTGTTTTGTTTTTTGTTAAGATAAGCTCTCTCACTGAGACATGAAGCTAGTCAAGAAGGCTAAAACTGATGCCAGTGAGGCTCAGAGATCTGTCTAGATCTTTTTCCTGTGTACTTGGATTACAGAGCACATGCCACTAAGCATAGATTTTATATGTGTGGCAATTGCCTACAGGTCGACAGGATTGTGTGACAAGTATTTCCTGAGCTGCCGTCCTAATGCTCATGTTTTATTACTGATTGTTTAAAGCATGTCTTACCTATTCACATATATAATGATATTTGAAAACTCCCAATTTCTTAACTCAACAGTAACCTCTGTACTTGTTAGCATAATCTTGACAGCATTTGAAGTTTTAAAATAACCATGGAAGTTAAAGATGACTGATCTGTTTATGAATGTGGATTGATTTTTGCTTTTAAATATTTTTAACCTGTCAATGGAGCAACAACTTTTAGAAATGGTACTTCAAAATGCTTGTTGTATTACTAAATTTCAGAATAATTTTTGTATTTCTATGGAAATTCCAAAGATAATGTATGACTAATTCCATTTGTTAATTGTTTGTTGCTTATAGTTTTTACTAAGATGGGTAATGGTTGGGGAGAGGTACCTCTGCCACTCAAGTACACCAATTAATAACTCAGTCATTTCCTCACAGTCTTCTATCATCTGTGTTCTGCTTAGGATTCACAAATTGGAACTTAAAGATATTGTGCCTGAAGTAGCAAAAACCCCATGCACTAAATTTGTTCACCAATTTGAGAATGATTGAAATCCTTAAATTGTTCCCCAATCTAGGAAAATTATTTTTTATTCGAATTCCTTTAAATAAGTGTCATAAAATTATTAATTGCCTCCAATTAATAAAGTTTTCCAAAGAATTTTATACTTTTATAAGCTAGTAAAATGATATTTTTATATGCTTAGGCTGCTAGTACTTAGAAAATCAATGTTTTGATATTGGTAAAAATCTATCAATGACTAGAGTTTATCAGTTTTATATTATTATTTGTTACTCTTTTGTGTTCTTTGAAATAAAAAGAATGAGTGCTGAAAAGTAAGCTTTAAATCTGCATTTCTTTTTCCATTAATTAATAAATTAATCTATTTATTACTTAATAAATTAATCCATTCACTTTACATATCTATCACTGTGCCTCCTACTCCCTCTCCCACACACCCCATTCTCCTCTAAGATATTGGGGACCCCCTGAATATCCCTAAACCCTGGCAGATCAAGACTCTGCAGGTCTAGGCACATCCTCTCCCACTGAGGCCAGAGAAGGCAGCCCAGTTGAGAAACGGATACCACAGTCAGGCTACAGCTTTAGGGACAGCCTCAGTTCTAATTGTTGGGGGACTCACATGAAGACAGGGCTGCACATCTGCTACATATGTTCCTGGGGCTTCATTCCAGCCTGTGTATGATCTTTGGATGGTGGCTGAGTCTTTGAGAGCTCCCAAGTGCCCAGGTCTGCAGTTCTTAACCTGACCTTTTAATTATGCCAATTTTTTATTTTATAAAATTTAAAATTTTCTTATTGCACATACACATTTTTAGAATTATGCCATAGTTTTAGGTTAAAAAGCAGAAGAAAATATTTCTAAGTTGAATTATATTAAAAAGAATAAAATATAACAAATAAAATAAAAGGTTCTAAAATGTGTATATTTAAATTTTTCTTCTCTGTTTAGTATTTTATTTTGCTTTATACAGAATTTACTGTTTTATATATTATTGTGAGTTTATTCCAATTATTTTTGTATCTTGAATATCTTTAATTCATATTTAATCTAAATTAAGTGATCCTTTCATTTCCAAAATGATATTTTTGGTTTAATATTTCTAGCTGGAATAATTTATTAATTTCAATTAATAATATTTATCAGTTATATATTTGAGTATATTTGTCATTATGTTGTTACATAAGAGTATTTGATGGTTAACTTTTATGGTAAGTGAATATCTGGTATGTATAGCTACTTCAATTTGTAGGGATTCTGGCTCCCAGTGGCATCTGGGCTTTGGAGTTTAATAATGTGAAATGAAGAATGGCATGTTATCAGAACTTAGTCTGCATCAGTTTCATAGTTCAAGAAGATGAGACATTAATCCTCACAGCAGATAAGACAAGAAGACAGTCACCTTGCATCTCTGGCAGAGAAGTAGAGAGGGGTAAGGTCTTCAGAATATTTATTGAAAAGACTTTTTTCCATTGAATTGTAGTGCTTCTGCTAAAAATTTATTGACCATTGATGTTTTGATCTATTTCTGGTTCTCAATTCAATTGTATTAGCTATGTGTCTGTCTTAATGCCCATACCACACTTCGTTCATTACTTTAGCTTTACATAGTTTTTATATTAGAATATATGAGGTAGCAGCTGTACCTTTACAGTATTTGTCTGTTTGGAGCTTTGATATTCTGAATTTATGGATCGAATTACTCACTTCTGTAAAATTAGATCACTATGATTTGGGGACGGATTAAACTGAAGCAGTCGATCTCTTTATGGGATCATATCATCTTCTGAACAAACTCTTTCTATTGCATTAGCATGTGGTATCTTTCTACTTACTTAGACCTTTGAATTGTTCCTCAGATAAATTTACTGTCCAATGCATAAGCTGTTCATATTGTTGAAAACATACATTCATCAGTACTGTACTATAGTTTTTATTCAAAGGTATTATAAACTGAGGCATTTATTAATTTTCTTTGTCAAATTTATGATTGTTAATGTATAGACTGCATCAAATTTTATTATGTTGATTTTATAACCTAAAAACTTGTTTAATTTGTTGAGTATTTCTAGTTTTTGTTTTCCTCTCTGTGTGTGTATTCTCTAAATTTTCGTTTTTGCAGGGATATCTTCTAAAGAGAATAGCTTTCCATCTTCCTTTCTCATGCCATAATGTTTTCTTTTCCTTTCTAATCACTCTTCCTAGGCCCCCAGTATAATTTTGAATAGCATATTAAATTTGAAAAAATAGTAGATCTAGTCATAATTCTGGGGGGGTTCTGTATTTTCTATACAGAACTTTCTTATTCGTTTGCAAAGACTGGGTCTGTCATTTAGGGTACTTGACTGACAGTCTGGTTTATCTATCTATTTATTTATTTTCCCTTATCTTGCAAAGCTACTCTACTTTCTATTCACTGTCATGCTTTCTGGGATGTCTTTTTGGTGATTCTGATTTTGTTTTTTATATCTGTTGTTTTGATCGTGATGTTTTTGTATGTGTATCTCCTTAAACTTGGTTTTGGAATTCAGAGAAAATGGTTGTTATCAAGTTGGAGAAGTTTGAATCATTCTTTCATCAAACATACACAATTAATTTCTGCACTTCCCTTTAGCGTTCCTTATGTGTTGTCCTTAATGGTGGCCCACAGGCATTCTGAGGCTATGCATGTTTTTCCCGCTGTCTCTGAGGCTGAGTAATCTCAATTGACCTAGCTTCAGGTGTGCTGATTCTGCTTTCTAGCATCTCTAACCAGCTTTCGATATGCTCTAGTAACTACCTCACCCTGCTTGGAGTACCATGCATTCCTGAGTCTATATTTGGTTCTCTTCTCTTTAAATTACAACTTTACTTTTAAAATTCTATATTGTATAAAAGAAATGAAATAATTTTCTTTTTAAAATGCCTACAAGATTTGATTAAGTCAGAGCTGAAGATACATGTCAGTTTTAGACAATCAACATTTTAATACCATCAAACATTTCATAGTTCAAATATATTGGAATAATCTATTTTTTATCCTGATAGGTATGACATTATGTCTCCCCTTCCCAAGGAAGTACTAGGTTGATTTTGTCTTTCTTGCTGTGTTTTGTTTTGCTTATTTTTCTAGCTATTTGATCTGCTATATTTTTCTTTGAAGTGATTTACAATTTAATTTAATTAAATTGTAAATCACTCATTTAATTTTCATTGAAGTAAAACCAAAGATTTTCAAATACAGTTTATGAAAGGCTACATTTTTAAAGGTAACAAATACTTTAAAATAAATGTACTGAAAGCTGTTTAATTTCTTTCCCAATAAAATTGTGATTTAAAAATAAGATTTGTTAATATAAAAGTTCTCATCAAGTATTTGTCCAAGTTTTTCTAGAGCCTTGTTTAATATGTTCTCTTTCATAGAGACATTGTTAATATTTATATAAATATACTTTATTAATATATACCTATATTATCCTAAAATGTATATACTTTTCATCTTCACTTTAACACACTTCTCTTCTGCCTTTTCCAAAGAAAATTTTTACATATGTAATATATTTAGATACTGTATCTATTATTTTTCTTAGTAATCTGATATTTTGACAGTACATGCCATATTGTGCAACCAATATTTTTAACCTCAATTTGGAAAAAAAAGATTTTAAAATAATTTTCTTTATATTTCTATCCTTCAATGTATGTGCTATTTTACCTACTTAATTACGTTTTCATAAGGTGCTTATTTGTTGCAGAAAATTTCCAAGTACACATGTTCTTTCGCTAATCTATATTTGCATATTTATGAAATATATTCTTGAATATTTTTTCAAAAATATGAACCCATCTTTTGTTTGGCCTAAAATTCTTTCATCCTTTCTCCTTCCACAACAAAAAAAAAAATCAACTGTCAATGGTTAGCAGCATGAAAGTTTATTTTCCATTCATATTGAATAGAATCAAGCATTTGCCAGGCAGCCTTCCAGTCTAGCGACTCAACTATTTTGCATTACCCTATGTCTCTGATGTCTCGTGAGATGCTCAGGCTCTTTACTTAAAGAAAGGAAAAGAATAGGCCAAGAGTAGTACATATAAGCCTGCTTACCTTGTGTTGTCCCAAACCTAGATATAATTTCACTCATCTCCAAGTGAGAGGAAAACTATGTACTGAGGGCTGTGGTGTTCAAGATTTTGTAAAACCAGAAGATTTTATATTGTATCTTTCCTTTAGACAAATAAATGCGTGAACTGAAACCAGAGTTGACAGCTATTTCTATTAGAATGCTGAAAATGTTATTTTATTGCCTCCTGTTCCCACTGTTATTTGTGAGAAGTTAGCTGACAATCTAAATGCCCTTCTAAGTGGCTCATAATGTTCTTTGATATTTTAATCTCCCTATCTGTCAGATATACTTGTAGATTTCTTTTCAGTTCTCTAAACTTTCTCTCCTTTTCCTTTTCTCTTCCTATCTATCATCTATCTATCTATCTATCTATCTATCTATCTATCTATCATCTATCTATCTATCTATCTATCTATCTATCTATCTATCTATCCATCCATCTATCTACCTACCTATACACAATACATATATGCCTACAGGGTTTTCAAAAATAATTAAAAGATTATCACTATGTTTTATGAACAGTTTTGTTGAGATATAATTAATATACCATTTAATTCAATAATTTATTTTATTTATTTATTGAAAATAGTCTTTTATCTGATATATTTAGACTATTCAGTAATTTGAATGATGTAATTTAGCATATTAACAATGTGTTCTTACTGTTTCCTTCTATGGAAGTACTACTTGAGTCGTAAGGTAAATGAAAGAAGCTGATGACAAAGAACAACTTTGTTGTCATTTCACTTTAGTGTGAACTCTAAAAGAGGAACACTCTTATAAGGTAAGAAGGTCATGGAAGTATTGGTCAAGCTTACACGCTTTTAATTATAGAATAAATAAGAGACTGGAACATAGCTTGTCACACAAAGCATTTTTAGCATAAGTAGAAGGGATGAAATTCAATCCCCAAAATATATGTAATTTTCAGGGGAGTTTGGTGTCTCACTCCCACGGGAGAGGAAAAGATAATGATCTTGGCATAAACTGGATAGCTAGATTCAGATCAAAACAAAACAAAACAACACAACTCCGCTTCAATATATAAAATGAAGAGAAATGGAGGAAGACAGCTGACATCATCCTCCTGTGTGTAAGCAGGCATGGAAATTTCTTCAAATTTTTTTCATATATTGTTTTAGAGCAATGGTCAACAGATACAGAAAATTCAAATAATACCCTGATTCCTATGCTATGTAATGACCATGGATTAAAGCCAAATATGAACATCACATGTCTCAAATTATGTTAGACAGCTATGGTAATGAAAATAGCTTGATACTTTTGGTCATTAGAACAGAATTGAATACCAAGAGTTAACTCCATACAACAAAAAATTCAAAAAAGAAGTAATAATCACACACTGTAGAAAGGAGAGCATCTTCTATAAACAGTGTTTGTCTAACTGGATATATATGTTCATAAAAGAAATGGCAGTTCCTGCTGGAGAGAATGAGGGAAAGGGGGAACATTTGTTCATTGCTCTTGGGAATGCAAACTTGTACAGAAATCCTCCAAAAGCTGAAAATCAATGTACCTTAAGATCCAGCTATACAACTGTTGGGCATATACTCAAAGGACTCTACATCTTAGTGTAGAAATAATTTGCTATAACACGATTATTACTGTGATGTTCACAATAGACATGAAATTGAAATTGTTAGATGTAATTAAGTGGTGAGAGGATACTGGAAATATGGTATATTTACAAAGTGGAATATTATTCAACAGCTAAGAAAAATGAAGTTATGAATGTTGCAGGTAAATGCATGGAGCTAGAGAAAAATCATCTTGAATGAAGTAATCCAAACCCTGAAAGACAAACATTGTATGGTTTCTCTGTAATTTGAATGTCATTTGTGTTCCAGTCTGAATAATTACAACGTTTATGAAGCTAGTAAGGAACTCATAAGTGGGTGGAGTGATCTTCCAAGAAAGGGGAAATACAGTATGGTATTTAAATGAGATTGGAGGGGAGACAAGAGTCAGAGGATTAAATGGGGGTGGAGTGGAGGTGCAGAATAAATTGGGGAGTATTAGAAGGGGAAACTAAGTCTTTGAAGAGTCATACGGAAATCAGCTACTCTAGAATTGTCCTAAGGCCTTTACATATATGGAACGAAGTTAAATGGGATCACCATATAATTGGAGATATAATATCCCAACTAGAAGTCCTGTGTGACCAAGTAAACCTACCAGTGCCAGGAATGGTTTATAGACTCCTGAGTCATTGGTCACATGGGTTCATAAACTGCTCAAATATCACAGACTGTTAGCAAGAGTGTTCGTTAGTCTTACCAGGGTCATTCTAATTTTTAAGTTTTTAAAAATTATTTTCACTTTACCTTTTTCTTTCTGTTTGTTTTGATGGACAGAAAAATAACTCATGAAGTTGGATACGTATTTGGTAGGGAGGATCTGAGAGGCGCTGAAGAAAGGAAAGAATATGATCAAAATCTATTGTGTAAAACATTTTAAATAAAAAAAACCAGAAAGTAAAAATTTTAAAATGTATAGAGCATACAGATAAGTGCATTTATCTTGAAACTGAAGAAATAAAAAAGAAAAGCTCAATGCCAAATGCTCACAGTCTAGAGTCACCAGAACCAGTAAAAGACCCTGTCTTTGACCTAGTCAGATGGTTTCCAGTCAGTGAGTTGTTTTGTTTTTGTTTTTGTTGTTTTCAATGCTGTGGAAGCAGATATGAACTACTAGAGAAGGGTAGACTGTCAGTCTGTAGTATGGATCTGTACTAAATCTGTGGATACTTGGCCTTCACTCTGATGTCTGTGTTCAACTGTAAGATGCTCCTGGGCAATGAATATTCAGCACACCATTCACTGAGGAAATCTACCTGTGAAATGGTGCCTGCATTTTGCTGCCTTATTTGTAATTTAGTTTAAGAAGTTTTTAGTTTATAATATAGTAAGATTCAATTTGTTATTTGCAGTTTGTCCAGAGACCCGAGAAAAAACTTTTACTTACTCCAAATGAATAGTTCAGTTTAGCATTTTGTTTTGTGCCTCTTTGTTTATTTTATTTGTTTATTGTTTAATGATTTATATTGTACATCTCTCTTCCTTTCTTTTGTGCTTTGTATCAACTTATTCATATTTATAAAATTCATATAATTTCTTGAAGTTATGAGTTTTCCTTATCCTCTAAATAATCCCAGACACAGAGAACTAGCATGTGCCCTTCATTTTTGTAATTTCACTGACTACTGTATTTTGTCATTTTCACTGCTGCAGCAAATGGCCTTTTTGTATCTCCCTGAGGTAAATAGGGAAAGAATGAGATGAGATGAATAGATATTGGGCAATCCAGCTCACACAGCGTAGTCATGGTTACCATCAGAATACTATGTAAAATAGGTAACCAATCTACAAAAAATATATATTTTAAGGCATATAGACTGGCATTTTACAAACAGTTCCATCAAAAAATGCACATGATTGCCTGCAAACTATCCTTTCATCTCCCTGACATTCATTAAGATTGATATGCCAGAGACAGAAAAAAGAATGCAAACATGTCCAGTAAGACCTGAAGGATGCTGCTGAAAATCCACCGTGGCACAGAGCCTTCTGACACACTCGTATTTAGTAAGTTAAATATAATGAGCTTTGTGTAACAGCCTCACTAAATGTTCTTCCCATGTGGTCAGGAAATTTTATATTTAAAAATTTAGGAGAAAATACCTTTTATCTACTAAAAGTTATTAAAGACTAAATGAAAGCAATCAACAATAAAATTCTTGGCAGTGAATGAAGTACATTCAACTACAGAAAAGCAATAATAATGCTGAAATTAATTTGAACAGTGTTAAAGAAAACCAGTCTTTTAAGTGTCAGAATATAATGCATTTTGCAGCATCTTTAAAAATACTTATAAAGTATACTTGAGGAAAAATAGACTACTCAATCGCACAATGTTTTATATAAACATAAAAGGGATAATTTATATATTGATGATCAATATATTATATTTAAAAGCATGGAACACTATCTATCATGATAACCAATTGGTAATTGGTTCTTTTGTCTAAAAGGAATTGTGTGCATACTGGGTTAGTGATACAACGTTCAGAGGAGAGTACTGCTACAACTAGAAAGCTTCTATCTTCCTGTCATGGATGCTCAGCTGAACTGCAGTATGGGCGTTAGGGTTAGCTTTAAAGAGGAAAAATATCTCCAGGAGGTCAAGTCAAATTGTTAAAACAGGGCACCAGAGAGCTGCCCTGGGCCATCACACGATTCTGGTATCAATTAAACAGGCAGAAAAGTAAAAGTGGTAGCCAAAGATTTACAAAAGATTTCTAAAATGTCAAGAGCACAATGAGAGTGAAGCAAATAGATGAAGAGTTGGGATCACACCATCCCAGTCTTCTTTCCTGTGATGCAACGCTCCTAGAACTTCTCTGGATTTTCTCCTTCAGGCCAGCCTGCTTTTTTCTTCAAGTGAAGACCTGGAAATTGTTCATCTTATCTGTTTATCTATATACTTTTGGTGTGAAGATAGAATTATTGCAGTATCTTAGAAATAGGCACTTTCTAGCTTATAGATCCTAGCCATGTTTTACATTCCACAATAGGACAGAAATAGATTTGTCTATACTCCTTCACTGAATGTAGCTTTGGTAAATACTAGTACAAACTCGGTTTAGTGAGATATTCTAATGATCCAGACTGAATTCTGTAAACGTAATTATGGTAAGTAAAACACAAATCTACTCCAATAAATCAACACTTAACTGTCTAATGTGTAAGAGTGAATATTGAGATTAATGTGATAACAAGTGTCAAAAGGAAATACACTAAATTGGCAGAAGAGTAAGTATTTTTCGAACAACAGTGGCTATTGATTTTTGGGTTTTGGTTTTTGTTTGTTTGCTTTCTTTTGCTAAGTGACACTGGAACACAAATGGTGGAAGAATTCGTTCAGATGGGAAATAATACAAATATTTAGGAAGTTCCAAAGACAGGACAATAAAGCTGGGCTTGGATCAAGGATTATGTGTCGTATCCCGCAGACCAATGGAAAGAAGGTCATTCCAGAAGGAGCCACAGTACTGCAAGAGGAAATAAAGGATGTGGCAAAAATTCCTATGGATTCCAGAGCATACAGACAAAAGCCTGAAGTCAAGATCTCTATGGTCATTTGATTTTTTTTTCATTTTGTTTTACTGCTATTAGGTGCATATTAGTTTTCTTTTTGTTGCTACCTGTATACCATGATCATATGTGGTTCATAAATTGAAAGGGAATGAGAGGTGGTATGAATGAATTGACTAATAAACTAAAGATGCAGAGATGAGAGAGACAGTATTTAAATGCTTACAACAATTAACAAGTGCCTACTTCTGAAAGTATGGTGTCCCTGATGGGTCAGAATGCCTCTAAGTTCTTTGAGCCCAGAAACTATGCCTACATTTATTCACTAATGCAGCTATAATAAATATTATCACGAAAGCCAGGTGTGGTGGTGGGCATATTATGTAGCATTGGGAGGTGGAGACTAGGAGATCTAGGGTTCAGTGCCAGCCTTGACTACATAGAAAATTACAAGTTGCATCTCAAAGATAGAGTTGTTTAATAGTACAGCAAATTCAAGGCCAGCCTTGGCTACTTGTGAACCTGTCTAAAACTAAAGGGAGGAAAACGCACTACATGAACCACACAGTAGCTGTTAGGGAAGGTTAACTCCTTACCCTATATGAGTTTTATTAAGGGTTAAATGTATCAAATTTTCTTTAGTGTCTACTTCAGTAGATGCCAGATTTAAAGGTCTATGACAGAAACCAGACTCTAGAAATAACAATACTGTCTCCATCCAGTAAATTTTATATACTTGGAGGAAGGAGTAGACAGGTAGTGCAGAAATTGTCCTATAATCCTTCAAATATTAACGAAATAGGTAAAAAAAAAAAAAAAAAGTATTGATAGTATGTTTCCTCCTAGCAAGGTTTCAGTATATGAATTTGTAGTCCCTGCACAGCCAGGGCCTCTTGGTTAAGAAATAGAGGTGCAGACTCATTGACAGAACTCTGCTGCCCACTGGGAGGTTTCAAAAGGAGAAGCAGGAAGTTAATGAGAAGAGCCCTTTGTGTTCCAAGCAATCCACTGACTGTGGCCTTGGCGCACAGAGCACTATTACCACAGCCACTTGCAGCTTCACCTTTCCCAGGCAATTCCAGGAAGGCACTTTGATGTGTGTCTTGATTTGCCCCCTGGTGCCTCCTCTTCAAAAGCTTGACGATGGTGGAGCTTGCCTCTCACAGCCACAAGTGAACCTCAGTACAGCAACATTTCCAATTTGGTATTCAACTTTGAAGTGTGGTGGCTTCTACATATTAAATTCTTGCCCCCAATGACTTCTCTTCTTGCAATATTTCCAAGTGCCATACATCTTATTTAGAGATAAGAGAATCTTAATAAAAGGTCTCTCTATTTTCCTCATTAAAGCCATTACCCCCATCCTGGTTATTTAAATGTAAAGCCTGCAGTGTTTGTTGATTCGTCACTTTTCATTCACTCCATTTAGCCATGATTTTCTTTTAAATATCTCTTGGACCCAACCAGACTTTCATAATACTGTTAAAATGGTTGAAATGAGTTCACTTATCCTTAAAACAAGAGGGATAAGATGAACTCGAAAGCTTAAGAAGTGATTCATATCTAATTCGCTACTCAAGCTTGTGCATTCCAAAGGATCCCTGTTCTTTGTATTAGCAGATGACAGATGCTTCTGCATTTGTAGATAACAGACAATCTAGCATTGTTTTTGTTCATTTCATGGTGTTCATCTCAGAGGCAACTGTGCACCTGTTCATAGGTTTCTTAAGTTGAATGGATCATAGGAGGCAGAAAGGAAAATAAGAGGATGGAATGAATATAAAAGGAAATATGAAAGACACCACACCAAATGACATTTAGGATAATTCATCATAATGTAAACATTTTAGCATTTCAGAATATGTGAATAATCTCAGAAAAACCTTGAGGTTAGTGTTGAATATATATAACTCATATTTGCTTTATTTCTTCTTTCTTTCTCTCTTTTTTCTCTTCCTCTTTTCACCAGCCCATGTTCTTTGTCTCCCTCCCCCCTCCTTTCTATTTCTTTTCTTCTTCTTCCTCATCTATTCTTCCACTTATTCCCTTTTGTCTCTCAAAATGGAAGCAACAACTACAATAACAACAAAACAGTGGAAAGGCTGTCTCCTATAATTTTCTGTTAATAACCAACCATGGAACTTTCTCAGAATTCCCAAAATAACCATTATCAAGTTCTTTGTATGAGTGCTGATATTTTATATAGTTTTTCGGATATAGAAATGAAATACAAAACACACAAATAGACACACACACACATGCCATACACACAATAAAATATAGTATAGGCTTGGAAAACCAAAATTGTAAGTGAATGAAGTTATAAGCTTCAAGGTTATGTAGAAAGTCAGCATTGGGGTTGAGGGGAAGCCCAGATTTATATTTTCCTCTAGGCCTTGTGCCATCTTGCAAAGTTTTACTTCTATATGACCATATTTCTGCTTTTTTGTATGGTGAGGCATATATCCAAGGGTTTTAAATTTGTTCTGCCCCAAAAGTTCACCCGATTCTAAATGAAGTATGTGAATCTTCTTTATGACATCTAAATAGACAAGCAAGTATGTCAATTCTGCACACTTGAGGATATTGAGTGTCATATTTACTCTGATTGTCTTTTTTTCTCTTAGAGCCTTAGAATTTTGCTTGATAGTAAAACACAAATAATAATCAAGCAAAAACTACTAGAAATTTCCAGTCTGTGAAGCTTAAGCAAGTGTTTCACATTTTAAAAATATTAATTAATTTTGAACTAAGGTATATTTATAAAGGTCCACATTTCAGGTATTTAGTTTTAATAAATTTTCTTGTTTGTCTTCTAACTCTTCTTATGAATATATGTTTTGCTAGTACAGTTCCAATATATAGAATTCTGGACAACTAGGAACTGAAATGTTCCCTGTGTCTGAACATACAACACAAGGTCTTCAGAAATATGTTTACTTTAAAGGTGCAAGAACCAAGTTTTAGTTAAGCAGATGAAATAATGAAAAAGAAAATATCTTATTATTTCCAAGTACTTAAAATATATTTCATCAACATAGGAGAAAATATTAAAGATGACAAAGATAACAGTGTGTGTGTGTGTGTGTGTGTGTAAGGAGTCAGAGCTCCATGAAAGATGTCTTTCTCTATTACTTGCCAGTACCTTAATATTTTTCTAGAGACAAAGTCTGCCACTGAACCCAGAGCTCAGTATTAATCTAGCACAGCTAGTGAACAAGTTCCCAGGATATACCTATAACTATTTCCCCCAGGGTGGGTGTATCAGACACACAGGCTTTTCTATGGGTACTACCGATCAACACTCATTTTTCCAGCCCCATAAATATGTTTTCTATGGTGGGTTCCTAACATATCTCTATTGCCTAACAGCTACCATATTCTAGTCACCCTAAGCATTTCCCCTAAATATGTATCATTTGCTCACAGCACTTTTGGCTATGTTCCTTTCAACAAGACATTAAATCTTTTTCCTTTCTTTTCAACCCATGTCTTTCTCTGAACAATAGATATATTTGAACTGAAGTTATGCCAGGTTAGAGCTTAGTCTTCAAGGATCAATATAAATTTTTTCTTCATATGATAAAATATTTCCATAGTGCACATGAAGAAAAGAGCATGAAGCTGAAAGACTCCTTATCACAAACTTCTAGAACCAAAAAGAACACAAGGAAATGAAAAGCATTTGGTCTGGTTCAGTCAAAGAGCTAAATGAAGAACTAGGATAAAGACATTATATTTGTGCATATAAGAAATTTTGGTGACTAGCAAACAACAACAACAAAAAATAAGTTCTCTGTTAAGAATACTGAAAAGTCAATGTCAGGACGCTGGCAGATTCAGATTCGGTGAGATCTGCGTAGGTGGTGTTCTCCTGTTATATCTTCACACATGAAAGAGGCCAAACACATTTCTAAGAATAATTCTTTTTATTTTTATTTATTTATGAGAGAAAGAAGGAAGGAAAGATTTCTTTTGACTCACAGTTCAAGAGATTTCAGACCATGGTTGGATGTCTCTATTCTGGTGGCCCTGTAAGGTAGAATATCACGAAGGAAGGGCTTGATAGATGAAGGTTCTTACCTCACAGTGGAGAAGCCTGAGGAGAGCATAGGTGTGCCTCTCCTGTTTGTTATTTTATTGCATCTCAGACTCCACCCTATTGAAGTATGCTACCCACAATCAGATGGGATTTCCCTTCCTTGTCATCTTCTCTGGAAATGTTCTAATAGACATACCTCAAGGATTGATTTCCCAATCTCCTATGCCGTTTTCAATCTAGTCAGAATGAAAATAAAGAGTAACCATCATAAACCCACCCTTTGTTAACTCAATGCTCAAACACATTTCATTAGACCAGAACCTTACACTTCCAGCCCCCACAAAGACTCATGTCCATTGCATGATACTAAATCCATTCAGACATTTTGCATGAGTCCCCATAGTTTTAAGAGTTCCAGTGTTTCTCAAAAGTCCATTATCACCATGCATAATAATACATTCTCTATGAATTATATAGTGAGTTACAGAAAACCTTCAGAAACAAAGAGATCCTATGCCAGGTAAGAAGAAAAAGAATAAATCCAAACTTAAAAGCTGAAAATCCTTCTCTGTCAGCCAAGGTAAACTCTTAGGTGAAAACAACTACAGAGAGAAACATTCTCATCCCAAAATTCAGGACAAGCCTCCACCATAAAATTACTAATGCCATTCATGAGACATTTTTAATCATGTCCTAATTCTGTGCAAACAGCCTGGTCTCCTGATGCTATTGCCGATGGAGTCGGGATTTCAGCAGATGGATATCTTGAGGACACAAACATTCAGCACATAGCCCCTTAACTCTTGCCCTCTCCAACTTCATTCCTATTTTCATGTAAAATGTACTTACTCATGCCAATGGTTCCAATGATTCGAATTTGATATGCTATCAACTGAAAATCAAACTTCTCATCTAAATGGCCTCTAATTCAGATATGAGTGATATTCAAGGTGATTCATCCTCAGAAAAATTGCTTCCAATCTGAAACCTTCTGAAATATACTATTTATGTGTGCTTCCGGTGTATAATGGTGAGTCAGACACAGGATGGATATTCTAAGAGAGGAACAGATAAAAAGAGTCTCAAATCCCAAAACCTTGTTCCAACTCCTTGTCTTTATATGCTCTGCTGTGTAGGTGCCATCTTCTGAACACACGGGGACAGAATTCCAACCTGCCAGCTTTGTCTGGAGTAGTCCACTCCACAGTTCTCATTATTGGAATCATACATTTGTGGTTTCCAAAGTAGACTTGAATATTCGTAACTTTATTGGATTTGTTGAAAATCATCTTAGTGGAGAATCCACAGTAGCTCTGTTTTGGTGACAGTGTTTGTCTGGGTCCCACAATTTTTCTTGGTATCTCCATAATGCACAGGCAGAGACAGCACAAGTCACACAATTTTTCTGGATACAATAACACAATACTATGATATACTTAAATCACATGCAGAACAGCTTTGGATCATACAAAATAGGAGGGTGTTGGTTGCATGTATTAAGCTTCTATAAGTAATAGTAGACCCATAGAAGTATTTCACTTTATTTCACTTTCAGATACTTGCTGATTGCACCTGTAAAGACTGAGGCAGCCTTGATAATTTTAAAAATTATTTTCTTGCACTTAGACAGAGGTTCTCAACCTTCCTAATACAGTTTCTCATGTTGTGGAGAACCCCAACCATTACATCATTTTCACTGCCACTTCATGCTGATAATTTTGGTACTATTATGAATCATACTGATATGCATATTCTGATAACTGACCCCTGTGAAAATGTCAGTTGACCACTAAAGCAGTCATGACCCACAGATTGAGAACCACTGCATTAGACTGCCAATAGATTCTAATTTTAGTTTAGATGTCTCACTAATCTATTTATTAGCTGGATATATAGTTACTAGCTTTCATTGTCTTGGTTAATTCCAATTAATCCATATTCATGTCTGAATTTGGTTAACTAAGTAATAGTTTCTCTCAAATATCACTTTTCATTTTTCCAATAAAGATAAACTCAAATTTTTCTAAAATCTAATGTTTTGGTTTTCTTTCTATTAAAATTTATCCTGAAATTATTGCTTTCTTCTCCTATTTCTTTAAAGAACTGTATATATATATATATATATATATATATATATATATATATATATATATATATATATATATATATATATTACTAGGGCATGAACACAACTTAGTCGAATTTTTACTACTTAATAATAAGAACTGATGTTCTTGTGTCTTGATGAATATTTTTTCTTTCCTTTATGATTTCATCAGATTGGCCTTCCAATCAGTATTCCTACCAGACTTCTATCTGTGTCTCAGTATTTGCTAAAATACAGACACTATCCAGTAAATGATTTGATGTAATGTTACTACTGTTCTTCCCAGATCTAATGATCAAACTCAAGATCTCAGAGTGCCTGCCCAGTGAGCTGCATACTCTCTATAGCTCTCTATATAAATAAATAAATAAATAAATAAATAAATAAATAAATAAATATCTACCTAGAAAAGGTTAACAACTGAACTTTTATTTAGACCCACTGGAAGAGGGCAATCAGTTTTCTCCAATGGACTCACACAGGATATATCAACTACTATAGGGTAGGCCTCATGTTCAGAAGTAGTTGGCCAACATAAAATGGAGTCCATTTTTTTGTATGTGCTTTTATTTTATTACAACTTGGAGTTTTTGTTTTTATTTTGGGTGCTTTTGATTTGTGTCCTTGGTGAGTGTGAGTGTGTGTGTGTGTGTGTTGACTTTTTTGTTTGTTTTTGGAGAAAGAACTTAAAGTTGGGTAGGTAGGAACAGGGAGAGGGTCTGGAAGGAGTTGGTGGAAGAAAAGAATATGATCAAAATATATTTAGACTTAAAAATGTTTTAAATAATAAATATAATAAAAATAAATTTAAATATATGTGGTTCAATGTATTTTAATTACAAGGCAATTAATAAAAATGTTATAGCTGTGACAGGTTTTCCTATTTGAATATTTATTTTTTATTTAATATTTTATCTATTAAAATTCTCTATTAAATAAAAGAAAAATAAGTAAAATATATCCCTAAATTCCTGGAATTTAGACCATGATGTGAAAGTAGGAATAAAATTATAACATTACTATGGCATGAATGATTGCCAAATTATAGATGAGAAAGGATAGTAATTATTTTAATAGTAATAATAGATGAGAAAAACCATACAGTCTTTAGCAATTAAAAAAAAATCCCTCCAAACAACAACAACAACAAATCATGCAAAGTCATTGAGGTAAGAAATAATAATGCCCTTTCCAGAATTGCCAGGCTAATAAAAAATAGGCTTGATGGGAAGAAATGATTCCAACTATGCAACTATGGAGACTTGAATGTCACATAGAAGAATTTGGTCCCCTGATGAGATCTACACTCTTAAGTCTGTTCAATATAAAGTTTAAAATCTTAGCTAGAATAGTAAAGCAAGCAAAAAAGATGCAGGAGACACAAATAAGAGGGAAGAAGTCAAGCTCTATTTGTAGGTAACATAAAGGAAGAAGAAGAAGAAGAAGAAGAAGAGGAGGAGGAGGAGGAGGAGGAGGAGGAGGAGGAGGAGGAGGAGGAGGAGGAGGAGGAGGAGGAAAGAAGACTCTAAAGATCTGACCAGAAAACTCTTAAGGCTAGGGAGAGAGAGATGGTTCAGTGGTTACAAAAATTTGCTGCTCTTGCACAGGACTACAGTTTGTTCCCAGCACCCACAGAATGCCTCATATCCCCTGTACTTACAATTCAAAGAGATCCAAGGCCCTCTTCTTGCTTTCTTGGGCACTGAATGCATGTAGTACACATACATGCACACAGGCAAAACACTCATATATATCAAAACAAATAAAAAACAATAAATGACTTTAAAAAGGAAACTCTAGTACTAAAACATATAAAAGTAACATACAATCCAAGCAGGTTATATATAGGAATACATATATGCACATATATGCACAACACTTAATGGGATAAAAGAGGCCATAAATTTGAAAGAGATAAAAGATATATGGGTATATATGGGAGAGTCTGGAGGGAGTAAAGGGAAGTAAGAAAGGATAAACTTATGTTGTATATCAAAATAAAAACAAATAATAAAAAGAGAAATTGCTACAGCTGACAAACACATTCTACAAAGTGTCAGGATAAAATTAACACACACACACACATACACACGCACACATACACACACACACAAACCCACAATAGTCTTCTGAAATAACAATAAAACACACTGAAAAAGAAATAATCCTATTAACAATAGTCTTAAAAACGTGGTAATAGGAACATTTCTGGGTTAAAAACTTTGAGATGGGTGGGTGGCCCCATCCCTCGACCAGGGGCCATGCCTGTCCAAAGGAAGAACAGGGACAAAAAAATGGAACAGAGACTGAAGGAAGGGCCAACCTGGGACTGCCCCACCTGGGAATCCATCATGTCAACAGACACCAAACCAAACAATGCTGCTGTGGTCAAGAGGCACTTGCTGACAGGAACCTAGTGTGGCAGCTCCTTAGGAGATCCGGCCAGCAACTGACCAATGCAGATGTGGATTCCTGGAGCCAACCAACAGACTGAGCTCAGGGAACCTGGTGAGGAGCTGGCAGAAGGACTGGAGGAGCGAGCTGAGGGGGATTGCAACCCCATTGTAAGAACAACACAGGCTGGCCTGACTACCTAGTTCTCCCAGAGTCTAGACCACCAACCAAGGAGTGTACCTGGAGGGATTCATGGCTCCAGATAGATAATGTAGCAGAGGATGGCCTTGCCTGACAGCAATGGGAGGGGAGGCCCTTAGTCCCAGGGAGATTTGATGCCCCAACTTAGGGGGATGCTGGAGCAGTGGGGAGGAAGAGTGTAGGTGGGTGGGAGAGCACTTTCCTACAGGCAACGGGGAGAGGAGAGGGCAGCTGTAGGATGGGGGTTTAGTGGAGGGGTAACCAGGAAGTGGGATATCATTTGAGAAGTAAATGAATAGAGTGATTAATAATAATAAAAATAGGGGAGGGAGGGAGGGGGAGAGAGAGAGGGAGGGAGAGAGAACTGAGCAAAAGAAAAGATAAAAATAAGTGACAATAAATCTAACAAGTAAAAACTTTTTTAAAATAAAAAATATTAAGATACTGACAAAATAAATTGAAGGACATACTAGAAAATGGGAAGATCTCCCATGTTCTTGGACTTCTATCATCAATATTGTAAAAATGACCATGCTATCAAAATCAATTTACAGAGTGAATTCGATCCTTATCAAAATATCAATGCAGTTTTTAAAATTCATATGAACACGTAAAAGATCCAGAATGGTCAAAATAATCCTGTTATAAGCATCAGCACCCCTAATTTCGAGTCATATAATAGATCTCTGGTAACAAAACAACATTATATTGGCATAAAGACAAACTCATTGGTCAATAGAAGAGAATTGAAGATCCAGTTACTAGCCCATGTTGCTACAGCTATATATTTTTCACAAAGAGGTCAACAATACCCATTGGAAAAAAACAGCATCTATAACATATTATATTGATCCTAACTTTTAACCTTATATAAAACTCAATTCTGCCTAGATGAAGTACCTCAGTGTGAGATCAGACATCCTGAGCCTGTTAGAGAAGAATACAGAGGAAGCATTCCATAGGCCTTAAGACTAACAATTAAAAGTGGAACTTCATGAAACTAAAAACCTTACCCTACAAAAACCCATCATTTAATTAGATAACCTACAGAATAGAATTAGTGTTTTAGCTGCTTTATTATAGGACAGAGAGTTATTGTATAGGAACATAGAAAGAATGGAAATAAAAAGCTTTTAGACACCAAGCAAATAAAACAACTAAAAATTAGGGCATGGAACTAAATACAGAGTTCTCAAAGAAGAAATAAAATGCCTGAGAAAAAATTTTCATATTTCACATACTTAGCCATTAGGGAAATCAAAAATAAAGTTGTTTTCTGATTTTGCCTCATCCCATTCAGAATGGCCAAGTTTAAAAAATGACAACAATGGAAAGTGATGCAGCCAATCTGGAAATCAATGTGGCAATTATACAAAACACTAGAATTAGATATATCATATAATTCTACTCTTGTTGAACATATATCCAAAGTGCTATATATCCCACTAGAGAGACGTTTGTTAATCCATATCCATAGCTGCTATATTCATGATATCCAGAAGATGAGAAAAGCAAGGTATTCTTTAAGGAGTGAAAGGATGATATGGTATACTTGGACAATTGAATATTGCTCAGCAATTATAAATTTAAATTTTGAAATCCACAGGTAGATAGATGGCACTGGAAATATTCATTCTGAATTTGGTAATCAAGACCCAGAAAAACAAATGTTGAAAACTCTCTGTCATGTATGGATGCTGACTTTGAAATTTATGTGTGTTTTTACATTGTAGTGCCCATATAAGTCAAGAAAGAAGTAAAGGGCACAGAGAGAGGAGCTTATTAAGAGAGTGGAGGCAAAATACAGACGATGTGGACGCGAAATATAAATAACCTAATCTAATCTAATCTATCTTTAGATTAGATTAGATATAGATATAGGTATATAAAAATAACTTTAAATGAGTGTCTTAGTTAGGTTTTAACTGTTGTGAACAGACACTATGACCAAGGCAATTCTTATAAAGGACAACATTTAACTGGGACTGGCTTACAGGTTCAGAGGTCCAGTCCAGTATTATCAAGGTGGGAACATGGCAACATCCAGGCAAGCATGGTGCAGGAGGAGCTGCGAGTTCCACATCTTCATCTAAAGGCTGTTAGCAGAATACTGGCTTCCAGGCAGCTAGGATGAGGGTCTTATAGCCCACTCCTAGAGGGCCATACCTTCTAATAGTACCACTCCCTGGGCTGAGCATAAACAAACAATCACATTTCACTCCCTGGCCCCTATAGGCTTGTTCACATGAGTTTATGGGGTCTATACCTAAGCATAGCATAATGCAAAATACATTTAGTCCAACTTCAAATTTCTCTATAGCCTATAGCAGTCTCAAGAATGTTAAAAGTAAAACAAATGTTAAAAGTTCAAAGTCTCTTCTGAGATTCATTCACTTAACTGTAATTCCCAAAGCAAGACAGGAAACAAGCTGGGCAAACTCCAATCTCTGCATTTCCATGGCTGATGTCAAAGCAGTCTTCAGATCTCCAACTCTTTTTCTTTTTTTTTTCTTTTTTCTTTTTGTTTTTTAATTTAAAAAATATATTTATTTTGAGAAAAGGTCTTGCATATGTATTCTTGGCTGGCTAGATTTTGTGTGACAAAACTTTCCTTGTGGAACAGATATGTCTACTCACCCCAGCTAGGGAACCTATGACAGACCAAAGTAGGGATCCCACCATCATCCAACTTGGTGACTCAATGTATTTCATTGGGATTATTACAGGAATATGGGTGAGAGGTAACTTACAGGATCAGAAATAATTCAAAGCCATCCCAGCATGGGTGTCAGCTCACAGAAGCTGGGAACCTGGAGCACACTGCACAGCCTATAGGCAGCTCAATAGGTTGGGTCCTTGCCAGGTGCCTCAGTTGGTCTAAACCTTTTCTATGCAGCTTGACTGTTTTTTGCTTCTTCTAGGCAGCTGTTCTGGTTTCAGAGTCTTCTTTGCAGCTTGGTCCTTCTGAGAGGGATTTTAGCTTTGGTCAGTTTCAGGGACTTCCTGAGGATAATTGAGTTGTATACTTTTCTGCTTAGGATGCTTCCCTGCAGGGTGGACTGTTTCAATCTTGGAGGAAACTGGTAGACAATACCAGGTCTCTACTATGTAGCCTGTCTGGCTTTGTTAATATTTTTTAAATTACATTTTATTTTGTGTGCATGTGTGTGTGCGCACACCGGCTCATGTATTTACACAGGTAGAGGTCAGAGAACAATTTGTGAGAGTTGGTTCTCTACTTCCATCATGTGGGAATTGGGGGTTGAACTCAGCTCATCAGGCTTGATTGCAATCATGTTCACACACTGAACCATCTTTCTGGACTCTACAAAAAATTTCATTTTCAACATATAGATAGATTGAAAGTGAAAGGATGGGGGAGATGGCTCATTTGGTAAATTGCTTATTGTACAAGTGTGAGGAATCAAGTTGGGTCCTCAGACCCACATAAAGCTGTTACCCATACAGCACGCTGAGAGGCAGAGACAGGAGCATCTCAGGAAGCTCACAGCTAGCCAGTCTGACATGTGCAGCAACCAATGATCAAGAGACCACTTTTCAGGGCTGAGGAGATCGCTCAGCTGTTAAGAGCACTTATTCTGGAAGATGACCTAAGTACAGTTCCCAGCATCTACATGGCATCTCACAAACTTCTGTCACTCCAGTTTCAGGAGATCTGGATCCTCTCTTGTGGCCTCTGTGGGCATCAGGCATGCATGTGGTACACAGACATACATGCAAGCAAATACTCATATATAGAACACAAAAATACAGAGAGAGAGAGAGAGAGAGAGAGAGAGAGAGAGAGAGAGAGAGAGAGAGAGAGAGAGATGCCAGGGTTTTCTTTAACCTCCATGTGTGCTCCAGCATGCATCCTCCCATACACACAGGAGTAACTCAGTGGTAACACCACCAACAATCAAATTGGATATATCTGTATTTAAGGAGATAGATTTCAGAGCCAAGTTTTGCGAGAAATAAAGAGGATCATTTTATGGAGATAACAGAGGGCATAGGGCCCAGTGGTTGACATCATGTATTTCCCTTGCAGAAGGACCTGAGTTTAATTCCCAGCATTCATGTTAAGGCAACTCCATCAGCCTGACTTCAGCTCCAGGAGAACCACCACCTCTGGGCTCAGTGAGTACCCTACACCTACCTATCTACCTACCTCTCTCTCTCTCTCTCTCTCTCTCTCTCTCTCTCTCTCTCTCTCTCTCACACACACACACACACACACACACACACACACACACACACACACACACACACACACACACACACACACACACACACACACAAATGAATCTTTTTAAAAAAGGATACAGGAGACAATTTCCTCAAAAAAAAAAAAAAAAAAAAAAAAAAGCCATAGTGCCCAGTATGTCCTAATCACTTTACTGAAGTATGGATGACATGAAAAAGCTATACATACTTAATGTATATATGTATAAATGTATGAGTTTAGAGATAAGTGTTCACCCTTGAAAATATCACCACAGTCTGCCATTCGCATTCTCGTCTCTGCCAAGTTTGTCCTTTCTTCCGTTCCGTCTTCCTTTAGCGCCTATGCGGTAAGACTTGGCACAGGTTGACGGCACCCTTAATACTTCTTCAATGCACTCCAGCACTGGTCACAGTGCACAATAGCATAGGCTAGGTCTCTTTGTAAATGGACTTTGCACCTCAGGACCACATCTTTCCCATTTCTCCATACTCTCTGCTTTGGGAATCCAGCTTTCAGATTCCACATTGCTATAGTCGGGCTCACACACTGAAGGCTTAATCCTCAGTCTGCAGGGAGGTGGGGATTAGTGGGAGGAAGTGAGGTCATCAGGGCTGTGCCCTAGTGGGAGAAAGTGAGGTCTTCAGGGCTATGCCCTTGAAGGGGATTTTGGGATCCCAATGTTGTCCTGTCTCCCTTTGTATTCCAGCATCTGTAAAGTGAGCAGATTTTCTCTGTTCTTTGCTACAGTGATCCCAAAGGAACAGGTACAGATGACTTTGCATGAAAACTTTTGAAACTGTGAGCCAAAATAAACCTGCTTTGTCGTTTCTGGCTTTGAGATTGGTCTCTCTTTATAGCCCTATCTGGACTTGCCTCAAACTCATGATTCTCCTGCTGACGTAGCCTCCGAGGCTTCGAGGTGCTGGGATTACAGGTATTTGCCACCATGCCCAGCTAAGCATTCCTCTTTTTAGATTATGTTTGTCACAGAGACAGAAGTCACATATAGTAGCATTTGTTATTGCTTTTTTTTCTTTTATTATTTTTGATACTTTATTTACATTTCCAATGTTTCCCCTTTTCTAGGTCTCCTCTTTGGAAACTCCCTATCCCCTCCCCCTCCCCGCCTCTATGAGGGAATTCCTCCTCCCACCCACCCGCCCACCCATTCCCATATTCCCTCCTTGACATTCACCTTTACTGGGGCCTCTAACACCCTCAGGCCCAATGGCCTCTCCTCTCTCCCTGACGGCCAACTAGGCCATCCTCTGCCACATATGTGGTCCGAACCATGGGTCCATAGATGTGTATTCTTTGGTTGGTGGTCCAAACTCAAAGACAACTGGGGGGGGGGGGTCAGGCCCATTGATGCTCTTGCTCCCTCCATGGAGCTGCAAACTCCCTCAGCTCCTTCAGACCTTTCTCCAACTCCTCCATCTGGGACCTCACTCTCAGTCCAGCGGGTACTGTAAAGTGAAACTTGGGTATGCTGAATTTTTGGGCTAATATCCACTTATCAGTGAGTACATACCCTGTTCATTCTTTTGTGACTGAGTTACCTTGCTCAGGATGATATTTTCAAGTTCCATCCATTTGCCTGCAAATTTCATTAAGTCATTGTTTTTAATAGCTGAGTTGTACTCCATTGTGTAGATGTACTACATTTTCTGTATCCATTCCTCTGATGAGGGACATCTGGGTTGTTTCCAGCTTCTGGCTATTATAAATATGGCTGCTATGAACATAATGGAGCATGTGTCTTTATTACATATTGGAGCATCTTCTGGGTATATGCCCAGGAGAGGTATAGCTGGGTCCTCAAGTAGTATTATGTCCATTTTTCTGACGGTCTGCCAAACTGATTTCCAGAGTGGTTGAACCAGCTTGCAGTCCCACCAACACTGGAGGAGTGTTCTTCTTTCTCTACATCTTCCCCAGCATCTGCTGTCACCTGAGTTTTTGATCTTAGCCATTCTGACTGGTGTGAGGTGGAATCTCAGAGTTGTTTTGATTTGCATTTCCCTGATGAATAAGGATGGTGAGCATTTCTTTAGGTGCTTCTCAGCCCTGCGAAATTCCTCAGTTGAGAATTCTCTGTTTAGCTCGGTTCCCCATTTTTTGATGGGGTTATTTGGTTTTTTGGAGACTAACTTCTTGAGTTTTTTGTATATATTGTATCTTTGTATATATTAGCCCTCTATGGGATATAGGATTAGATAAGATCTTTTCCCAATCTGTTGGTTGCCGTTTTGTCCTATTGACAGTGTCCTTTGCTTTACAGAAGCTTTGCAGTTTCATGAGGTTCCATTTGTCTATTCTTGATCTTAGAGCATAAGCCCCTGGTGTCCTGTTCAGGAACTTGTCCCCCGTACCCAGGTGATCTAGAGTTTTCCCCACTTTCTCTTCTATTAGATTCAGTGTAACTGGTTTTAGGTGGAGGTCGTTGATCCACTTGGACTTGAGCTTTGTACAAGTAGATAAGAATGGATCAATTTACATTCTTCTACATGTAGACCGCCAGTTGAACCAGCACCATTTGTTGAAGATGCTGTCTTTTTTCCACTGGGTGATTTTAGCTCCTTTGTTGAAAATCAAGTGACCATATGCGTGTGGATTCATCTCTGGGTCCTCAATTCTATTCCATTGATCTACCTGCCTGTCACTTTACTAGTACCATGTAGTTTTTATCACTACTGCTCTGTAGTACAGCTTGAGGTCAGGGATGCTGTTTCCCCCAGAAGTTCTTTTGTTGTTAAGGATAGCTTTTGCTATCCTGGGTTTTTTGTTGTTCCAAATGAATTTGAGAATTGCTCTTTCTAAGTCTATGAAGAATTGAGTTGGAATTTTGACGGGGATTGCATTGAATTTGTAGATTGCTTTTGGCAGGATGGCCATTTTTACTATATTAATCCTTCCAATCCATGAGCATGGTAGATCTTTCCACCTTCTAAGGTCTTCTTCCATTTCTTTCTTCAGAGACTTGAAGTTCTTGTCATACAGATCTTTCACTTGCTTGGTTAGAGTCACACCAACATACTTTATATTGTTTGTGACAATTGTGAAGGGTTGCAATTCCCTAATTTCTTTCTCAGACTGTTTATCCTTTGAGTATAGGAAGGCTCTTGATTTATTTGAGTTAATTTTATATCCGGCCCCTTTGCTGAAGTTGTTTATCAGCTGCAGGAGTTCTCTGGAGAAGTTTTTCGGGTCCCTTAAGTATACGATCATATCATCTGCAAACAGTGATAATTTGATTTCTTCTTTACCAATTTGTATCCCTTTGACCTCCTTTTGTTGTCTAATTGCTCTAGCTAGAACTTCAATTACTATATTGAATAGATAGGGAAAGAGAGGGCAGCCTTGTTTAGTCCCTGATCTTAGTGGGATTGCTTCAAGTTTCTCTCCATTTAATTTGATGTTGGCTACTGGTTTGCCGTATATTGCTTTTACTATGTTTAGGTATGGGCCTTGAATTCCTGATCTTTCCAAGATTTTTATCATGAAGGGATGTTGAATTTTGTCAAATGCTTTTTCAGCATCTAATGAAATGACCATGTGTTTTTTTTCTTTGAGTTTGTTTATGTAGTGAATTAC